>JAGSMZ010000022.1:2137500-2677500 GCA_029286645.1 Papilio protenor
TGGTCGTAAATGAATCAATGTCCTACTTTTTCACAACAACACTAAAATGCTTTTAATTTTTAATCCGGTGTTTTTAAAAAAACTAATTGCAGCAACCCTTTTTGACTTAACGTCAATCAAAATTTGAAGTTGGTCGAAGTTCATTCGTTCTGTTTGAGCGAGTTATTGAGTCAATCTCTTGTTCGATTTCTTATTTTTCCTTCATTTGTTCGCACGCCTGTCAGGCGATGCGCGTAGCGCTTTGCGCTGTAATGGCCTCATCTAATTTTATTGTACATTTAACATTTTTATGATATTTGTAGTACAAATACATTTGGTAGTGTAATTTAGTTTTTATTTATATTCATATTTATAATTCCGATAAATCAAAATGGCGAATCAATCCCAGAAATCTGTGTATAGATTGGTTTTAACTGGAGGTAAGTCATTTTCATAAAATTATTAATTTAAGATACTTTCTAATATAATGTATAAACACGTGTAACGCTTTTGATTGTTATGTTTTAAAAGAAAATATAAATATTGTCTTGCACGTGGACTGATACTATACAAAATCCACATTGTATTTTGTTAACCTATGCAGGACCTTGTGGCGGTAAAACAACTGGGCAATCCCGTCTTAGCACTTTCTTCGAAAACCTAGGATGGAAGGTAAGGAAAATCAATTAAATAATATTTATTTTAATTTGATATTTAATCAAAAGTAAATGAAGAATTATTGTAAAAAAATTACTTCATTCTATAAACTTACACGTCGCATTTTTTTTGTATTTGTCCCATTTATTAGTAAATGAAATCTGGTTTTAGTTTCAATAATTTAAGATTGTAAAAGATGTATAAAACCATTTAATATTACAGTGTATTAAATGAACATATTTATAAGAATTATCATTATTTACATTCAATAAGTTTTCAAGTAGGTTGAAATATTTTATGTGTGAAAAGCTCCCCAGTAGGATAAATAAAACTGATTAGAAACCCCTTGTTTTATTAACTTTTTCATTGTTGTTTTTTTCTAAAAGTAATAAAAGAAAATCAATGATAATTGAAGGTAAGGTAATGTCCAAAATTCTCAAAGATTTGTCCCTATGGTTTCTCCAACTGGAGATCCAATACAACATGGTTCCACATTGTATTTATTTCCAGGTGTTCCGAGTGCCGGAAACGGCTACCGTGCTACTAAGGTACGAAGCAACCTTGGCAAGAGCATTAAGTCTCAAACTTTGTTAATTTGTTTTAGAAAATTGTTGAGAAATATTAAAAAAAAACAAAATTAAAGTTGTCTACAATGATTTATAACATAAGCATTGTTAACTATGATATTATTATTTAAAATTAATAATGAAAAGTTTAAAGTATTGATATGTAAAGTAAAAATTAAATGATATTGTACATTCTTATAAAAAGTGTACACATTTATTTTGAATACTGGATAGAATTTTTTTATCTTTTGAAATAATTTCTTAAAACATATGCAAATATGGTTTCATTTTAGTTTTTTTCTTTCAGTGGTGGTGTGAAGTTTGGAGATCTCAGTCCAGAAGAAGGTCGGTAATATTTATTATTATTCTATAACAATTATTTTGTATGAATTTGTCACATGCAACTAAAACCATACAGAAATTAAAATATCATATGTATTGCCAATCAACAATACTAATAGCATTTATTTTAAACCTTACATTATGGCATTTAGATTTTCATGTGATAACACAAACATTTCGTTTTTTTTATTGTATGTCTCGTTTCTTTGATTTTATTAGTATGTAAGAATAAGAATAGTAAATAAATAATTGTAAACTATCATTATTGTCCTGTATAGGCCTGTAAATATTAGACCTATGTTAGACAGTGAGAAATGTATTTTTTTTGGCTTTCTTCCAAAGATGTTGACATCAATTATCTTCTACCAGCTGTCTACTATACTTATAACCATAGTACCACTGGCGAAAGATTTAAAAAACATGTTACTATCTCCGTATCAAAAAAAAAAATTTTTCATGCAGTAGAAACTCACAGTAATAAAGCTCTAAGTTTAACTTAAGTATTGAGGTTTGCAGAGATAAGTGTTAAAACTTAAAAATTAATCTTAAATTAAAAATCGGACTTAATTTCATAATAACTTATTTAACAAATAAACGTATATTTCCGAAACTGAAAAAATTGTAAACTACTCTGAAAATAGTTTATAGCTTTTATCAGGGAATGTGAAAGGTTCGCGAAGTCGTTGTAGTTACGAGTTTCCTATTTTCATTGCCAAAACGTCAATAATAAAACGGTCCAAAGTTAAATATTCCGTGAAAAAAAAAAGTTATATAAATACGTAAAATGTGATTTTGCCACGAGATACGGGCTGCGGTCACGTGAGTTTATTTTCGTCGGAGCTTCGGCTCGCGAAATCATCGGATACAAAGCTCATATGTGGGTCACGTGTCTATCTTGATATATCTACCTGATGATTTTGTTTTTTTTTCTATATTTTTAATTATCTGAATAGACAGAACGGACACGATTCTGCCGGTTTGGATGTGCATAAGCAGCTGATGACGATTTGGAGGCGACTAAAATACCCGTCGGATTAGGTCTTTTCAAATATAGTGGTTATAATCAGATTAGGGGAGTTTTGCTTTTGTAGTTTTTTACGTGAACGATGAATACGGCATTTCTCATGAAAGCAAAAAAGGATTTTTGTTTAAAACGACAACCTTTAAACTTTAAAAAAATTGTACACAAAAACTTCGGGTGCGAGGGATGATCAGTTTTAATAAATCATTTTACGGTACAAAAGCGATTAGCTACGTCGTAATATTTTTTTTATAAATAGATCAGAGGCAGGCGAGCCGGACATTATGGGGCTTCACGGATGATCACGTGCGCGTTTAACCGACGCCTTTCCTCACGGTCAAGTTCACGGCGAGCTAGCAATACACGCATACTTATATAGGTATGAGACTCACTTGAGAGCGTTTTATCTAATCGATTTAGCTAATCAGCTATGGTACAGTTCGTTTAGCTATAAACAATGGGGCATTTAGAAATTATAATGACTTTATGGTTTAAAAAAGTGCCCACAAGGATTTTTAGATATTTTCAAGCTGCAATTGCGTTGCCCACCCACCGGGAAAGGGGATATTTCTTCTTCCCATTAGTCTCCTCCTCCGCAGATAATCAAGTAATGGATGTAAATATAGATAATCTGTGTTTTCTCGCGTCTAGGGTATTGTTTATGTTGGTGAGTGTTAGAATTTACGCAATACTTTTTGTTTCCGGTTTATTTTAAAAACTAACTAGTAATAACAATTTGTAACTACTATTAAACTAGCCCTTGACCTTTTAATTATCATGAACTCTATAATTAGAATAAATTATCTTATCTTCTATCTTTATTAAATGTTTTAATTTCCATATTTTCCGTCGGTCCAACTTGTGACGGCTTTAATTAATACAGAGGATATAGTTGTTTACCATATATGACGCATCAGTGAGAATGGTTATAATACGTTGTCTAGAAAATGTATCATCGACGTTAATTGTTGGTTTCTCATATGTAGAAGCATTTTGTGCTATAATTGCCAAAATATTGTAAATTTGACTAGTCTATTCTTCCTTACGAAATGTTATGCACATTTTCTCGAGATTGTTCTGTCTCCAATCTAATGTTTCAATTTCTTTCCCGTAGATTGCTATACGTTGTTTTGAAATCTAACAATAGTAGTCAAGTGTTGTTCAAGTACTCCAGTATGTTATTGTCGTTATTAAAACACTAAACAAACAATTGTGTCTGCTCTGCTTTATCAATGAGTTTATTTGATATTTCTCTTCGAATATTCTTCAACGTTCTAAGATACGTTTGTGTTTATCCCTTTTCATCATTTACTGTTTTTTCATTCATACTTTTTATTTGTACAACTTTTTGTTCTTTTTTTTTACATATTTTTATGTCAATGTTTCTGAACTTGCGGTTTCAAATGTAACAAAAAGTAATTGCTTGAGCAAACCACAAAGAATAACTTTTATCCAGTTTAATGCAGTATTACCCGCATTTGTCGAGGTGTAATGCATTTTTGTTTACGCTCGTTCATGCCAGAATATTCGATGTGAATACAATTGTTTCCATTCCATATAGCGAGACAGATCTGAGTAAAAGGAACTCGTCGTAACCGATTTCATCTCGTACTGTCCTTAGTTGCATCGGACCCGTTCTAAACACTAATTGTAGGCGATTGATGAAAGGATTCGTGACGTAAACATGTGACAAATGTTCCAAATGGTTATTAATCCCTAACTAAAGAAAACTTAGTGAGAAACTAAGATGTTTTACAGTTATAGGATGTAATAAATTTGTCTTTGAGTTCAACAAAGATTATACACATCGTAATATTTTACAGTGCCAGGTTTCATATTTTTGTTGATAACGTCGAGTTATGGGTACATAAAATAATAATTTTAAGCTATAATAAAGCAAGTAGCGAGTACTTTACAGTGCAGAATAATTGATACTGCCTTGTCTACGAAGCGATTGCAATCCCACTAGGATATTTAAATTGTACAAAGTTTGACTCCTATCTATCTACATGTTTGTTTGCAAATACCTTAAAATTACGTCTATCTTGACGTCAACCGTGATTAAGCTAAAACCGCGTGCGTTTTGTATCAATTCAATGTTGTTTTGCCACTATAGAATCACAAACTTTGTCTATTTCATCCATAGTATTAGCATTATAAAGAGCAGGAGGTTTTGCCAACGATAATGTTATTGTTACATAAATTTTCGAACGTTTTCAAGCAATAAACGTACCGCGGTTAAAAATAATCGCTTCTATTTGTAACGAAATAACCCAAGAAAACTTTGTCGTCGTAATTATATCGAATCGTTGCGAAATTTTCAATTTCAAACCGGCCTCGTGTTTGTTTCATGGCCTCAAATATTTTTACAATGCTATGGCGTACCTAGTACGTTGTTCTAATGTAGTTCACGACATTACTCAATAATGATAAAAGGTTTTGCTATTTACAAACTGTTATTGAAATATTGGGCAATGTTTTTCTTCGAATAATGAACCACCATAGTCTCAATCTGTATAAATACTGTTAGTGCTATTACATTTCGGCTATTCTTGTGATAATTAAGGGTTCTACCGAGCGATGTAGTAAAATCTATTTTAAGGTTTGACTGTAAAACGATGATATTGAAATTAGAGCTATGTTATAGGGACGTTGCCCAAAAGTGTTTCAGGCGAGTTTTGCCAAACGCAATGCAAACGCTGCACGGCAGCGGCAGTGGCGCAGGCGGGCCGGGGCGACGGGGGTGAGTGGCCAATGGCCATAGCTGTACTTACGCTAGTTGACATTGACTGCGTTGTACGCTACCAAAACGTATCTCATGACATCTTCCATAAGCTCTTCTGATGTCATACTATTGTTCAGTTTTCATTTGTATCCTAAGCATTAGTTCTCCGATTTTAATATGGTGTTCAGATTATTTGAGCCACTGCATCGGATCATTGTAGGCTAGAGTGTCGTAGCCTACATTGTTTTATTTTTAAACAATTGAAGTTCATTATCCATGTAATTTGTCTGTTGAAATGTTTACGTGTGGAATACCGTTGATTGGCTATTTCTGTAGTGCCAATGCTGTGCCCCCGATGACGTAAAACAAAAGCGTTAAATGAAATCTTCTTGAGCGATCGCGTCACGCCTTGAGTGGCGTTCTACGTACGGTTGCCAAAATAACAGACGGACTTTATGTAATTTATATAGTTTTTTGACACGCCTAGTTTACCTACTTTAAGAATTTATTGATTTGTAAATAATTCGGAAAGTATGTTAAAAGAGGCAGACACAAATAAATTGTTAGTTGGAATCTAGATGCATATCTGTATGCATAGACATCTAAAACAATAAATTATTCACAATCAAGGTTTGTGGTATTCTTTTAAAATGTGGTAATTTTCCAACATTGATCTGTTTATTATAACGAAATTTGTTAAAGCGTAGAACATGATAACATACGGTTACTAATGCTTGTTCCTTATGTAATAAATGAGGTAGCATTGATGAACGAATCAATTATAGATACCTTTTGTTCAAACGCAACAAAGGCTTATTACATATTTATAATATTAGTAATATTTATACGGGTTAATATTCCTTATTCATTGAGTCAAAGCATCTAAAGGATAGTTGATAGTACATGAAACTTATTTTCAGAAAGACGTTTCGATTTCGTAACTAAAATGTTTAAATACAAGTAGTCAGTGTGGTCTCAACATAATCTAGAATTTAGTTTTAATAGTAAATCATCCAACGCCAATACAATGAAAGCCAAGGAATTAATATTTGTTTAGATTAATATGAATTATTGCGATTACTAACAAAGCAGGCTATGATAAATGTCTATAAATAAACACGTCTAAAACTGCACTGTAAAACTGAAATTTATAACCTGAAGATGTTAATTTTGGTTTACAATCTCACAGATTAAAAACATCCATTGGGTAATTATAGTTTGCTGTTGTGTTTACGAAACCCGCTGTAGTGATTTTTTTCAATTTTTATTACAATGTAAATTCGTTTACTGCGTGTAGGATTGTCGAGCGTTGCATTCGAACCCGGTACGACGACACGCAATACCGTAATTCCTTGTCTTTACCTTCGTTTATAGAATACTAATATGGAAATAAGTCAAATTAAGCATCAGGCATTTTATATAGGGGCACAATCAATTCCACGAAGGGCATGTCTCACGAATTTAAACATGACAACTTGTCAGTTGACAGATATCAGTGTAGATTAAAAAAATGTTAATCTTTTAAAATGTGGTAATTTTCCAACATTGATCTGTTTATTATAACGAAATTTGTTAAAGCGTAGAACATGATAACATACGGTTACTAATGCTTGTTCCTCATGTAATAAATGAGGTAGCATTGATGAACGAATCAATTATAGATACCTTTTGTTCAAACGCAACAAAGGCTTATTACATATTTATAATATTAGTAATATTTATACGGGTTAATATTCCTTATTCATTGAGTCAAAGCATCTAAAGGATAGTTGATAGTACATGAAACTTATTTTCAGAAAGACGATTCAATTTCGTAACTAAAATGTTTAAATACAAGTAGTCAGTGTGGTCTCAACATAATCTAGAATTTAGTTTTAATAGTAAATCATCCAACGCCAATACCATGAAAGCCAAGGAATTAATATTTGTTTTGATTAATATGAATTATTGCGATTACTAACAAAGCAGGCTATGATAAATGTCTATAAATAAACACGTCTAAAACTGCACTAAAATGTAAACTAAAATTTATAACCTGAAAATGTTAATTTCGGTTTACAATGAGCTCAAAGATTAAAAACATCCATTGGGTAACTATAGATTACTGTTGTGTTTACGAAACCCGCTGCAATTTTTTTCAATTTTTATTACAATGTAAATTCGTTTACTGCGTGTAGGATTGTCGACCGTTGCATTCGAACCCGGTACGACGACACGCAATACCATAATTCCTTGTCTTTACCTTCGTTTATAGAATACTAATATGGAAATAAGTAAAATTAAGCATCAGGCATTTTATATAGGGGCACAATCAATTCCACGAAGGGCATGTCTCACGAATTTAAACATGACAACTTGTCAGTTGATAGATATCCAAGTAGATTAAAAAAAATGTGTTAAACACTAACATTATTCGAGGAATGTTTGATGGGGTGTGTTTATTGTTCTCGGTAGATACCATTACAACATCTACATGTAAATCTAGATATTTCTTATCTCAATAGAAAGACTTCATTTACCGTGTCTACTGCAATATATCAGTAGGGAATATAAAGTACAGAAAATTCATATTTAAATGTAACAATGAAGAGTCGTTAGAGTACAAAATCTCTAAAAGGTTTACTTTAGATAGCTTTTAAAGAGTCGTAAGGAGGAAGTTGTAAAGTGAAGCCGTACCCAGAGTAATCTCCCTTAGTGTAGACTGAACGCGGCATATTGTTCCTTTTATGAATCCTCTCTTATATTTTCCTGGTGTTTAAATTGTAAATGAAGTGTCGGTGGATGTTAACAAGCAAGCCACCTGCATGCCTACGTCGTTAATACGTTTCACGCTGAGTAGTATGTTTCCACACTTGAAAGTAAATTATGCAGTAAATTCTTATTTACATCGCATCCGGTGTTGCGCTGTTTTGTATTCGCCTACGCAGTCTTCTAAATGTGATCTACGACCCCCACCTTTAACGTTTACCGTTTCATTGCGGATGGGGTTCACGTGAAATTATTCTGAATTGCGATTGGTTTGGGCAATTTCGATGTGTTCACGAAATCTCTTCTCAGTTACAAGTACCTAATACTTACGAAGTCTCGAATTTTCAATGTACGATTTTTTTTTTAAAGTTACAAAGAATTTTGCAACGCATACGATTTTTTTAAATGACACAATTAAACACATGTTTTATTTTAAAAATACCCTAAAGATATGAAATTTGAAAGGAGTAAGAACAAAGAAAGACTTTAAAAATAACCACATCTCGGCGATGACAATCTATTGACAAGACCACGTTTGTCTGAAATTGTCAATCACCTTTGATTTAAAAACAATGCACGATGCGGTAAATAATATTTTGGCAAAGGAAAACTAAGCTATTGTGTTTAGTTATTCCATTATGATGACAAAACCATAAAAAAAATTGTATTCGATTTTTTTTAACGGATTTCTGTTATGTTATTAATCTGTACGAGCTAATAAACTTTATTGATCGTTAATTTACAAGTCATTGACCTGTGGAATATATATTGATTAACCAGGATCACATAAAGATTGTCGTGTTGATAAGTTTCCAATATTGACATTATCATTTTCTATACCTCGCTAAATTATAGTCATAAACCCACTTAATTATCAATAACCTATTTCTTGTAGGTGCTTTTACAACTATTACATATATTGCACTAGGACACTTCAGCCCAATACTGAAACGAATCTTAAACACTTTGCTTAGTAAGAACCGCTTATAATCTGACTGGCATCAAGATATTAATAGAATTTGGGTTTTATGTGTGGTGTAAGACGCTGTTACATATTCAAATGTCGTTTCATTATTTGGCTGTTATTCTATTAGCTGTACTTATATGAAGAAACAAAATGTAGTCATTATTAATGTAACTATTTAATCGTTCTTTACGATAACGATATCTTTAGAAACAATGTTCTACAAGCATGTGTATATGACTGCAATATCTATGTAACGTGCTTATGTACGTCACGACCTTGGTTAGAAAGTAATCTCTTTAACCTTAACAAACTCAATTACGTTAAATGGGTTTTACTCCAGCTATATATACGTAAATGTACTGCCATTTAGAGTAATTGAGTGAAACGTAAGTATTCTGGGAGCGCGAATTATTTCAGTCTCGTGTCGATGAACTTGTAAAATTAAGGGTTTGTTTTACTATTAGGGTGACTTTCTAGATTTAATGTAATAACTGCAATTTGTATTTAAACTCATTTTAAAGTTTATTTCAGTATGAAAATTTAATTTTTTAGGTTTTCTATAACCATTGTTTAAATTTTTGTCAAAGAAACTTGATACTTTTATTGTTGTAAAGATTCGTAAATCTGTGCTGAAATTCAGTACCACGCCTTCTGGAACATTCTTACTCCTTATATGATTGTGTTAGTTTTGTTTATACGACGTAGATAGTACTCCAACTATAAGATTGTATTACGTAACACTGAATAGGCCCTTGTTAACGACAATGACAAGCATTGTTTTCTAATTGCTTATCAGTTGTAAAAATATATTGTATTAGCTTTTGCCCGCGACTCTGACAGCGTGGAATTAAAAAAAAAACAAGTATCCTATGTGTTCTTTCAACTTTCCTGTACATCTATGCCAGATTTTATCCACATCCGTTCAGCAATTTAAGCGGCAAACTCTAACAACATCTATTCATCTAAAATTTCGCAGTTATAATATTAGTAAGATATAGTAAGTGCGTGTTTATGGCCAATGATAACAAAAACATAATTGGAAAGATTATGACTGAACAATTTATGAATTCTGTATATTTCATTATGTAACTGAATAATTCCTTGTTGTAAATTGTTTTAGCAGTTAGAATTGAATTAACACATTTTAATACTTCTTAATAAATTATACTGAAATTATGATTAAAATGATGTAATGTCTCGGTTCAATGATGTAAATCGATTTTCCAGATGTTTTTGTTATAAGTCGAAGTCAAGGACTGTCGTTTCTATTCTCACGATATTCAGTTTTTGTTTAGTTTTCTTTACGTCTACATCTAGGAAATTATAATCACTTTTTACAAGTTACGTCTATTTCATCGATTTTGAAATTGTAAATATCTGGTTAAAGTTTTTTCAAAGATAATGAGAATTTTTTGAAGTTTTCAGCTAGTGGAATTCCACCCTTATAAGGAGCAGTAAAAGAAAACCTTGGCTTTTTGTGTTTTTGCTACTTATTTTTGTTTTTTATCTGATTAAAATCTTACAAGATATGTTCTTGGTATCGACAAAACAAATATATCTTGTAGTTACGTCACACGCGCAATAATGTTTCATATCAAGTTCACGGTAACTCATGCCATACATCACAGTATCTGTCTATTATGCAATATACACTTATGAGTTTAACCCATATTAGAAAAATGACGTAATATGTGTTTTAAATATTTTTTTTAACATTTTTTTAGGCATTTCATGTAAATAGATAAACTAAAAATGGTTCTCATTTTATTTAAATGAGAATGAGTATTTCTTAATTTTTCCTCTAGCAAGAAAAACGAAAAGAAAAAAAATATCAAAAGCAAGTCTCAAAAAGAGTTCCGATCAACAGTTTTTGCGATTCTTGTATCGTTGTTTTGTTTGTCAATATTTTCAATTTTAATAAAAAGTAAATTGATTTTTGCCCGACAGAATAGAAAATGTATTTTTTAATTTTTAAAAAATCTTTTATAATTACAATTTCAAAACATGCTTTGTGATATGGTTTTATCTTCCGATTGTAAAATAAGATTCATTTTATATCTTAATCTTAATCTGAACATAATATTATAAAGAGGAAAGATTTATATTTTTGTATGTATTGAGATAATTCAAAAACTACTGAGCTGATTGTAAAAAATTTTTCACCGTTACAAAGATTATTCATCTGTGAGAATCATAGGCTGTATTTTTTTTTAATATTACGCGGACAAAGTCTCGAGCAACAGCTAATCGTTATACGATATCGTTCTTTCTCTGATCGGCTTTGATTTAATATCATGAAATTGTGATAATTATTTAAAGAATAACTGATTTAGAAAGAATTATTGTTTAAACTGTTTTAACCTTGCATTATCTGTATTATTAAAGCAAATGACCGCATTTTTACCATTGTTTAATATTGTACTGGATTCGCTGATACAACTTGACATTAAAACTATTGCGAAATTATGTATGAAAACGTATCGTTTTACAGTATTTTATTACAATAAATACTTTGACAGCGATACTGTTCATATTCAACAGACAAGCGAAATTTGTATTTCAATAAAATATGAAAATCGAGGTCAAGTTATAAACAACTTCGTGTTTTCTCTTGGGTCTAACCTGGGTCTACATCCAAATGTTTTTTGAAATGGCTGTGTAAAGACTATATACAAAATTTTGTAATAAAATCATCCATACTTTTGAACAGCTTTCACAGAACAGCAGATCTCGAAAACTAGTTAATACTGGTCGATCAATTCGTCGTCATCTCCCATACAAGTTATTTACCTTTGTAATAATATTTTTTACACAAGCGGGGGTAGCACACCTTCGACTAGACTATCGCTCACTGTTGTGCGATTGTCGATTGTTTTGTATCCCATTCAACTGTTTAATTGCACAACTAAAAATCTACTAGTACTCGCATCTCCATATAAGCTCATAGGAATTAAAGCGAGAATAAACAGTTGTGCGATAGTTTAGTCAAAGGTGTATGCGCGCTTTTAAAGTCTACGTAACAAAAGTTATACATTAAATTATTAGGTGGTAATTCGTTTCTCTCGAATAAAAAACTAACGCTGATTTTTCGCTCTGACGATTTGCCAAATGTTTTAGTCAAATACTTTTGCCACGTTTACCAAATTGCTTTTATTAACACAATGAATGGCCTTTAGAAAGTTTAATGCTCTTTTAAATAGTCAAAAGTTACATTTTTAATTACATTGTACAAGGACTTTATTTCTCTTGTAATTTAAGACGAAAAATTGTGACTAAGCGTTCCTCTTATGCAAGTCGTTTTCAAACTAATTAGCAGTATAAAGTTGGTAACCGTTAAAAGTTCATTGTCATACTTATTAGAAATCATGATTGGACAGATCATATTGCTTTAATAACAAAAACGTTAATCTCGTTTACAATATTGTATTAAACATAACCTATAAGTAGCAGTTTCAATGTAAATAAAAAGCTCAAATGAACAATTTTAACTCAAGAGTTTTGTACTCTGATGTTACATAAGGGATAAATAAATGTCGACAGAATTATTATAGAGATGCCGAAGGCCAAATAACATAGATTTAACTGTGAATATGTAACGTTTATATTCTCGTAACGAGTGCAAAATTGTAGATAAAGAGACAAGAAGACTGTTCTTTTAACGATTATCTAGAGTTTGCTATAATGGCGATTAGCAACAATGTATAAAGTTAACACTCTATCCGTTGTAGACAACAATTGACAAACATGTATAATGCGCCTATAATTGTACAATGTAAGAGATAATTTTCTTGCACTCCACGTGATAAAGTAATATTTACAGTACACTAGCTGTTGCCCGCGACTTCGTCCGCGCAATATTAAGATAAAAAAGTAGCCTATAATATGCCCGTCTATGCCAGCTACCCTTTAGTGAAAGTCCGGTCGAAATTGGCCCAGCCGTTTCGGAGATTACCCGGAACAAACGCGGCTTGCCGACAGACAGGCAGACGGACAAAAAAAATTAAATGCGATTTTCGTTATCAGCAACGCAAATACATCATTTTTTCTGAAGATATTACAAACAGACACACCAATTTTATTATATGTAAAGATAGATGGATAGGTAACGTCATTCACATTTATTCTATGTTTCTAAGTAAATATGTTCTAACTCGATATGTTTATCTATTAGCATATATTACTGTTTGAATTCCCTGCATATTATAATACTTCTGTAATGTGCATATTAATAATTTCATTTGATTACTATTGTTTCCATATATCTTTAATTTCTTATTTTTATATATAATATATTTTACATGATTTGTTATAAAAAATAAATAAAACATATTATATAAAAAAATAGAACTCCACCGGCTGCGGAATCCGATGACTCAAGCAACCAGTGGTCAGGGCTGCAGAGACAGGAACCTCCTCACAATACGTGCGGTTTCCAAAATAACCGCCTTTTGTATCGGGCCCTTAATCCAACCGTCTAGCGAGAGCTTCTTGAGATGTTGGTCGAAGCTCTTCGCTATTAGCCCGTGCACCGAAACGACCATCGGAATAATGGTAGTCGATTTCATACGCCACATGGCGGTAACCTCGTGAGCCAGATCCAAATATTTTAATAATTTTTCTTTTTCGGCTTTCACGAGATTCTCGTCATGTGGGATAGTGATATCAACTAACATTACACAACTCTCAGACCGATCTATTATTACTATATCAGGTCTATTGGCAACAATAGTCCTGTCCGTAATAATAGATCGATCCCAGTAGAGCGTGATACGGCTATTTTCCAGAACTGGTGAAGGCTGATATTGGTAATATGGTACCTCAGATTCCACAAGAGCATATTTAAGGGCAAGTTGCTGATGGATAATCTTGGCCACTTGGTTATGTCTATGCAAGTATGCACCGTCCGCAAGGCGAGAACAACCGGAAACGATATGTCTAATAGACTCACCGGGCCGACGACATGCCCGACAAATGTCAGTCGTACCATCCTTTAGGATATGTTTCCGGTAGTTATTCGTTACGATGACTTCGTCCATGATTGCAAAGACAAAACCTTCAGTCTCCCCAAAGAGGTTACTGAAGCGTAGCCAAGCCACGGAGGATAATTGGTCCACATCAGGACCAGTTAAGGCCCGATGGAACCTACCGTGTAGCTCCTTACTCTTCCATACACTTATGCGGTCTGAGACACTTAAAACCTCCAACCTCCGCCAGTTCGTGGTAGCCAGGGAAAGCGGCGTGAGTCCTTTGTCTATGGCTACAACATCCTGATACATCTCCACGTTAACCGTAAGGAAATATTCCCTAAGATTGTACACCACGCGGTTATGGAGAGTCTTGGCATTTAAGTAGCCACGACCCCCATGTTTCCGCGGGATGTACAACCTCATTACAGATGAACGTGGATGATGCATCCGGTATGTTGTCAGCAATCGACGGACTTGTCTATCCAAGGCATCCAGCTCTGTTTGAGACCATCTCAGTATGCCGAAAGAATAGGTTAAGACTGGCATGACCCAACTGTTAAAAGCACGGCATTTGTTGCCGCCTGATAAAAGGCTTTTCAGTACTTTTTCAGGCGACCAAAGAACCGTTCTTTTAGCAGCTGTTTCATGCTTTTGTCATTAATGCCTAATGCTTCCGACATACCGAGATATTTGTAGTTTTCATTCTCGGAGAGAGACACAAGAGACACATCCTGAGTAAGCTGTAAATTCTCTGAATTTACAACCCTCCCCCGTTGTACATTGATGACCGCACACTTGTCAACTCCAAACGCCATCCCAATGGCTCTGCTAAAATCTTCGGTAATTTTAAGCAAAGTCATTAAGTCAGCCTTGTTGGATGCGTACAATTTGAGATCATCCATGTACAAAAGGTGCGATATGACCTCGCCCCCTCTCCGTAAACGATAACCTAGCTCTGAACTCTTTAGCAATGTGCTTAAAGGATTCAGAGCTAAGCAAAACCACAATGGACTCAGGCTGTCACCTTGGAAGATGCCACGCCGAATTCCAATTCGGTCAGAGGAGGCAGAAAGGCTTCCCTGACCTAGATTGGGAAAGCCTGTGTTCCACTGCCCCATGCATGTGTCAAGAAAAGAGCGTAGAGTAGGATGTATTTTATACAACTCTAACACCCTCCTTAACCACCCATGGGGCACTGAATCATAAGCTTTCTTGTAATCAATCCAGGCCATAGAAATGTTCTTTTTACCTCGTCTGACCTGCTGGCAATAGCCATATCAATGAGGAGACAATCTTTAGTACCACGGGACCCAGCCTTACATCCATTCTGAGTTGTTGCCAAAATGTTATTTGCACAAATATGTGCTTCAATTTTGCTTCTCAGAATGGATGTGAGGAGCTTGTAGATGGTAGGCAAGCAAGTAATTGGTCGATAATTCTTAGGATCCGTAGTACATCCAGATTTATAGATCAGGTGTGTGATACCTGATGTCATGAAATCTGGGAGCGTACCCAATTCAATTGCAGTTTGGAATTGGGCTGCCAGCCGCTCATGCGAACTGCGGAACCACTTAAGCCAAAAGTTCTGCAGTCCGTCCGGTCCTGGGCTTTTCCAATTAGGGACCGAACGAACTGCACCACTTATGTCGGCCCCAGTGATAGTTACAGGTTCCATTTCAGTGACCGATTCGCATGCGCGTCTGACAACATTAAACCACTCACCTTCACTGTGCTCAATTGGCACCGACCAAATACCGCTCCAAAACGTAGTAGTCGCGGCAGAATCTGGTCGGTGCAAATCGACCACCTGGCTTCGTGGTTGCTCCCAGCTACGGTAGACACACCTCTGATCTCTCTGAAACATACGATTTTGAAGAAATCTCTCAGATCTTTCTCTGTACCTTCTTATGCGATTAGCCCATGCGTAAACTTTTTGTTTCCAGAAGTCTATGCGTTCCGTGACTCTAGACATAAATTCACTGGGTCTAATGCTAGTTCCAGCAAACACTTGAGTCACGAAACGCATAACCCTTGGTCTGCTATTCCCCGCCTGGAAACAAAGAAGTTTCGCTATGAGTCTTCTAGCTACATTTATGCGCCGCTCAATCCTGCACTGCCAGACCGGGCTAGTTACTCTACATCGAGGATCTGGATTGGGATTTAAAAACCCCACTCCAGCCACTATACATGCAGTCAGTGCCCCGCAGTACAAAATTGAATGGGTATCGCATAAATCTAGACTAGAATCCACATATGGTGATAACAAGCGGTCTACAGCATTTACAATGCAAATATTCCGCTTGTTAACAGGCAATCGCGGTAAGCGAGGACGTTCACTGATTGATAAGGATCTATACTTCAAAATCATATCCTCCAAAGTGCTCCTCAAACGCTCAATATCCTGATCACTAACACATACCTCTTCACAAGGTTGTTCCGTTAGCACGTCTGTGGACGCAGGGACCACAGGTGCAACACTACGTACTTCAACATCATTGTGAAGGAGTCGCGCTTCGTGACGGAGTTGCTCAAGTGCAGAGTCATCCAACAGATGGCTCCGTTGTATGACCCGCACCTGATCCGACAAGCGTTGGGCAGTCACAGACACAGTTGGGTTAAGGGTCTGAAACAAGGCAAGCATTTTAGACCGATACGCCGTGAGGTTGGTTCCCCCCTCTGTCGCCCCGAAGTAGGCCCGCATGACACTTTCATTTAAATTTTTCCATCTCATGCGGCGCACTACACCACTGGTTGCGGGAGTCATCGACGGGGGATTAATCCCCGCAGACCCCAAGCGAGCCGGTGGTGGGCGTCGTCCCCCCGTAGGTCTTGGTGAGGTGGACGACGAAGGCGACCCGTCGTTGGCTGCGTCACTAGATGTCAGCAGGGGCGGGGGCATACCACCAGCCACCGCTGGTGCCTCGTCCCCTGACGTGGCGCAGACTGATGCAGGTCGAGAAGGTGTATGGCGTGCGTATGTGTCATTGCCAACGCGACATTTTCTTATTGGGTTCTGACGGCGACTCATTGTTTATTTATTTATTTACATTTTTGTTTTACATTCTTGTTAATAAATTTTGTAGTATACATTTTCCAGACCATTTTTCGTTTAACTGTTTCACTTTTTGAACCAAAAACATTAATTTATACCATTTTCTGAAAAATTTTAAATAAATTCACAGTGTCACTGTCAATGTCTCGTTCAAAGAGCATATATTATATAAAAAATAAATATAATAAAGCGTAAACACACACTTCTTTGTTGCCTAAGATGTCAGCAATTACAGCATATTTTTGAATAATTCTTTTTTTAATAAAAAGCCCTACACTTCGTCATGCTTTAGGCTATATATTTTCACGCCATTAAACTTAGGGGGCAAATATTTTGGATAAAAAACCTAATGTGGGAAAGAGACCATAAGTTGCTGCCATCAAGAAAGACTGATTGCTAAGGGTTGTCATGTCATGTCATTTTGACATTTGCTATTGATAATTTGACAAATGTAAACAACAAAATAATATTTTCATAATTACATGCGGATGAAGCCGCACGGGAACAGCTATTATAATACTTCTGTAATGTGCATATTAATAATTTCATTTGATATTTAGTGTTATTACAAAGTATATCTTATGATTCTTCCAATTAAATGTAGTGTCGGCTTTTGCTGAATCTGGATTTATCTAGTAAAGACAACTAACGTTTATAATTCGCAACTGATTGGACGTGACTGGCACGAAGTAAGGTTATGTAAATAATAACAATTGGGCCTCTATCACAGTTACTCTATCATTTAAAATACTCGTTATTTTGAATTAATTTTGAGAATACCAAAATGCGATGTAACACTTCCGCATTTGAAACAGTTGTCCCCCCTAAATATTGCATGTAATTAAGGCGTAATTATGCGTACGATATCTCTGTGTTAGGCGCACAATACGCAAGGATCACTTTGCTAAATTAAACATCACGAATTTCCATTGAAATCTTGTCGTATCTTTCACACCAAAACCATTTGTTTGTTCGGAACTTCTCCGAACACAATTCGTAACTAGAGCTCGGAACATTACGCGTTGCCATTGTCAATGACACCGTCTTCCGGCCGTCTGTAGTCAACCTTAGCTGTGTTTGTTTTGGCTGCTCGTTGGCGGGGTTTCAAATAAGCAAATTGCTGGATATTGTTCTAGAAAATAAAGTCCGACTGTATCATGTGACCTGATCGACATAAAAACGACCTTTTGACATCGTGTAATCTACATTTTTATGACGCAGACGGCGGGACCAAAGGATGTTAATATGACGGCAAAGTCAAGTGTTTATGACAACGTGATCCTAGCAAATATTCTTTCTAATCCTAAATTTAATAACTGTTATTTTCATTGTTACAGCGGTGAAATTCCAAGAAAACCTATTGAAAACTATGATACAGATTGAGAATACATTTTTCGAGTTGGGGAGGACTTGCCAGAGGAACTGCCTCATAATCTGTGATCGTGGCGCCATGGACGCTAGTGCATGTAAGTTGATAAACGGATTATAAATTACTCTCTTTACCGTAACTTTATAAATCAATGCTAAGGTCAAGTATACTCTTATAGTGATAATAAGCATTTGAAGAGAAGGTCAATACCCTACAATGGAGGTTTTATATCAACATCCGCAGTATCGTCTAGTTGTACGATCTTCAACCTTATCTTTATAGAACATAGTGTCTAGCATTTGCAGTGTCTATCAAATTTATATGTAGGTTGGCAGTAGGAAAGGTCGCTCGTCTGGCGCCAACGACGTAATGTTTCCGGTCACTTTCAAAATAATGCGACTGAAAGTTTTGTTATCGTCAGTAAAGAGATGTTATCAATCAATGATAGCGAATATGTAATGTTTCACGGGAATATATTTCCGGTAGATTGTATTTAAATTTTATTTCGACATTGATTTTGATCAAGATAAATTGATAAAAATAATTGATAGACTTTATGAATATAAATTAACTTTTTTTTTCTTTTATGTTATAAGGCGGCAAACGAGTATCGGTCACTTGAGTTCGCCGAAATAGCGAAGTATCCTGCTCCGAAGTAACCCCTGCTCGAGTAATATACATTATGTATTCTGACTAGACCATACTGTGTTAACGGGGGCTAACTTTTGTTAGATATAAATGAAAGGAGGAAAATTCAAGTGTGTTTCGATATGCAATCTCGAATTCCATAGTGTATTGCTCAGTTTTATGGCCTTACATAATTACTGCGATGACGCGGTTTGTGTTCGTACGAGTTGAGCTTATTCTGATATAATGACAGTATTTAAAATTACGTTTCCGTCTGCATAATCATGTGACTGATAATCGACAAAAATCACGTGGTTTCTGACAAGTTTTGTTATCCATTGCAGTTATTTCCAAGGAGAAGTGGGAGGAGATGTTGAACGCTAACAACTGGAACAGCGTTGAACTGCGCGACAACCGATATAATCAAATTGTTCACATGGTCTCTGCTGCGAATGGTGCGGAGGACTTTTATTCCACCGAGGTAGGGGAAACAAAGAAAAAACCTATATATTCTTATGATTTTTTATTTTTGTTCGTCTAATAAAGACAAAGCCCACCAGCATAGTTAACCGAGACTTGCATGATTAAAAGTATTTACATGTGAGATATGACTCATTTGATTCATACGCGGGAAATCCCTGTATAATCTACAAATTAAACTCGGAAATTTTGTTTTTAAACAAGATAGCCTTTACATTGTACCTTGCTTATATCTAAAAATATCGAAACATAAAAAGTACCAAGTTGCCAAATCATTGAGTATGGTAATGATTCAGTTTGTCACATTTATCTCATTCTCAAACATGTTAATTTCTATTTGCACAATACAATATATTAAATCAAATGCAAAGCTCATGTTTTGCCGCGTGACCCCATGTAAACATTTACCATGTCTTTCATTCGTCGTTCAATTTATGTGATATGATATTTAGTGGCATGACTTGCCATCAATGCTGCTGATGACAGTGATGTATCGCCTTTGGACATTTGCCATGCGCAATATGACGGACTGTCCGAGATAACGCTATGTCTATATCAAGGATTATGTTATGAAATTCATAATGTAGATCACGTTTTATCATAATCCATATAAACAAAGTAAGATATGCTATTTTGGTTTTTGTGACGCGTGTGTCAATGTTTACTATATGAAAAATAATTGCAAAAAACATTAGAACATTTTAAATTAATACTTATGTTCTATTACTATGTACTGATACTGTGTTTATACCAATGTTGATATAATTCGTATTTAATTGATAATGGTTTATTATAGACTAGCTGTTCCCGTGCGGCTTCATCCGCATGAAATTATAAAAACTTTATTTTATTGTTTACATTTGTCAAATTATCAATAGCAAATGTCAAAATGACATGACATGACAAACCTTAGCAATCTTTCTTTCTTGATGTTGGCAGCAACTTATGGTTTCTTTCCCACATTAGGGTTTTTATCCAAAATATTTACACCCTAAGTTTAATGGCGTGAAAATATATAGCCTAAAGCATGACGTAAGTGTGTTTTTTATTAAAAAAAGAATTATTCAAAAATATGCTGTAATTGCTGACATCTTAGGCAACAAAGAAGTGTGTGTTTACGCTTTATTATAATAGTATAGAAGTATAGATAAATCACTCCCCATGTGACTGCATTCAGCCATAAAAATAATCATCTGATCGACCTTCAATATCAATCTACTGTTGTTATAGACACATATTGCATAAACTATGCATTTGTTATTTATATGTGCATAAAGCAATTATAAATACATTACATATATTTATCACACTATGTAGTATCTAAGTAAATTGGTATTAAATGGCGCAATGTCAAATGATCACACAATAATATTTTTATTTTGATGTACATTCAGGACCACGCGTGCCGATCTGAAGGCGTGGAGTTGGCGCGGGAACTGGACTACAACGCGGCCGCGGCTTGGGTCGGTCATCCATACTTCGACGTCATCGACAACTCAACAGACTTCGATAAGAAGATGAACCGTCTCATTGCTTGCGTGTGTCAACGCATCGGCATTGACACCGGCGACCGACTTAACGTCAACTCGAAGAAGCGCAAGTTCCTCGTCAAGACGCCATTACCACCGGATACGGAGTTTCCGCCGTTCCAGGACTTCGATGTGGTGCATAATTACTTGCAGAGCGACTTCCGTAAGGCGCAGGTGAGGTTGCGCAAGCGTGGTCAGAAGGGCCATTGGTCGTATATCCACACGGTGAGGAAGTTCCACCCGAGCAATGGGCAGTCTGTGGAAGTACGCACGCAGTTGACACACCGCGACTACCTGAACCAGCTGCCGCAGCGAGATGATGCCCACTTCACTATATTCAAGAAACGTCGCTGCTTCATATACAATAACCAGTACTACCAGCTGGACATCTACAGGCAGCCCACACATCCCAGGTTAACACATACACTACTTCGTTTTTTTTTTGGCCTTAAAAAGACAATTTTAGATTGAAAAACACTTTTGATATAATAAGAGCGTAGTTAGTTGATATATTTGAGTTTTAATTATATTATTTTACGGTGCGGAACAAATTATATTAACTTCTGTAACTGATGTTATCCCGATTTCACTAAATAAGGAATTTTAGGATTGTTTAATATTATTAATGTTATAAATGCGAAACATTAGATTGATGGATGGATGTTTGTAGCCTAAACTACTAAACGGATCTAGATGATATTAGCCGTAAATGTTGATAATATTCTGGAAGAATATATACGCTACTTACTCTTGTTTTTTTTTAATTTCACGTGGAAGGGTTCGTGGGCGAAAGCTAGTAACTTAGATATATTTGTATTAAAATTACTTTACAATTTCCAGGTGTCGTGGATTGGTGTTGCTTGAGACATACAGCGCGGCGTACGATCAAGACGCGCTTTTAGAATCCTTGCCCAAGTTCCTAACTATAGAGAAGGAGGTGACCGGCGACCCCGCTTACTCTATGTACAATTTGTCGCTAAAAGAAGATTGGAAAACTTCAAAAAAGTATTACTCCGGCAACGATCAGAATGGCAAGTATTGTGTTTTCACATATCCTTTATTTACTTCCAATTATCGTATTATTTAATTAATTGAAAGGCAATCATTTTCATAATCGCACAAGTATCGTATTTGTTGCATGCTAATCTTATTCATTATTATTGTCATTAAAATATACAAACATAAAAGAAATTTTATGTAAATAATGCGCATTTGCTTAAAATTAAGCTTATACTAAAACAAATCTTTTTATTTTTGTATTTGCAATCATCTTAACAAAGGAAAATTCGATTTAATTAACAATAAATAGTAAAAAAATATTTCATATAACAATGTGAATATAATTACATAAAGTTTCCGTAATATTTTGATGCGACGCTATCATTTAATTTGCTTTCATATTCATACATGCACTCATTCACGCATATATGAACAATTGACATATTTGTACAATTTGCATTATTTGTGCATGTCATATGAACACTGGCGTAATTGTGTATTAGTCATAATAGATCTTCCTTATATAGATTCAATGTGGCCCTGTTAGTACTGTAAGTAGAAGTTGCTCGGTGTTTGTTAGCGTTGTGTTGCTAGAGTTGTGTAGCGGCCGCGGCTCCGGCACTAAGCGACACGTCGTTTTGCAGATACCAAGGCCTTCAGTGCGGCCCCAGAGAGCACTGATTTTGTCACCTCCGATGATTCCTTTATCACTGACTAACCGATGCCAAGGAACGATATATTTTTGGAAGTTTATTATGTAAAACACAATTTTGCCAGTGTTTAAATGGATTTTTTAAATGAATGGGCGTATTTTATATTTTTGTTTTGGTTTATCAGGACAAGCTAAGTGGAGTATGAATGGTCACGCCGGTGACAAATTTATTTGCCATAGCGATAAGATGAACGGCTTCGGTGGCGATAAAGTTAACGGCCACGCTGAAAAGGTGAACGGCTACGAGGGCAAGATGAACGGCCATCACAAGAGGAACGGGCACGCCTCCCACGGCCCCCTCTCCAACGGGCTGGTGATGAACGGCAAAGCTCACGACTCGGAGCTCGCCAACTTCAAGAGTCACGGTGATATGAGAACACCAAAGATACCCAAGAAAGTCGCTCTTAAGACTTAAACACTACTAAATGTATTCTAGAATTACGACTTTATAAAATTCCTCTTTATAATGTTTCAATATACACATGAAAATTTCATAGAAGTTAAGGTTAAATAAAGTAAAAAATCGTGTCTAGTAAATGACTACGTTACCGCCATTGCAATTTGATCAGTTTTATGCAATTTGTATTTGTGTAATTTTTATAAAAGTCAAATGAAATCTATTTTTATATTTATCCTGAATTATTATGTATAAAACACTGCGCCGTGCAAAATAATTTCAATATCGAGATGTAAACTCGTTTATATTGTTTGTGCCTTTACACAGTATTGTATTGAATGTATTTCGCATACCTGTCATAGTACTTAATAAACGCAATATTTAAATAAGCGTTGTTGCATTGAAACTAGAATAATAGATGAATTTAACAATGATTTTTATGTATAAGTTGGTAAAAGATATGCTCTCGTGGAGTTTTTATTATTAAAATATATTTATTGCTAGCTGAGGCCAATCGATTTCATGAATTAGAAATAAAAATTTAAAGATCTTGATGTTGTAGCGTCATAGTGAATGTAGTCTCCGTTTGTTTTAAGCAACTTGTAGTGAAACAAAACCGTTTTCGCTTAAAAATGTCCAAACTACCTTTAAAATGGATTTTGTGTCTGCAAATAAATATAATTTTGAATGTACTTATTTTAATTTTTATCATTGCTATTTATTTAATCATTTTAATTGTGTATTTCTGTATATAAAGGACTTTCTATTTAAAACTATCTCAGTGCAATTTATCACTATTTTTAATGCATCAATGAAATTAATATTGTTAGCACAGCAATATGAAGACTGTTCCATATTTATCTGCTGGACAGACTTCAGAATGTAATTTTTCGTATGTCTTTCTAATCAATGTCTGCAGGTTCAGTTTTATCCTCGGACATAATTTTAATGGCTGTGCTTAATGTAGTGATATCAGTACCTTTGTAGTAAATTTTAGAGGCAAATCCTTCTAAAATATGTCATTTAATGCAAGCATTAAAGTGGCAAAATGTTGTGTACTAAAAAAAGGGAAAATGCTTTATTTTTTTTCCAATTCTCATAAATAGTAAACTCTCAATTTTCTGTCGATTTTTTGAAGGAATTTCATTCATTATCAATTGCTAATCATGTACGATTTTGTAATTTATCTGTTCAATGTATTAGTGAAAAACACAACATAGTGCCATTAAAAGCCTTTTGGGTTAAAGATTTAAAACTGCTGCATGTTTTTCGCGTCGTTTCCTAATAAAAAAATACATGCAATGATATTCTGGACTTTTATTTATATTAGCTAGAAATCTTCGAACAGAATGAGAAATACAAACACAAATTAGTTTGTTAAATATTTTTATATTTTATGGGCTTACAAACATTAAAATCACATGGAAGAATATATACTACAGGTACATATTATTAGATAGAATTGAACATAGAATTCTTTAAGTTATAATAAGGATCACTATGACCTTAATTAAAGTAATTAATATTACTTAAATATAAAGATATTAAACATACAGCCTCTTACACTCTGAACTGTTCAGTTAAAATTGCGTGTAGACAAAACTAACTGTGTAGTTCAACTGTCAATATTGCACAAACATGCAGTTTTAACTGAACAACTGTTCAGTTAAAACTATCAGAACTGAACATATGTTGAGTGGGCTAAAGCAAAGGAATGCAGGAAACACTTATTCATATTTGGAATATTGTGGATAATCATAATTACTAAGAGAAAGTTCTGGAAGTAGAAGGTTAACAATATGGGAAACACCTATGAGGTTCTATTAAAAGTTGATAATTATGATAATTTATCAATTTGATCGCAATATGTATGGCTCGTTTTATTACTTTTTTATTGCATCTTTCAGTTTTTGTTCTTTATACATCTTAATAACCTTTTTCCCTGGCACCAGGCCAGTTGTTAATCCCGGTCGCTTCTTCTTTTTAGCCGCTCCTCCTTCCCAAACATCATCATCAGTTGACTCAATAACAACTTGTGGTGGTGGTGCTGATGACATTGTTCCAGCACCTTCGCATACTACAGTTTTTAATTTCTGCAACACAATTCAAAATCTTATTTCATTGGATTCTTGTTTATCTATCCCTTTGCATATAGCAGCAATATACTTGTTTAAGAACTATTATCTTGTATTAAATACTACATTTTACACACAATATTATATTAAAAAAAAACTCTAAGTACTATTAGATTTTACTGATTATATGAGACATTCCTGACATATATTATAATGAAAAGGTATCAATAAACCATCTTAAGATATTTCTTAAATTTTTCTTACCTGTTTCTCCGCTTTAAGCTCTTCATCAGTTTTCAGTATGTCAGAATCATGTCCATACTTGCAGTTGTGGCCAAATCGACACCGGCCCTTTCTATAGTTCCAGCAGATCTTCCTTCCATTTATCATCTGCATATTGTCTTTACCTGGAATCTTACAGTCACTGACTATGTACTTGACGATTATATGTAAAATTCTATATAAACTTTTCCTAATTAAATATTGGGTGTACAATACTATGTTTTTAAATTTATGTACATAATTAAAACCAATGGGTATGTATGCATAGATGCATGAATGTAGGAGAGAAAGGTGTGTCAGGTGTGCCAAATGGAGGTCTGTTGCCTCTGCCTATCCCTCTGGGATACAAGTGTGAGATATGTTGTTGTACAGAAGTTAAACTACTGTTTGGTTTTAATCACCTTTGGATTAGGTATTTTGGAAAGCCAATCTATTTCATTGATTCTTTGGATTCTCAAAGTACACGGAATACTGATATTTGTGGGAACGTAAATTATTACAACAATTTAGTAATTGAAACTCAACATATACCATTTTCACATGCTTTTCCAGTATGGCTGCTTTAGCTAACTCTGCCTGAGCAAATGGATTAGAGAAAACTGAAGTTTGAAGACTATTTTCACCGAGGGTCGGTTTAGGGAGTTTTGGCTTTGATTCATCCTTATTCTGTCTGAAATTAGAAGACACAATAGCTTATTCATTTTTCTTTCTAAATACGTTAACGAAACAATATACAATTTATCAATTATACTCTTACTTTTCTTCATCCACAGTTTCATCTTCATCAGTATCACTTGATGATGAAGATCCGTAATCTAATAGAGAATTCATTAGATCAATTTAAAACTTAAAGGTTTGCCGGCAAATTAATAACAGGAAATCTAATTAAGATTGTTTTCAGAATATATGATATACAGTTGAATTACGATGTTCATTGATTATCACTATAAAAATAACTCCAAGGTTATTATCTTAGTAATGTAACAAATAAGAGATGCACAATTAAAAAACAATTACAATCGCAATCGCAAAATCGTAGAAAGAAAAATGCGCCATTGCCACTTGTCATAGAGATCCAATATTGATCAATTAATCATAGAGAAATAGAAAATTAAAGATTATCAATGTGAGACAGATAAGAAATTATTTATTTTAAATTGTCAATGGCAACATTTGACCTAGGCTGCCATTTTTAAATTAAAATTTCCTTTACAACGTGAAATTTTCATTTGTATTCTATGTACTTTACGAGACAACAATAAGAATCTCTGTAAATTTAAAAAGAAAAATAAACCCGATTGACTATAGCCCAGAAACACTCCAGATTGAAATATGAATTGAAAGGCACCTCACGCGTAGAAATTGGTGGAGCGGTTGAGGCTGCAACGGAATTTACATGATTTAACTACCGTACATGAGAGTGACAAACATTGCCCTATTGTACTTACATTCTAAAATATTTACCGAAATACTGGGACTTTAATTTTTTATGATATGGTATCCCAAAAATTTCTTTTTTTTAAAACGCGTGTTAGAATGAGAAAACATATATCTTGCTATTTCATCCATGCTAGTTCGTTCATCGTTGTGACGGCGGCATCAATTTCTGAATTAATTACCATTTGTCGCAAAAACTGCGCGTCCTTTATCTTTACTATATTAAATTCATTTATTTGTGTTTAGATTGTGTTAAATTTTAATCTAAATGGCATCAGACGATGAAGTAGATGGTTCTTTCGCAGGTAAACGTTTGATTTCGTTACTAGCATGTCATAGGTAAGCCGCGAATAGCGGTATCATATGTTTACTTGCGGCAAGCAATTAAATATACGAAGATTTTGGGTTCGATGGTGCTGTGTGTGAAACAATATAGTCATATTCGGGCAGTGCAGTGTTAAAAGACAAGTTTTAATGGTATAATGGCGAGTTTGTTGTCGTTGGGGTGTAAATATTTTTATGTGGCAGTTCGTGACAGAAAAGAACATGCATTACCCCTCATTACTATACTTAACAAAATGGACGACGCCAAACAAAGGGATTAGTGACCTTAACGCTAGCATTGCGCGTGCTATAAGAAAAACCATGGATCCTCATGAGATGGGCAGGTGTAAACCATGTGGTTAGTGGTTTGACCACTTAATGCAAATTTTTGTTGCAGGCGATGAAGATGTAGAAGAAGGTGAGGGTCAAAATGAAAACTCTGGTGAGAGTGATGAAGCCCCACCAAAGGTAAATACAATTAAATCATTTCTTTATTGTTTTTATTTATAAAAGTTGTTTATAAGATTGGCTCATGCTGACACAGACATTGTAAATAATATTATACATTGTTTTTTTGTAATTTGTTTGTGGGTTACATTGCTTTAATCTTTATTTTTTATTAAAAAACACCTATAGCAACCTCATTGTGATAAAGACCTAAAGGTGAGTCCCATATTAGATACTATTTTACAACTTATAAACATAGTCTATACACAAATTCCTATTACATTTGTTATATTTATTAGGAGGATGATGATTATTCACCAGAAGATGGTAGAAAAAAGAAGAAAGGTAAGAAGCGAAAGGCTAGAGGTGAAGAAAAAAAGGGGAGAAAGAAGAAGAAGAAGCGTAAAAATGAAAGTGAAGAGGTTAGCACTATGATCTATTTAATTCTTTTACTTTCAATATCCATAAAAAACATTGTTCATAATGGTTAGTGAGTTTTTACTTTCCTAGTGGTTTTGGTTCTATAACATTATTTTTAATTTTAGGATGATGATTTTGGTCTTGAAATTGAAGCGGAAGGTGACAGTGATTATGCATTGAGTGCTATGTCCTCAAGTAAAAAGTCTAGGAAGGGCAGAGGAAGTAAACACAATACTTCAATTCCCACAACATCTGACTCTGTTTCAAGTAAGTTAATTTCTTAATTTCCAAAAATGTATCATATATTAAGACAACTACTGGTCATTAGATCTTCTGCATGTCTTAATGTATAGGTAATTTTGTTCTATGTTAGCATAAAGTCTTTATTTTATATAGTTATGTTATGTCACTATGATCTTAAATAATGAATGACCTACTTACAAGGATTTCTGAATCAGCTAATGTTAGTAAAATTGTGAAGATGTTTACACCTGCAATATTTAAGAAATTATGTTATTTTAGACCTAAAGAAGATTATAAATTAGTTATAAAAATCTACATAGAATTAAGCAAGTTGTGGAAATATAATTGCGTTGTTTCGAAGGTCGTCGGATCAATGACCTGTTATTTCGATCGTACCGACATCTGCTACGTCATCCATTTTGTTACGTGACCAAAAATGGCGGCCATTTTTTTTTAATTACACAAAGAATAAATTTCTCTATGGTAAACTTTTTTAGCACGCACAATGATTAAATAGTTTAAAAAGTATCTAATATCCAACAAAGCATTAAGATCGAAAAATATATGGGCTATTTAAATATCTGTAAATATTTCCTTTCAAAATTAAAAATCAATAGCAACTTTTACGTACATAAAAATGTTTCTATAAACATGCACTCTTTCCTAAAGTCAATGTCCTAACAAATAATCTGTTTTTTATAGTAATATACAATTAGAAACAGTATTATGTAACAAGTGTGTTTGATGTTGATGCCTTTAAATCGGGACTTCCGTACGTAATCCGAGATAACGTGCACCGATGACTTTGGAAAGTTACATATGACAATATACCGTAACTTGACCGCCTAGATACTAGGCTCTCCACTTGACAATTTGTTCTAAATAACATCTGTAATGCAGTTCAATTGTCTTTAACAGTGGACTTACACTGAATACCAATACGAAACACGTTACCTCCGTTTTTTACAGAATAAGAAGAATAGGCAATATGCAAATACTCCCATATCTAAAACTTAGGGCCTGTCCCACCAAATTGTAAATTGTCTGATAACAATCCAATGTGTAAAATATGTGATGGAAATTTCGGATTTTGTTCCCTTATCTGACAGTGACGTCATTAAGCTATCTGAGCCTCTATCAGTCAGTGGTGGGACAGGCCCTTAAACTTTTATAAACTTCTAGCTTTTGCTAACGTTTTCGAAATTTAAAAAAAGGTCAGTAGCCAATGTTCTTCCAGACCTTTCTAAATCCAAATATCATCGATATTCGTTAAGCTGTTTTGGATATGAGTAGTTAACAAACATCCATCCATCTAAACTTTCGCATTTATCATTAGACGACGAGTAATTGCTGTACTCTAAGTAATAAAGGGATGACTAAAGGAATCATTTTAGAAAATATTTAGTATGAGAGACTTACAGGGACTATTTAACTAACTATTAAATATCTATGAGACCGCAAGTGAGACCAATTATGGCAGTTGCGGCGACAATATAATGTGATGGCAAGATAACCATGATATTTAGATTATAAAATCTTTGTTATGGCTAACCAATCACCAAATAATAAGTTTTATAGAATTAAAAGGTTTTTCAAACATTGCTTCAATTTACCGGCGTTTGTTTACATTGACTAGCTATTTATAAACAGCACGTAACAAGTTGAAATCTCGCTGTGTCGAGAGTACTTTCGGATTGAAACTTTTTTTCTATCGTTTTTTTATAGTAATATTTCAATTACTTTGCGTTTCTATTGTAATGATGAAATATTAACTTGGAAAGTACTGTGAATAGTTTTGTAATTTGTATTTTTTTTATCATCTCAGAAATGTAAAACTATAGCGTTAAAAATTTTGATTTCTGAATATTTGTGTTGATATGTAATTTTTGTTGTATTACGCATTATAACTAGCAGTAGCGAGTATCTTTTGGAATAAAATTGTGAGAATAATGGAGATGATCCTATTCGTTATGTAATTGTTTCACACCATAGTTATGATTGTAATTATATACAATTCAGATCATTAGATTAATTATTTTGAAAAGATTTAACGCATAATTTAACTGATGCACCATTCAAAGGTCCTTTTAAAATATTTTTCAAATTTTAAATCTATATTTATCTTTTACATTTTTGTATGTATCGAAAAAACTCAAAAACTACTGAGCCGATTTCAAAAATTCTTTCACCAATCAATAGCTACTTTATTACTGAGTAACATAGGCTATGGTTTATTAATTTTTTGTTTTCCACGCGGACAAAGTCGCGAGCAACAGCTAGTTTTAAATATAACTACATTTATTTGTATAACCTAAATTGTTACGTGATGACCCTAAAAACTAGAATTTTATTAAGTTATACAAAGGTTAGTCTACTGTCTAATTGCTAAGGTAATGGCACCGGTTAGTTCTATGCTATGGGAAATTGCTGCCAGCCTTGACACGGAACGTTATCAATACATTTTAACTTTATATCATGGATTTAGTTTCGTAACATTGGACTGCACGGGCGTGGTTACGTAACTCGAAATTATATGTTTTGTACAAGTACTAGAGCAAATAAGAGGAAAATAATACATATTTAAACTAAGTCATACTTCACTAATATTATAAATGCGAAAGTTAGGACGTTTGGATGGATTTTTGAATTTTTCTAAAACGGTTGACAGGATCTCGATTTGAGACACAGATGCAGAATGTAGTCTGGAAGGAGATGTAGCTACTAAGTTTGTAATTCCGCGCGAACGATGTCGGGGGAATAAACTAGTTATCTAATAAATGTTTTTATTGATTACGTCTTATAACTTTTTTATGTTTACTTTTGTCATTAGCTATGCGAAGTAATTATATTCTTAGCAAATAGTTGGTCTAGCTGCATTAAGAACTGTTTAATGATTACTCGACGAATCTTTTAATCTAGATTTTTCGAGAGACTATATAGTAGAAATAAATGTGATGTAACGTTTTGTTTCAATATTGTAGCAAATCGCCGCGCCTTAGAGCATGCACACACCTTGGGTAAACTATCGCATAACAGTTGTGCGATTGTAGATTGTTTCGCAACCAATTCAACTGTTGAGTTGCACAACTAAAAATCGACTAGTGTGCGAACCTCCATATAAGCTCATAGGAATCAAAGCGCGACTAAACAGTTGTGCGATAGTTTAGTTAAAAGTGTGCGCGCGCTCTTATTATCTACAATATTGAAACATGGCGGAAATCTATAAATATTTTAGTATTTGTATGGAATTATAGAGTAGTCGAATTACGGTGTTAACGTGTATCTTTTCAAAGATATATGTCTACATGTAACTAGCAATATTTAAGTCAAAATCAAAGTAACAATGCCGCGAGAGCATGTTGACGTATTCCTCTGACATGACCAATATTTGTTTATTGAATTATCGCACAATATTAAACTTGTCACTCATCGAGTTTGCTCATTTTATTGACGAAACAATTTGATGATATAAATAATAGAAATTCCTGAACAAAACGATGCTAACTTTAATGATGTACTTATAGCACCCAAATTATTCTTTTCCGATATCTTTGCGGTTCTTAAGTTCGCGAGATTCGTTGCGCAGAATTTTAAGTGTAAGGGAATAGGGGGATGCTGAGGGACAACGAACCGATAACCACGGGCTGGCAAGACATTTGAAAATGACTATACTTTATATGTTTTTTTTTAAAAGAGCTCTTAAGTTCCCTATATTTCTTGAAACATAACTATAGGATGTACGCAATGGAGTAATTATTGATTTTAATTGTTTAGGTATGCCAACAGTAGAAGAGGTGTGCTCTTCGTTTGGTCTCACAGATGTAGATATACAGTACAGCGATGCTGACTTTGAAAATCTCACATCATATAAGTTATTCCAGCAGCACGTACGGCCGCTGCTGGTCAAAGAAAACCCTAAGGTATGCCACCACCACAGGTGATTTAATTGGTGTGTACTTTGAATATTGGGATCGTAATAATATAGTTAAAACTCGATAAGTTTGCTGTTTCTTCACTATGCAAACCTTAACAAGATTTTATGTATTAATTTCTTTATTTTCAGGTGCCAGTTTCAAAGTTAATGATGCTGGTGGCAGCGAAATGGCGTTTGTTCTGCGAAACAAACCCGCACTTAAGCGGAGGTCCGCAAGCGATGGGCTCCGAGGAGAATACCAACACATCCACGGCCTCAGACTACACGCCGAAGGCGAGGTCGGGTCGTCCGCCTAAAGATAGTAGTAAGGTAATGTATCATTTATTACTAGACTGGCTGTTTCCGTGCGGCTTCAACTGAAATATAGAATCTTTATTTTATTGCTTACATTTGCCAATGATTTACCATCACTAGGGTCGCTATTGGCTAACAATTACAATTACAAAGGAAATCTTGCTTCTTTCCTGCTGATCTTCCAAACGATTCTCTACATCCATACCAAATTATATCAAGATCCATTCAGCTGTTTAGACTACAAACTCGTAACAAACATCCGTCTAACCATCTAAACTTTTGCATTTATAATATTATATAGACAGTGTTTATACATATTTTGTTGTTTTTGCGAATTTTCTTAAAGAATGTGATAATTAACAGATAGAAGATGTGATCGAGGAGCCCGAGGAGGAGGAGGAGGAGGAGGCGAGCGACGAGGGCACGCCGGCGCCCCGCAAGCGCGGCCGCCGCCCCAAGCACGGCGGCGCGCCGCGCGGCAAGCCCGGCCGCAAGCCCAAGGTGCCCACGCTCAAGATCAAGTTCAGCAAGCGCAAGAGGACCAGCAGTGTAAGATTGTTGCTCATGTAGCATTCGTTATATCCATAAAACCTCGTTTTTAAAGCTAATAGATATTCAAAAAAGATGTAGTTAGCCTATGAATTCGGAAACGCCGACTTAAATATATACAATTTTGTAAATTATAGCGTTTACCTTAAAATAAAAATTCGCTGTAAAAATTATGTCACATTTACTTTAATGAAAACTGTATTAAAAGAAAAGGAAATTCTAATGAATTTATATATGACTAAGTAAAAATAGCATTGACACATATTATGATCATCTCCCCTACCTTATAACACACTCGTAGGGTCGGCGCATCAGGTTTTTGTCCTCCACATAACTATCATACCTCATCTCAGTCATCACTCCCTTCTTGATCATGTCACCTTTCACTCAATCCATCCATCTCTTTCTAGGTCTACCCCTACCTGTGTACCTCCACATTCATAACTTTTTACTATATTGATATGTTATTTGGTGTATTACAATTCAGCAGGACGAGGAGCACGAGGGCAGCGCGGGCGCCAACACGGACTCTGACGCGGAGTTCGAGCAGATGCTGGCGGAGGCCGAGGAGCCGAAGCCCTCCGTCGCCGCTGAAGAGGGCGTCGCAATCAAAGAGGAAGACCCTAATGCACCAGTTAGTCACTGAAATTATGAATCCAATAACATGTGTATAAATACACTATTTTGTTTCTATCGGGTCGATTGATTACTTAAATTTCCATTGTTTCGATCGGTTTATGTCTGAATTAATAATCTCTATATTTACAGCAACAGCCAAAGAAGAAGGCTAAAACAAAAATAGGCAATAAGAGCAAGAAGAAGAAGAAAATGAAGACTACAAATAAATTCCCAGACGGCGCGGAGGGTGAACATGAACACCAGGATTATTGTGAGGTAAGAATAGAAAATATATAGTGCTTCCTTAGTCAGTGTAATGGTTATGTTGTACACATAAAAAAATCAAAAAAAAAATCCAAAGAAGTAAACTTAAATTATTTAACACTAGCTGTTCCCGTGCGGCTACATCCGCATGAAATTATGAACATTTTATTTTATTGTTTACATTTGTCAAATTATCAATAGCAAATGTCAAAATGACATGACAAACCTTAGCAATCTTTCTTTCTTGATGTTGGCAGTAACTTATGGTCTCTTTCCCACATTAGGGTTTTTATCCAAAATATTTACCCCCTAAGTTTAATGGCGTGAAAATATATAGCCTAAAGCGTGACGTAAGTGTACGGCTTTTTATTAAAAAAAATATTATTCAAATATATGCTGTAATTGCTGACATCTTAGGCAACAAAGAAGTGTGTGTTTACGCTTTATTATAATAGTATAGATTAATATGCATATTTAATGAATGTATTCCATGCCACATCTAGTTACATATCTCTATGCAACTCGATAATAATTCTTGTTTGTATATGTTAAGGTTAAGTTTCGTCACTACCAACATTTAGTGAATATTTGATAATAAATTGTCTTAAGTACTTGAATTATTAATTTTTATTAAGGTAAATATTCTTAAACCATACTTCAGGTGTGCCAGCAAGGCGGGGAGATCATCCTGTGCGACACGTGCCCGCGCGCCTACCACCTCGTGTGTCTGGACCCTGAGCTGGAGGAGACGCCGGAGGGCCGCTGGTCCTGTCCGCACTGCGAGGCCGAGGGCAACCAGGACCAGGAAGATGATGATGAGCACCAGGAGTTCTGCAGGTCACTATACCAACATGTTCTTAAAATATTATAATGCAAGGACATGAGGTGGCGTACTAAACTTGTCAACTAACATAGTACCTTTCAAAGCAGTTACCGGTAAAAATGTTGTTCACTATGTCTAGTCTATGTATTTCTTAACTGTCTTCGAATTAGATAGATTTTCTCTCATTTACTTATATATTTGTAAGATTTTTAATGTTTTCTTTTCTATAATTTCTATCGACTTTTGTCATGTAATGTTCTAATCTTTGAATATTACAATATGTATGTATTATAATTATTTATAGGATATGTAAAGACGGCGGCGAGCTGCTGTGCTGCGACTCGTGCCCGTCCGCCTACCATCGCTTCTGTCTCAACCCGCCGCTGGAGGAGGTGCCCGATGGAGAATGGAAATGTCCGCGGTGTAGTGTAAGTATAACACAATCAAACGGATTTTCTATTAAAAAACAGTGATTAATAGGGTTTTTCAACGAAAATATAGCTGATTGATCTTTTTTTTAATTAAATTGACTTAAGTCTGCAAATTGTTAATTTTAAACTAATTTGAGCGACCAGCGGGTACATTTAAAGTAGCAAGCTTTAAATATACCTGTAACATTGTAATTATCTTTTCTATTTTTTTAAAAATAAATTATATAAATATGTTTTTTTGTATTCAGTGTCTGCCGCTGGAGGGCAAGGTGGCGAAGATCCTGACGTGGCGCTGGGTGGAGAGCCCGGGCAAGACGAAGGCGCCGCGCACGCGCGAGTTCTTCGTGAAGTGGCACGAGCGCTCCTACTGGCACTGCAGCTGGATATCTGAGATACAGGTCACTTATCATAGTTATCAATAATTAACATGGATTTTCTAACTATCGTAGCCAACTTTCAATAGGAAATGCAAATGGAAAAAGCATATTCAGATGTAGGAGGCGACACAAAAATTTTAATTTTGAACTTTTATAAATCAACTTCAGCCATTTGTAAACCAAATTTACATACGTATTTATAAAAAAATCATTCCGATTTATTTGAACGTCCATTTCGACTTTTGTCCATTTAACAAATTTTAATATTAATTTCAGTCACTATTATGCAAATATGTTAATTGTTTTTAAACGTGTTTCCAGTTGGACGTGTTCCACCCGCTGATGTACCGGTACTACATGCGCAAGTCGGACCCCGAGGAGCCGCCCAAGCTGGAGGAGCCGCTGGAGGAGCGCGAGATCCGCAAGCGCCTCAAGAACAAACACGACCCGGAGAACTACCCCGACGAGAAGATACTCGAGGAGAAATATTACAGGTATATATATCTTAATAATGTTATAAACTAGCTTTCTCCCGCGACTCTGTCCGGGTGGAATTATAAAAAAGCAAAAGTGAGTAGCCTATGTGGTCCTCCAGACTAACTTCTACATCTATGCCAAATTTCATCAAAATCCGTTCAGCTGGTTGGGCTACAAATTATAACAAACATCCTTGCATTCATTTATCTAAAATTTCGCATTTATAATATTAGTATGAAGTATGATGTGAAAGTTTAGATGGATGGACGTTTGTTAGAGTTTGAACCCTATACTGCTGAACGGATCTGGATGAAATTTGTCATAGATGTAAACCATAATCTGGAAGAACACATGCGCTACTTAATTTTGTTTTTTTTTTTAATACCACGCAGACAGATTAGCGGGCAAAAGCTAGTTTACAATATTAGTAAAATTTTATGAAAAGTATTGATTCAAATTTTCTATTGGTGAAATCGCGAATGTACTGTAAAATGTTAATCATAGGCTAACTATTAAATAGATATCCACTAGTTATTCGCTAGGTTTGAGTATTTTAATAGCAATGGCCTTCAAACCAGGCCATCAAAAGGAATGTTTAAAGATAATGAATGTTGTGTAGGTATGGCGTGAAGCCGGAGTGGCTGATCGTGCACCGCGTGATCAACCACCGCACGGCGCGCGACGGCACCACCTACTTCCTGGTGAAGTGGCGCGACCTCTCCTACGACCAGGCCACCTGGGAGTCCGAGCACGAGGACATCGCCGGACTCAAGAACGCCATGGAATATTATCAGGTAATTCACATTTAAACATATTTCAGTAAATCAATATTCGTACTTTTAGACAATAATATAATTGAAACAACGTAATTAATTTCAATACTCAAACCTACTAAAAGATAGAATGGCGCTGGTATTCTAAATACTTCTGAATGACATTGACAGATGTTATAAAGAAGGCATCTGTATGCCGGTGATCTAATGTTGCATCGATTTCTTCTTAACAGTACGAACCACTAACAATGATGTATCTTTTCAGGATATGCGAGCCTTTATCACTTCTGAAGGTAAAACAAAAGGCAGCAAAGGCAAAAAAGCCGGTCGCAAGAGCAAGAACAAAGATGTAATTGATGATGACGAGAGCAGCAGCGGACTGCAGATGAAAGCCAGGAAATACAATCCCCCGCCGGAACGTCCCACAACTAACCTCAACAAGAAGTACGAAGATCAACCTCCGTTTGTGTATGAGACTGGAATGCAGCTCCATCCGTACCAGCTGGAAGGTCTCAATTGGTTGAGATACTCGTGGGGACAAGGAATTGATACCATTCTCGCAGATGAGATGGGTCTCGGTAAAACCATTCAAACAGTTACATTCCTTTACTCTTTGTTCAAAGAAGGACATTGTAAGGGTCCGTTTTTGGTATCAGTACCTCTGTCAACTATTATCAACTGGGAGAGAGAATTTGAACTGTGGGCCCCCGATTTGTACTGTATTACATACGTCGGCGACAAAGATTCCAGAGCAGTTATAAGAGAGAATGAACTTACGTTCGATGATGGTGCGAATAGAGGCGGGAGGCCGTCGAAAATTAAATCACAAGTCAAGTTTAATGTTCTCCTTACATCCTATGAGTTGATTTCTATCGATTCTACATGTTTAGGCTCTATAGAGTGGGCCGTGTTGGTGGTAGACGAAGCTCACAGGCTGAAAAGCAATCAGTCCAAATTCTTCCGGCTTCTGGCCGGCTATCACATCAACTACAAACTTCTCCTGACCGGTACTCCTTTGCAAAATAACCTCGAGGAGTTGTTCCATCTTTTGAATTTCTTAAACAAAGATAAATTCAACGATCTCGCCGCTTTCCAGAATGAGTTTGCGGACGTTTCAAAAGAGGAGCAAGTCAAGAGGCTTCACGAAATGCTCGGGCCGCATATGCTGCGACGTTTGAAGGCCGACGTGCTAAAGAACATGCCCACAAAGTCAGAATTCATCGTGCGTGTGGAGTTGTCGCCTATGCAGAAGAAATACTACAAGTATATTCTTACTAGAAACTACGAAGCTTTGAATCCCAAGAGCGGTGGTCAAACTGTCTCCTTACTTAATGTGATGATGGATTTAAAGAAATGTTGTAACCACCCGTACCTGTTCCCAGTGGCTGCGGAAGAGGCACCGCTAGGTCCTCATGGAAATTACGAAACACAGGCTTTAGTTAAGGCTTCCGGAAAACTGGTTCTTATGTCTAAGATGTTGAAACAACTTAAAGAACAAGGACACAGAGTACTGATTTTCTCACAGATGACAAAAATGTTAGACATTTTGGAAGATTTCTTGGAAGGAGAAGGATATAAATATGAACGAATTGACGGTGGTATCACTGGAACGATTCGTCAAGAAGCTATCGATAGGTTTAACGCACCGGGAGCTCAGCAGTTTGTGTTCCTTCTTTCGACGAGAGCCGGTGGTTTAGGTATTAATTTGGCCACGGCTGATACAGTTATTATTTACGATTCCGACTGGAATCCTCACAATGATATTCAGGCGTTCTCTCGTGCCCATCGTATAGGTCAAGCAAACAAAGTGATGATCTATCGCTTCGTCACACGTAACAGTGTAGAGGAAAGAGTAACACAAGTAGCTAAGAGAAAGATGATGTTGACTCACTTGGTTGTGCGTCCCGGCATGGGCGGTAAAGGAGCTAACTTTACTAAGCAAGAATTAGATGATATTCTGAGATTCGGTACAGAGGAACTGTTCAAAGAGGAAGAAGGTAAAGAAGAAGCTATTCATTACGATGATAGAGCTGTGGGCGAATTGCTCGATCGATCGAAGGAGGGTATCGAACAGAAGGAATCCTGGGCCAACGAGTACCTGAGTTCCTTCAAGGTGGCCAGCTACTCCACGAAAGAGGGCGACGGCGAAGAGGAAGTGGATACTGAAATTATTAAACAAGAAGCTGAAAATACTGACCCAGCTTACTGGATCAAATTACTTAGACATCATTATGAACAGCACCAAGAAGACCAAGCGAGAACTCTCGGTAAAGGCAAGCGAGTACGTAAACAAGTTAACTATAACGACGGTAGTGTTGCTCAAACTGAAAACAGAGAGGATTCCACCTGGCAAGAAAATGGATCCGACTACAATTCTGACTTCTCACAAGGTAGTGAAGATGACAAAGAAGATGACGATTTCGATGAAAAGAATGATAACGGTGATCTTCTCAGTCGGCGCAGCAAGAGGAGGCTGGAGAGGCGCGAGGAGCGCGACAGGCCTCTTCCACCGTTACTTGCTCGAGTCGGCGGCAACATGGAGGTGCTCGGGTTTAACGCTAGGCAGAGGAAGTCGTTCCTTAACGCTATCATGCGATACGGTATGCCACCACAGGACGCATTTAATTCTCAATGGCTAGTTCGTGACCTTAGAGGGAAATCTGAACGCAATTTCAAGGCTTATGTGTCACTGTTTATGCGACATTTATGTGAACCCGGTGCAGACAATGCCGAAACTTTTGCTGACGGAGTTCCCAGGGAAGGTTTGTCTCGGCAGCATGTTCTAACGCGAATCGGTGTAATGAGTCTTATCAGAAAGAAAGTTCAGGAGTTTGAACATATCAATGGATATTACAGTATGCCAGAATTGATACGTAAGCCAGTGGAGCCAGTGAAAATAGCCGGCGCTGCTAATGAGAGTGCAGCTCCCAGCCCCGCGCCGTCTACAGCCACGCCAATAACATCAGCCGCACCTTCGCCCGCACCCACACAAGTATCGCAGGCCACAGGACAAGCGCCCACGCCGGGCGGCTCAGACAAAGACGACAAAGAGGAATCTAAAGACGACAAGTCTGATTCAAAGGAGAGTAAAGTAAAAGACGAGCCAATGGACACAAGCGACATCAAGGAAAATGATGAAGACCAAAAGAAGGAGGAAAAGGAAACTGTCAAACAGGAAATAAAAGAGGAAAGGCGAATGTCTGTCGACGAGGAACTTCCCAAGGAAGATGAAAAATCAAATGACAAGAAATCCGAAGAGGGCGATAAAGTCAAAGAGGAGAAGGAAGACTCCGACAAGAAAGACGATGCGAAGAGCGACAAGACCGAGTCTGAGGCGTCGGAAAAACCTAAAGACGAGAAGAAGGATGACGACGATGACGATGTGGTGTTAGTGAAGGAGGAGGACGACTTGAAAGTGGAGCGACGCAAGTTCATGTTCAATATAGCGGACGGCGGGTTTACGGAGCTGCACACGCTGTGGCTGAACGAGGAGCGCGCGGCGGCGCCCGGCCGCGAGTACGAGATCTGGCATCGGCGGCACGACTACTGGCTGCTGGCCGGCATCGTGACACACGGCTACGGACGCTGGCAGGACATACAGAACGACCTCCGCTTCGCCATCATCAACGAACCATTCAAAATGGACGTCGGCAAAGGCAACTTCCTCGAGATTAAGAACAAATTCCTCGCCAGGCGGTTTAAGGTTAGTTCTTGATTATTCAAAATTATTTTTATTTCAATTATTTGAGTGATATTTACAAAAGTAAAATGTTTTTTTGTAGTTGTTGGAGCAGGCGCTAGTGATCGAGGAGCAGCTGCGGCGCGCCGCGTACCTGAACCTGACGCAGGACCCGAACCACCCGGCGATGTCGCTGAACGCGCGTTTCGCGGAGGTGGAGTGCCTCGCCGAGTCGCACCAGCACCTCAGCAAGGAGTCCCTCGCCGGCAACAAGCCCGCCAACGCGGTGCTGCATAAGGTACAAACACATTTACAATCACTCTTATCACTTACGAGCTGGTCGCGTGCGGCTTCCCGCATTAAATTATAAAAACTTTACTGTTTACATTTTTTAATGAAATTTTTAGACAATGGAGGCCTTTGAAATTAGGTAACAATTACCCTTTACCATGGCAACCACCTTGTTTCTTTGATGTCAGCTTGTAGTTATTTTTTCCAAATTTACTCCCTAAGTTTAATAGCGTGAAAATATATAGTTTAAAGCGTGTTTTAAGTGTAGGGTTTTTTATTAAAAAAATTACTCAAAAATGTACGGTGATTGCTGACGTTATATATAACTAAGAAGTGTTTACGCTTTATTATATTAGAATAGATAATATTGTATGTGTGTGTGTGTGTAGGTGCTGAACCAGCTGGAGGAGCTGCTGTCGGACATGAAGTCGGACGTGTCGCGGCTGCCGGCCACGCTGGCGCGCATCCCGCCGGTGGCGCAGCGGCTGCAGATGTCGGAGCGCTCCATCCTGTCGCGCCTCGCCGCCACCGCCGGCAACCCGCTGCCGCCAGGTACCACCTTACCAATACCGCTTGCGTCTCATTGTCGCAGTTATGTCAATTTAGATAATACTTATAAAAATGATTTTTAAAAGACATTAGAAAAAATGCGTAGTAACTAAGAGTAAAGTAATTCTACTGAAATTAGCGAATTTTACAAATTTTTATCGCGTTTAAACTTTTTGGATATTGATTTCGTTGTTAGTTAATTAGTGTTTATAATTTCAACGAGCATCTTTCTATCTATACTAATACTATAAAGAGGAACGTGAAACGTTAAATTTTGAAATCCTTAGAATAAATGAATATTGTGTGTGTTACAGCGGCGCAGATGGCGCAGTTCCCGGGCGGGTTCAGCGCGGGCGGCGCGCTGGCGGGCTTCGCGCCGGCCGCCGCCGCCGCCGCCAACTTCTCTAACTTCCGGCCGCAGTACTCCGTGCCCGGACAGCCCTCCTCCACATCCACATCTTCTAATGTAAACAACTCGCCTACATTTGTGTTCATTTAATATTGTTTTTTTTTTAAGTTGAGGGATCTGTTTCATATCAACACTATGATGCCTTCTTTAAACTATTAAATTCAGTGATAATCAGCTGATCGAATGCTAGAGTTAACGTTTTTAACAATAATGTGTAAAAGCCCTAAAGCAGAACTAGCAAAATTGTTTTGTCTGGTCCTGATGCCGGTTAAAAATGTATTTTCAGAAGTAAATATTATTATTTCTTTTGCAGAAATCATAAGCCTTCGTGACCTACATTGTAACTCAACTTGACACGTCTACCAGGTTAGCAAGTTTAAATATTGCAATTACAAGATCCAGTTCGTGATACTTTTTTTTAACTGTTTTGTTTTTCCTTGCAGTTGGCGGACGATGCAGTCGCGTAGATAATAAACGTTAGATTGTAAGCTTTCCAAGATTCCTGCTCCACCTTGGGTTTGAAGTGATAATTAGTAATAAGTGCAGTTAGTTAACAATGTCATATTAAACAGAATTCCCACAAATATTATTTATTTCATCCTGATCTGTATGAATCTTGTTTTATTGTTAAGTGATTGTCGATTATATGATTATTTTACTTTTTAATTTACCAAAAATGAAAATTGAATAAATCATATGATTAAGTGATTTGTTGTTTCTTTTATTAAAACAATCTGATTTTTCAAACAATTTTATTTTATCTTTACATGCACACATTTGCTGTGAATTTCGTCTGACGAAACATACGAATTTAGTTCCTTTTATTGTTATTGAAAAGACAAAAAATTGTTGTCATGTTTCATCAGTCGAAATTCACTCTAACAATCACCATGAATATGTTTCATCTTCTGCATTATATCTGACACTGTCGAGTGACTTCACCAGGTCAGGGTCCGAGGAACAGAACAATTGCAGCATGTCCTTGCTGATGCCGCAGTCTGATAAGTTCTCATTATTAAACGCTTTCGTGAAATGATTCGGTTCATTGTCTTTTGAAGATTCCTCTGAAATTAAATTAAAAGAAATGAAAATCCATTTTTTACATAAAATATAGCGTCAGTGAGATTATGCGAAAAATGTTATAAACATCGTAAAACACAGACGGATCCAATTTTTTCCGATTTTCGGCGTATCGAATACTTCGTCAATATTCGCCATTGCGCTGTAATTCGACGAGGTTACACTGCAAAGTTGCTGTAAAGTTGCTTATTTGTAGATCCCGTGTTTATTTTACGACGCTGACATGTTGCAGTGCTGGTGTACCGGGTGCAATGTTGCAGTGTAGTGTTGTGTGCCGTGTGCGATGTTGCAGGGTAGTGTTGTGCACTGTGCGATGTGTAGAGTAGTGTTGTGCACCGTGTGCGATGTTGCAGAGTAGTGTTGTGCATCGTGTGCGATGTGTAGAGTAGTGTTGTGCACCGTGTGCGATGTGTAGAGTAGTGTTGTGCACCGTGTGCGATGTTGCAGAGTAGTGTTGTGCACCGTGTGCAATGTTGTAGAGTAGTGTTGTGCAACGTGTGCAATGTTGTAGAGTAGTGTTGTGCACCGTGTGCGATGTTGCAGAGTAGTGTTGTGCATCGTGTGCGATGTGTAGAGTAGTGTTGTGCACCGTGTGCGATGTTGCAGAGTAGTGTTGTGCATCGTGTGCGATGTGTAGAGTAGTGTTGTGCAACGTGTGCGATTTGTAGAGTAGTGTGTGCACCGTGTGCGATGTTGCAGAGTAGTGTTGTGCACCGTGTGCAATGTTGTAGAGTAGTGTTGTGCAACGTGTGCGATGTTGCAGAGTAGTGTTGTGCATCGTGTGCGATGTGTAGAGTAGTGTTGTGCACCGTGTGCGATGTGTAGAGTAGTGTGTGCACCGTGTGCGATGTGTAGAGTAGTGTTGTGCATCGTGTGCGATGTGTAGAGTAGTGTTGTGCACCGTGTGCGATGTTGCAGAGTAGTGTTGTGCACCGTGTGCGATGTTGCAGAGTAGTGTTGTGCACCGTGTGCAATGTTGTAGAGTAGTGTTGTGCAACGTGTGCAATGTTGTAGAGTAGTGTGTGCACCGTGTGCGATGTTGCAGAGTAGTTTTGTGCACCGTGTGCAATGTTGCAGAGTAGTGTTGTGCACCGTGTGCAATGTTGCAGTGTAGTGTTGTGCACCGTGTGCGATGTGTAGAGTAGTGTTGTGCACCGTGTGCGATGTGTAGAGTAGTGTTGTGCACCGTGTGCAATGTTGCAGAGTAGTGTTGTGCACCGTGTGCAATGTTGCAGAGTAGTGTTGTGCACCGTGTGCAATGTTGCAGAGTAGTGTTGTGCAACGTGTGCGATTTGTAGAGTAGTGTTGTGCACCGTGTACGATGTTGCAGAGTAGTGTTGTGCACCGTGTGCGATGTTGCAGTGTAGTGTAGTGTACCTTGTGCGATGTCTCCGGCGGCCCAGGAGAAGGCGAGCGTGGGCGCGAGGTGCGCGAAGGTGGCGCTGTAGCTGGCGGCGGCGCTGGCCCGCAGCGCGCCGCACAGCGCCGGCACCGCGCTCGGCAGGATGGGGCCGCGCAGCTCGATCGAATAGTACTTTTTGCCCTCCACCTGCACCGTGTTCTCACGGAACTGTAATCATGACTGTGTTATAGTATTGAGCAGTAGAATACAGCAATGGTGCTGAAAGACATGGGCGATTGCCAAGTTTTAGATAAAAATGTCGACGATACAGCGAAGTGGAAGAAATTAACAAAACTGACCCCACTACCATATGGGAGGTACAAGGTGGGAAGACAGAGAGCTGTCGAATTAACTACAAAGTGGTCTGCTATGGAATAAATTACATGACATTGACGTCTGATGTTAAATGCTTATTTATTTTTAGTTAACTAATAAAACAGAACTTAAAATGTCATCGTAGGGATGTAAAGCGTTTTGTATAATGTTAACCTTGAGTGAGTTGAGCGCGCCGCCGTGGAAGGCGGTGGGCGCGAGCAGCGTGGGCGGCACGCCGGCCAGCGCGCCAGTGTCGCTGGCCAGCGAGCGGCAGTTCAGCAGGAAGTTGAACAGCGCCTGCGCCTCCGCGCCGCGCACCAGCACCAGCGACTGCGCCGCGCTGTCCACGCTGCTCTCCGCGCACGCACGCACGCGCGCCTGCACACGGACATATCACACTTTATTTTTAAAAAAAGCAAATTAAATTGGACTTTCTGTATGTATATAAAGGTGCATATTATTTATTTCATTAAACTATAATCGCTACATCTTGTTAACTCTTCGACTTCACGCGTTTCTCTTAATTTTACAGTTTATTCCACATGAAAAGAAAAAATTCTTAGTGGCCAGTATGTCACCTCTTTGGCAGAGTTAAAACTCCTTATCTACCAAAGAGATTGGATACCTCCGTTACTCAACAAAAGGTCTACGCCTAAGTGTAAAATGTGATTAAACAATTTAATAATCCTTATAAAACTCCTCTATTAATGTAAACCAGCTACCTGAGCATTGTTTATCTTTCTAAGGTCCTCGGTCTCGAGGCCCAGCTGCGACAGGAACTGGTCGGGGTCCTCATCCCCCGAGCTGGCGTCGTGGTGCGGCTGGCCCTCCATCGTGTCGTAGCAGCTGTCAGTTGAAGAGTTCTTCGGACGCTCCTCTGCCGACGTGTTTAGTCTTTTTTTATCTTGCCGTAGCGGCATCGTGAACTCCACATCTAGAAGCAAATTGAAAAAAAAATTAGAACTATTTTATGTGTATTTGGAGGAACTATGTCAATTACATTTCCAAACCTGTTTTTGAAATTAAAATTTCTTAGTAACTAGTAATAGATTTAATTACTTCCTTCAGTTAGTTTACTAAGATGTTATTAACCCGACAATATATTAGAAAACGCATTGAGTCCAGGCTCCGAGTCCTTCAGTAGGTAAATATAGTTACATGTAATTATGAAAAAAGATTTCAATATTTAGCATACCCTCCTGCCGCAACGTCTGTCGGAAGCCGCGTGTGGTGGGCGCGATGAGTGCGCAGGGCTCCGACAGGCCGCACACGCCGGCCGCGCGGAACACGCACGTGAATGTGTTCGCGCACACGTAGAAGTACGGACAGTGCAACGCCCGCACCAGCTGACAATACACTTTTAAATATTAACTTTTTTTAATACCTACTTTAGAAGCTAGAAGGAAGAATATTTTTGAACAATTTATTTGTGTGTCCAGAGCCAATTTTATCGGAGATGCCATAAAATGAGACTAATGGAAAAAGAATCGCAAAGTTAACATAGTCTAATTTCATATTAGACTAGCTATTGTTCGCAACTTAGTCAACACCAAATGGAAAAAAAAAGTGAAACATATGGACTATGTGATAATATAACCTTCTAATGTGAAAGAATTTTGGCCTAATCATTTTCTTAAGCGCCTAAATGGCCTAGTCATTTTTGAGTTTTTTATAACATACAAAAATACAGACTTTTCCTTTTTATAGTATGAGCAATAGTATTTGTACAGAAATAGATTGAGCATAGTTACTTTGTGAGTTCATATTTATTAGATATCGTTTTAAACAAAAGATATTAGACAAATATAGTCAGATGAAGTTAACAATCAAACTAACCTGGAATAAAGAACGAAAGCTCTCCGTCCAGTCTCTATGCAGTGCTTCCCTCTGTGCGGTGGTGAGAGCGAGCGCGGATGCTGCAGCATGGCGTGGTGCGCGGGGGAACAGCTGCAGCCAGGGCAGCTGCGGGTGTTGCCAGTATAAACAGCACTGGTGGAACCGCGCTCTCGGTGATGTGTCCAGTGTCAATGACGAGGTGTCCAGGCAACGAACAAAACTAGCAAAGAAAAAACATTTTAATACCTCTGATGTGTTAAAGCACATACTAGACAAATTGTAAAACTTTAGCAATAAACTTAACATATAAAAGAAATGATGGTACGAGAAAACTGGTTAGTTTATTTCTTACCTTTATAATATTTAAGTCCTTAGCAGCATGCATTTTAATTTATTGTTATATTGCCTGCATTAGATTATAACTAGATTCACAATGGTAAGTAGTAGCTAGGATATTTCAAAGTATGTAATAAAAATGTCATATAAGTATACCCAGTGATTCCGGAGGCTTCTTCACTTGCTTTCAACTTTGCAGTCCATGCGAATGGCTTGGCTGACATCAACCTTAACTTTGTCCTCAGAGCCCAGTCTATTGGTAAATGTTTATGCTTCTCTTCAACTATTTTCTATAAAAGATAAATTATTGTTTAATATATAATTTTAGAAAATTATCTAAAATGTAATTTATAAAACAACTTTATATATTAAAAAACTTACTGTTTCCACAGTGTGGTCGGCTGTGTATTTTTGTAATAGATTAGAGAATGTAGAAAGTTTTTCAGTGTCAACTTTTGCAGGCGGCTTGTCTATTACATTTGTTGGTAACTTAAGGAGAGCAAACAGAGTTTTGTCACTTGATTCTTCTAATGGAGTCCCAGAATCTACCTTTTGTTTTTTATTTGATTCTGCACTGCATCTATAAAATTAAGGCATCTATCTCTTTGGTATGTTCTTTATTATATTTATTTCTTATTTTTAAAGTAAATAATCATAATACAAACATTATAATTATCAAATTTGAGTGAATACAAGAAGAATTCAACTCCTCTTACTTTGAAAATGGGTTTTTTCTTTTATCACCATTGATAATTCTTGAAAAATCTAAAGTTGTTGTATTTGGGACAGGAATTTCTTCACTCGATGGTCTTGAAGGTTGTTTCATTCGTTCCTGTAAAAAATTAAGTTCGTTTTAGTCAAGAAATGGGATAAGCAAAATATCTGCTAAATTGGGAGTTTACTAATAAGGTGAAAGTGAAGTTACCTGTAAAGCTTTCTTCTTTCGTTTCAGCTTGTGAAGTTGCATTACTTGGTTTGGCGTTTTCCATGGTGATGTTGGTTCCATTTTATTTTGTTTGCATGAATAATCAGCTGCTTATTCTTAACATATTTTGTTCTAACAATGTTCAATCATTACAAAAAAGAAAAACCGATTGTAAACAATACATTACTTGATATAAACTTCTTATCAACTTTTCAAAATCAATTCAAAATCAAAATTAAATAACGCTGTCATAAAGACAGCAGCTGCATGTTAGTGATGCGTATGAAGTATTTTATCGATTGTTTCGATAATTCTATCGATTTTACGATAAAATAGCGACCACATCCATATTACATCCAACATTAAAAAAGCAATATCTAGGATTATTTAAGAATAGTTATGTTTTAATTTTTTTTATTAATTAAAAAAAGAAAGGACTTTTAAATAAAGATGTTAGCAAATATTGAATAGAATTTAAATTAGTACAAAGTATATTTGAATATTTAATAATAAGAAAGTTTATATCCTCATTCTCTGTAAGGATTCTATGATCGTCACAAAAGTCTCAAACAATGGAATTATAACGTTTGTCGTATAGATTTACTTAAAAATATTACAACTGTAACCATTAACGAAATTGAAAAAATGAGCTTTCTATGCACCTCTATGAAACGTAGTACATTATGTTTACGTACATTACGTAGTACTCCGTAGCTTGTAAACGTTAAAACGTACGTAAACTAGAAGTGGAGACCTCGTAAGTAGTGTTTGCATGACAGAGAGACATAAGATCACTCATAAATATGTTACGCGTCCATGTCGTTTGAAATAACTAGAAAATATTTATGTTAGCGTTTATTTTTAAAATGTTTTACTGGAAATTTAAAAAACAAATATGGTTTTTGCTAATATGTAAGTTACGGATTTAACTTGTATCAGCTTTTAACTTCAAATATGAACCTTTTTAAGATAGGCACTAAAAAGGAAAAAGAATATTGGGATATCCTGAAACTGACGACTAAGTATATGAATGTGAATGAGGCGAGAGCTGTCTGGACCGATTCAAACGTGAATCCGTACTTTCTGCCTACCCTTCTAGGTTACGGGCGTGAATTATGACGATAATCCATTCAGTTTACTAAACAAGGATTCTTGTCATCGAACGTCAGCATTTCCACATCTATCATAGCATAATATATCGTAATTGAGTGACTTCCATATCAATTACCGGAAGGAGAAATTAAATTAAGTACTCAGTGTGTGACCGATATCTGCGAAATATCCCTCGGGTCAGTGTAGTATATTAAAATGAACTAACGTACCTAACATTCGATATCCGCAGTGCAATGGTTAGACTAAGTTGTGTTGTATCAAGAGTTTGATTTCTAGATAAGGTAAAATTAATCCGAATTTCTTTCGTGATAACAGATAAATAAGATTCGGAATTCTATAAACTTTAAATGAAGTATAATTTCGTGGTGTAGTATCCAAAATATCTATACATAAGATGTGTTAATCAATGCGATTCCGTAAGCAAAGCGCAAAGATTACATTTGCAGAGAAGTTATGTATAGTTTCAGTTACAGGCACAAAAAGTACAGTCACATTCACGGCAAGCGATGCGTTGACCTATCAAATCTCGGCATACTCCCGCCCAGCTCGGTTACCTACCAGTTGCCAGTTGCCGCGACAGACTACACTCGCTCGCAAGTCGCGCTGACTACGATGTCTCGTGCCATTCGAATGCCATAAAAAAGTCACGAATACGATGTCTTTCCCGTAAATAACTAATTATAATTTAATTTGACATGTAAAAGTTTAATTAGTAATTTCATTAAATAAATTAATTTAATGAATTGAAAAAAATATGATAAGATTTGTAAGTGATTGTTTTGCATTTATAAAACGGCGCGTATTTTTGGTAAGTTTTTTTTATAATTAACTAATACTTTTTAAATTATGTAAAATAAAATAAACCATTTCGTTAAATGTAGCTATGAGATTAGCCAACATAAATTATATTTAAAAAGCAAACTTGCACTGTTTTAAGTAAACTTCCAAGAATCGAATGATGTCAACTCTGCATTATCGCAGAAATTGTTTAGATATCCATTGCCTAATTATTTAGCTATAAATTTTAACGGCCCAGGAGTAAGGCAGTATTGTATATGACACATATCACAAAACACGCAGAGATTGCAGATTTCGAGGTCTGCGAGTCGGTTATGTGTGTTCGTGATTCATAGTTTTGTTGCATTCTGGTTTATAAGAAAACGTGCAGGTTTAAATTCCCTTCGGGTTAAAGTTCCGAGGAATGCTAATACTGCTGTATTCTTTGTGCTCATAAATAATCGGAGTTGCAATAAGTTGCGAAATTTAACCCATTTACGAAGCGCAACTGAACTAGTTAGTTGGAAATTTATGGGTTTTGTGAAAATGTTATTATACAGGAAATTGTATGCGGAATAATTTATACGTCGTAGATTAAAATCGCTTTTCAGTTATTTTTCAATCAACTTCCAAAAGGAGAAGTTCTTTAATAATTTATTTGCGTTTCTCTAATAGTACAAAAACTGCAGTATTCACTTGAGATTCTTGCGATGATAAAATTCCTAGCATTCCTCCAGGATTTACTTTTAACTGTTCACTCCATAACTAGAAAGATTTCATGATATTAAAAAAAGGATAGGAGTTAGCCTACATTTTCCATTAACTTTTCATTTCTTTTACTATAATTTCAGATAAAGAAAAAAACGAAAAACATTTTCTTAAAACGCTACAATTTCTCTAAGCGCAATATTAATGAAACATTCTAATTGCTTTACTTGCGGAATTAAAACTGTAAAAACTTTAACCACCTTTCATATAAAAATAATAAATTGCTCAGATGCATAAAATATCGCACGGAGTTAAGTTTTTATTCACTGAACAACTGTTACTGGAGACAAGTGTCGCGTCTAATTAAAAGTGTAGTAAAACTTTTTTGGATCTTACAAAACTAGTTTCTGAAAGTCTCACCATAGGACTCTCCATATTTTTTTGTTTACGGTCCTTAAATTTAAGCAGACGCCTTGCACTTACTTACTTCTTCATTTGTGTATGACTTTGAATTTTTTTTAACAAAAAACGCAAAAACGCCTTCTAGACAAAAATTTTCGACTTTTGGTACGGTTTTTTAATAAAAACTGAATAACAAAAGAACTGCATTACTCAATTTTCTTATAAGCGCATTTATTTGTCAAGTTCTGCACTTTGGTTGCTAGTTTGCCTGTGGTTTGAGTTGTGATTGTGTTTTGTTTAGAAGTATGTACGCACTGAAAACTTTACGTGTTCTAAAACCACAGTGAGCTTTTACGACTAAGTAGAAAATAGCTGGTGTTACTATCTTTTAAGGACTGTAACTCCTAAAGGTTGTTATTTGGGTCGACAGCAATATACTGTAGTAACGGGATAAGCGAGTTTGTTGAATAAACATTTAGTCTATATTTTTAAACGATTTTGGTTGGATTGATTGAACGTTAACTTGCAATATAGAAGTCAAAAATACCACAAATAATTAATAAAGTTTACAATTTTTCCCTCACATTGTTACTATCAGTTACAGTATATACTTCGTAAGAAAGTTTTATTTCTATACTAGCTGTTGTCCGCGACTTCGTCCGCGTGGTATTACTATATAACAAAAAGCTACGTATCCCTCGGGAACCGGACATTTCTCGGGGATGAACCTTATCCCATGTGTACTCCAGACTTTGTTTTATATCTGTGCCAAATTTCAATAAGATATGTTGAACCGTTGCAGAATGATCGCGTAAACATTAAAAATCTAAATTAATGAATCCCACGGGAACCGTAACTATTCCCGGGATAAAAAGTAGCCTATGTGTTCTTCCAGACTATGCTCTAAACTTGTGCCAAATTTCATGGAGATCCGTTCAGCCGTTTAGGCTACAAACGCTAACAAACATCCATCCATCCATCCATCCATCCATCTAAACTTTCGCATTTATAATATTAGTAAGATTAAAATATCTGCAAATATTTAAGTCAATCCAACTATAAATATTTTCAAAATACGGCAATGTTATTTATTGTCTGTTGTCTGGAATAGTTCTGATATGCAAATCGCCCGTGCGTGACATAAGTGCGTCTGTATCACGCATAAAACCTCTTAACAGTTTTGTATCATTGAAGTGACATTACTCCCTCATCGCTTCGCGTCTAGCACGAGAGCCTCTCCACACTCTCACACCCGGTAACGGATTACAAATTGGCGCTACGACGAAATGCGAAGCGGCAAACTCATCTGCATTTCCTGTACAACGATCATTTGAATAACGCTGTTTTGGCTTATTTTGATGTTATTTGCATACTGTTCATTAAAAAAATAATCGAGCAGTAAGGTCTATACCTTCTAGTTTCGAGATTCGGTATCATTTTTTTAGACTTAACCATCAGAAGTTCGTAGTATTTAGGTTCGATTCCTAAATTTCTACTTAATTTTTTTCACCGCTAGTTTGTAATTCTTAAATATCGAAATAAAAGATAAGAAAAAATCTGCGCAACACTAGATTATTGCCTTACATGTCCGTCCCTATGACATCTGTCAATGTCATTCAGAATTATAAGAATAAGCCCGCCGTTCTGGCGGGAATGAGTGTAGGTGTAGAAGTTAATTACATTGTTACAATTATATTAATGTCTAAAGTTACTATAAACATTTAACCCACATTGTAATTACCATCACCAGATATGCGGTGGAATCTAACCTAAAATTTTTTTGTTGACCGTGATCACATTCGGTTGTTGACACTCAAAAAGTATATCAATTCCAGTTCACGTATAAAATGATCTATAAAGATAATGTCTTCTATATAGGCAGTTTACTTGAGTACATAAGGGTGTGTACATATCGGCGGTGTTTACATTGTGCGGCCGCTATGTACACAGACGATCTGATGTTACAGCATCCAAACAGCGGATTAGTGAGGCATGGCCGGTGTGCGGGCTCCGATAGGCCTACTGTAATTATGCAAATGATTTATGTATTAAAAGGATGGTTTCTATGATTCATTTATTTCCTGGGTTTTGTTGTAGGTGTTAGTTGTACTGATTAAAATAATGTTGAGTTTTGATGGTAGATTTACGGTTAAAACATTAAAAAATGAAAACTTAAATTACGATATGCTTTTTTTATCCAAGTTTTGATCAGAGAGACGCAGGTTAATTTAGCAAAAATGTAAAGTATTTAATAGTTAACAAATTGTTCTTGTAAAAACAGAAATACCTAAAAAAAGACTAAGCAAAATATTTATTTAAAATGAACTCATTTTGTCTTAATTTGAAATGAGCTCATGAACTCCGATGCTCTAATTTATTGTTTTACTAAAACATTTAACTTACTGAAAATTACGATCTGGTTTATTATCTTAATATAAGATGTAAGTAAATGTTACTAGGTTACATCTGTTTAATATTCTTTGCAAAGATATCTTTGCTAATTTAACGTTTTTATTTAATTTTTTTTTTTATTAAAAATGTTAGTAGATATTTGTTAATTTACTAACATTTCCTTTAACCATTCCAACTAAGCTTTAGGCGTGTGCTAGGATATGGTTCACGACAATAGTCGAATGGCGGGATTCGAACCCTCGACCTCAAGAACGGTAGTCAGTACCCTAAACCATTAGGGTATTTAGTTACACTCATGTCTTTCGACATTTTTGTTTAATTCGTGTTCTTCCCGTTTTTAATTTCTAAGCGTTTTATGATGTGATTAAGATGCATTTAATTTATCTAGTTCTCTTTCTTCATTATTAAATATTTTAATATGACACACATGTTATTCTACAGTTTAATAATTACTTTTGCAATTAATCATAAATGTGCTAATATTCTAAGTTTTACATCTAAACAGTCTTAGCATAAAGTTTATGGTTACTGTCGTGTCAGACCGTAAGGGCCCATATGATATAATGATGTATGTTGATGTACGACTCGTGTATGCTAGAGTAAATGAGATGCAAAAGTAGGTTACAGTTCAAGCTAGCTTTGCGTGTTGACATGATGCCTAACGTCACCGCTTCTAAGCTGAAATGGATACAGACTAGACTAGGACACTGTATTTATCAAGCACTAAGACTAGGACAGAGGATTATCTAAGCATTAACGTAGACGATGGAATAAGTACTTTGTATTGTTTATTGGAAAACGTTTTTAATGCTTCACAAACGAGACGATGTAAACAAGGCAATAGGATTTAATATCAACTCGGGTTGGTTAATTAATCTATAAGTTTCATATTATAATGTATTTTTCATGGTCAATGAGGGATCCCAAATTGTGTGTACAAGTGGTAAATTGCGGATTAGACTTATTAAAGACACATCTAACAATTGATTTGATTGCAGTCTAGAGCAAAGCATAGATCTATTGTCAGCTATATAACTTTTTATTTGTTTAATGAAAATTAAAATGTAACATGTAAGAGCTTGTCAGATTATCGCGTGCCGTCGCGTCAGATGCAAATGAGATTCCGATGGGGTATCGTTCGACATCCAGTAATTAATGCGGGCCCTCGGCCGCTGTCATCGACTCCATTCACTCGTTCAATGGAGGTGGGCTGTCAAAGGCGTTGTGCTGCGTACGTACGCACGGCTGTTGAATACCGTCTGCTCTCAAGTGTCACCGTAACTTCGCACGTTTGACTTCCGACGAGCTGCCTCCCGTTGCCTCCCGTTGCCCGTCGCAACTCGTGTCGCAGTCGCACGGAATGCCTCAATTCGCGTTCATTTCAAGTCTCGCTTGACGTTTTCAAAAGCGAAACTAAGCTCACACGCTCTCCAAACACACTGCCTGTTTACCGAGATAGCGGACTTTGAACTTATCTCCGACATTTTTCAAAGCTCCCTGAAAATAATGCTAACGAGTATAAATAGACGATTATTCTTCATTCAGTTGCTACGGCGCTAATTTAAATAGATTACGCGTTTCATCTGACTTTGTATGAGGTTTTTGTTATTAAATTATTACCCTACTTAAAGTTTAATCATAATAATACATTATAATGTGGCGTTATTAAAAATACAATAAAACATTCAATATCGAATATTGCTCATTAATATAGCATAAGTAAATATTTTACAACATTTTTAAATATAACAGAGTGTATAGCGATAATCCTTTTTAATACAGAGCCTCACTAACAACATGGTTAGGGCCATTTAAAATGAAAGTCTGAAAAAGGTTTTTTTTACTAACGAACTGTTTCATTTGTTTCAGATATTATGGATCTCACTAGTCATGTACATTTTTTACGATTCATTTATTTTCTACAAAAGGGAGCGACGTTTTTATTATTTAAGGCAAATGTTGGGGGTGAGTTATCTACAAAGTGTCAGCTCGGAGCGAGGTTTTTGAATGCTCGACGTTATATCATTTCGTTGAAAGAACGCGTGCGTCAGCGTCAGCCATGTCTCATGTTCTTGTATCATTTAGAACTGGCAATAATTTAGGTCATTACGATTGAATCACGGCTTGTTGATGAATACAATTTATTGCCACTTCATTTAACAGATGTTTATTTAATTATAAAATTTTATTAGTTAATTGACAAAAATAAATTGACAATCATGCCATATATTTTACATTAGATTTGGTTTAATAAATTCGACTGCTTAATCCTATTTTAGAGTTCTAACTGTCTACATTTTTACATAGGTAGTTGCATCTCTTTCTAGGTCTACACCGGTAGAGGTAGACGTAGAAAGAGATGGATGTATTGCGTGAAAGGTGACATGATCAAGAAGGGAGTGATGACTGAGATGACGGATGATAGAGTTATTTGGAGGACGAAAACCCGGTGCGCCAAACCTACGGGAGTAGTATAAGGCAGGGGAGATGATGATGATGAGTTGCATCTGCATTTAATGACAATATTGTACTTTGATATACCAGAAGAAGCGACGGATTAGCTTTATCTAAATGTGAGTTTAATTTTCAGTTAGGTCTGTGTATATCTCGAGGGACGGCAACTGTTCTCAATCTGTGCTGTGCGCTGGTTCTACTACCTTTGTGTAAGAAGCTGAACCAATTGCTCTATCGTCTATTGTCCAAACTATGGCCCGGACTCTTTTTCTTCTGGCTGGAGAGAGCGAAGAGTTTTCACATGACTGTCGCCATCACCCTTCTTTTGTTTGCTGGTAAGTCTGATTAAGAACGGGATAGAATAAAGACGTTTCTAAACTAATATAATAAAGCGTAAACACATACTTCTTTGTGGCTTAAGATGTCAGCAATTACAACATATTTTTGAATAATTCTTTTTTTTATGAAAAGCCCTACACTTACGTTACGCTTTAGGCTATATATTTTCACGCTATTAAACTTAGGGGGTAAATAAATTGGATAAAAACCCCAATGTGGGAAAGAGACCATATGATGGTGCCAACATCAAGAAAGCAAGATTGCCATAATAAGGTAATTGGTATTTTGACATTTGCAATTGAGAATTTGATAAATGTAAACAATAAAATAAAGTTTTTATAATTTCATGCGGATGAAGCCGCACGGGAACGGCTAGTCTAGAAATAAAACGAAAAAGTTTTTCGCAAGGTCATTAACGTTGATATTACTTAAAGAAAATGTCGTCTCATAAAACGTGCGTCTAGTAGGTATGTACGTGTGTGAAATTTACGTATTCATTTACGTTTCATTCAGCGACCCCAAATGATTATTAGACCTACGACCCTCGGGGCTGGGGCGCATTAAGTTCTTGAGACGAAGGCTAATGGTCGTCTCACACCAGTTAGAAAGTACCTACGACTTCGGAGCTCCGATATAGTGCGTATTTAGATTTTAGAGGGCTTTCGCTTTGTACGCTTAGGGTCGGTGTGAAGTGTGTTTATTGTAATTTGTCGTAATTTACGTTGATGCGTGTGCTTTCATATCGCATAAGGATTAAAACGTCAAGGATGATTTTTTTCGTACATATTTGGTCTTCTTTTGCTTTAATAAGCAAGTCAATTTGCAAAATAAAGGTGGATTCTGTCCATAATTACGGGAATATGAAAAAAGGGTTGCATCTATCCAACAAAAAATACTTTAGGCTGGATTGAATAGTAAATCTGCGCCATAAATTAAAGTGTCATTGATTTCTGTCAATTGTCTCAAAGATAGTTTTCCTTTTTTATCATAAAAAGTAAGCTACATGAGATTTTTCTTTGCAGTGATACATTCCATGTCGCATTTCGTGAACCTGTGGAACTTCTCTCGTAACTACGATGAGCGGCATGCGGACATCAACCTGGCGAGCTACAAGAACGAGGTTAGTTTGTTAACATTGTCCTCTGCTCCCTTGAAGGACTCGCGATAATTTTGGGGGGTCTATTTTGAATCAGTACTAAAAAGGTTACATAATTTCGGAGATGTAACTATTCATTGGATGGGTTCATGTACTCGTATCTAACATTAATAGTTTGCTTCTAATGTAAGTCGTTGAAATCTATTGCATTGACAAATCAGTAACAATTATAAAATTATTTTATTTGTAAACGTAATACTTTACTTACTTGGATAAAAATTCTAACATGAAATATTCCGAATAGGGTAATTTATTAAGACTCAAATAAAATCACAGGAGTGATGTCTTCCAAAAAAAATGGTAGGCACAAGATACACGAAATGTCGGAACGTACGCTTATAAGAATATTCAACAATAAAATGTCATTTCTTAGGAGTTTCACCACTTTGAGTTGAAGTCTGTTCCGCTTGAGAAACACGCTTCAAGAAAGGCTTGCCTCCTTTTATTCTTCAGTGAGGTTCAAACTGCACCCGAGAGTGGCGTTACACGGGACGAAATGTTTGTAACACGCTTTACATTTTATGCTCTCTCATTTATTTTTATGGGTACAAAGCATTATGGTCGAATACGGTACTTTGTAAAATTAAGACAATCTAAATTTTTGTTACAAAATTGATTTTAAGCAGTAATGTTTAAATACTTTCAAGAACTAACAAAAATTAAACTAACAGTTTCTTACATCAAATTACAAATATGAAAGTTTAGATGGAAGGATGGATGGATGGATTTGTGAGAAGGTATCTCCGTAACGGCTTGACGAATCTTTATGATTTGTCACCGATATAGAACCCATAGTCAATATTGGTTAATAAGCTTTAATTCCGCGCGGAGTCACGAGAAAAAACTAGTGTTGAATAGTTTCCAATTCATTAGATTAGTTACATACAAACAACCAATCAAGTTAAAGTGATTCTTATAGACGGCACTAACTAAAACAAATCCAAACAGATCCTATAACAATTGTGAAAGCGGAGAGTTTTAGAATAGAGGCTGACAATAGCGTAGTCAGAACAAACACTTGTCAGTCGGGGGTGTAAAGGCCCGTCCACACTACACACCCCATCTGATGCTCATTGTGCGACTCTTTTATAATGCACGTCGTCTGGACGTGTGTGTGCACCATTATTGACTACGGTTCAGACTTAATAAAACATTGTCTGAATGGGAACGTTTAATTTAAGCAAGCAAGCAGCAATTTTTTTACGCCTGAAATAATTAATTCTATAAGGTACAATTTAAGAGTAATTCTTTTTCATTTTGATTTGACAATCGAAGGTGCAAAGATTTTACATGAGAGATTTTTTGCACCTTCTCTTCATCAATCATTTTTTGTTCTAACAATGAAACCCGATTTTCCTGTTACCTTCATTCCAATAAATGAAACTATCAATAATGGTGTAAGGATGAAAAATGATATAATGATACGTTGCTATAAGTACTGAAAGAAAACAATAAAGTTTGAGAGCCCGCGTTGAGTGGCAACATTTATCACAAACTCAATAATGGGTTGTTGTCCGGACTCTTCTCGTTGAGGACTTCGTGGAAACTGTAATTAGTCATTATTAGTACTCCAGCTTTGTTGGGGGAGTTTTGTATTTAATGAAGAAAGGGTTCTATTGTGAAAATGTTTCTGCTCAGGTATTATAAATGGTTTGTGTTTACCTTTTATTTTACGTTATAATTTCTTTAAACGAAGTATTTAATTTCAGAGTCCATTCCTGCTATTGATTAGCATGGCGGGGTTGACAGGCGTAATGTTGTTAACAATAGCCTTATGCATGGGTCTGACATCTCTGCGAGTGGTACGTCGCCGAGTCTACAACGCTTTCTGGTACACGCATCAGCTGTACATGCCTTTCATGGTGTTCCTCATGATCCATCCCTTAAGGTAATTACAATTGGAAGCGCCAATAGCCTAATGGTTTGGGGTACGGACTACGGATCTTGCGGTCGAGGGTTCGAATCCCGCCATTCGACTATTGTCGTTAACCACCAAAAAAAATACAATCTCAAAAATTAAGTTAGCCTTAAGTACTTAAACTAAAATAGGATAAATATACCTCTCTATATCTACATATATTGTATGTATAACTTTGCGCAATTCTATTTGACTTATTTTAAAATCTCTTTTAGTGGTGTGTTAAAAGAAGAAGTATTGAACGAGTATCGCACTAGTCCATTCTCTAGTCAAGTAACAAGTTGGTCGAATGCTTCCGCGCCGCACACAAAGTTTGTGCCGATAAAGTCTAAGGTGAGTTTATATCTGAAGTTTCACACATTTTGTACAGGATTTGTATCCGTATTCACCCTTGCTTGCTAAAGGCATGAAACTCTACAAAGTTTTAAAAGTATATTCTTGTTCTTGAGCTACGAGAACGTGAACAGAACTTTAATAGTTACTTATATTATTCATACGGCTAATATTCAATAGTTATGTGTTTAAAGTTACATTCAGAGATCTTGATGCAATTGCAAGAAAAAAAAATTATGGATCTGATATGGTCTTTTTCTTTTTTTTTTTTGACAGTTTCAAAAGCACTATCTAATTGTAATGTATATTATTTCTATGTTCTTTTATGTAGACACTAAATGATTTGTAATGAAGTAATGGGGAAGGGATTGGATCCTGTGATACAGGGCAACCTACTACAAGAGACAAGGCTTTCATGAAAAAAAAATCAAATGTATCTGAAATAATTTACAGTTATCCTAAGGAAAATACTTGACCTTTTCAGTTAGATGTAGTGATAATAAATATCTAATAATACAAACACCTCAGCGGAGTGACAAGTGACGATCGCCATGTTTAAACAATGGCTTAGCGACGCGATTGTTATTACGTAATGCAGTTTCAGTAACCAAGATCATATACATACCAAGTTTAGATAATTTCGCTATTTTCGTTCTATCATCACAATTTGGTTTTGGTATACATATAATTATCTTCTGGCTTCCATCATTTAGTAATCTATACTAATATTATAAAGAGGAAAGAATTGTATTTTTGTATTTACTTGATTCACGCAAAAACTACTGGGTCCTCGGAATTTTAATGATAACGAGATAACGTAATTTTAAATGCATAAATCAGAATTGACATTATTTCCGAAATCAGAGCAAAATTAAAAATTTAAACGTGCTCCATTTTAATTATGTCAAGGCTGTTGAGCGAATTAATTTGCGTATAACAAGATTGACTCGATATTCCCATAACCAATGATCCATGATATTTACTATGACATCAATGGTTTCTATAGAATGAAGTAAGACATTGAAGGTCGCTATAAACGATTCTGATAGTGGGCGCGACCGGAACTGATTCGTCATAAATTCTTTCATGTTCTGTTGGTCTGTTGGTCGCAGCCGGTGACTGAAATAGCCATTGTGAGTCTTTGAATCGTAATCTCCATTTATGACGTCACGTTTACAACGTACATACCAGCTGTTTGGTGCTCTGTTTGTCTCGTAAAAGACGTTTAAAACTACGAAGAAAAAACATCAGTATTAACATAAACCATTAAGATTTACTATTCCTGTACCGTTTAAACTATATCTTTTATGTGAATAAAGATAAATATTAACATCTAAGTTAAGTATTCAAGCGAGAACTTGTAGTATCTGAGTCACATCCTTTCTAGAACAATCAAAATTCCTGCCGTTTATTATTATGCTACGGAGTTCCAATTGATGCATGCATAAAACGATTGTTTACCCTTGTTACAATTCCGTTGACTACTATTAAATTTTTACGTGAGTTTTTTAGGTCTAACCCGCTTAGGTTCCTTATCTAACTTGATTAGCGCATTCTCGCAAGAGCTGATCGTGTTTTGTTATTTATAGTGGCCCTTTCAACAGAGCAAAAATTACACAAACATAAATAAGTTCAATGTTCAATTGGTGAATTGAAACACTATTCTGAAAATAAACGCAACATAATTTCGTGAGTCAATATCGAGATATTTTTGGATCTGCTACCCCAATAGCCGGTAATTGCGTGTTTTAACGGTCACTGAGCTTTTGTTCTGGTCAAATACCAGGAGTATGCCTTAATACTTAACTCAAAATGCACATGTTAAGTATCTTAAAACTACAGAAAATATTATTAAAACTATATAGGTACTCTTATCTTTTCCATATTTAGTGAATCTTCAAACCCTAAATTTGATTAAATTTAAAAAAAATTAACGATGAATGAATATCTGCCTACGTCTTTGGTTCATCTTTATATTTACTTGCCACCAGTCTACAGCTACATTTACCATATTCGATCACAGATCTAAATAAAAAATTTGAATCACCAATTATTAACAAACAACCAATTAGTAAACATATGAAATCATTAAACATATTTGAAAAATGTCGCAGCGTTACTTATTAATACGGAAAGACTAATTGCTTCCATTTTTTAAATTAAAACACGTTACATTAATAGGGCTGGCGCAAATTACAATAGCTCTTGACAGCTCGTCACTTTGCGCGTAATTAAATGTAACTAAGGAGGGTACCCTAATTTACACACATCAGGCACCACTCAACATTAATCAAGATGCACTAAGGCGGCGTATGAGCCACTCTTCATATCTAATCACTTTACGTAAGGCCTATGTTCCCCTATCGAGGGTAAAATTTAAATTCTGAAATCTTCTTACCAATATTATAAATGCGAAAGCTTAGATAGATAGATGAATGTTTGGTAAAGTTTGCCGCCTAAACGACTGAACGGATTTCGAAATTTGGCATAGATGTAGAGCATAATCTGGAATAACACATAGGCTAAATACTTTTGATTTTCAAAACTTCCACGCGGACGGAGTCACGGGCGAAATATAGTTATTAAATACGTCTTACTGCCACACATAGAGTCATGTAAACTTTGCTAAGGGTAATGCGTACAGTAATGAACTTAATTTGTGGAATCCAGTCTTAGAGGTATGTGACACTTGGCGTCAGTAATGAGTTCTTATCCCGACCTATTTCCATTAGTTATTCGAATAAGAGGCTTAACTAATACCAGGACGTCCAGGAAGTCCTATAGAACAACAATTATATTTGTATCACATGAATAACTTCACGCATCGTATTTGAAAACATTGTATGGCGGATAAGAACGATTCGTATATAATAATATTTAAATATTTGTTTAAAAATGTAATCCGTGAATAATTATACGCACAAGTTGCGTAATCCATAAGTGCGTGTACATATTTATCATAATTATTGAGGCTAATGTTAAGTCAGTATTTTTTTTACAGACTTGGATTTGGATGGCTGTGCCGCTTTCTTGTTTTCTGGTCGATCTTCTGTGGAGAATATTCACAAGGAATTTGGCAAGAGTTCAGATGTTAAATGTAAGTTTATTTTGTTATGTCTATTATAAATTCGTAAAATAGCAGCATAATAGACTGTAACAGTACACAGACGTAAAACAAACAATGTTTTACTTCTGTATTTTGATTGTTCAAATATTTTCTTGTCTAGATTCTCTAGAGAAATAAACTTGCCATGTACAGGTTACTTAAATGTTCCGATTGAACATATGCTGCCTAAGTTTGATGACTATTTTCACTTCTGAATACATTCGTAATCGTACTTGACGTCTTCCCAAGCTTTGCCGGCATTTCTAAGCCAGTATAGACGATGAATAGGTTTCTATTCCGATTCTTCAAACATTGCTCCACGAATACATCTTTGAAACGAATCTGAAGACTTTAATTATAAGCAAACAGCTGCGCCGCCGGCGATTTAGTCCGGTAACCGATTATACTTTGCATAAGCCGCTTATGTCCGTTAGTACAGGCGCCATCGAAAGTCAATTAACATTTATTTACGAATTTAAAGTTTAATCTTTCAATTGTTCATTGCAATTGTTACTGTACCAATGTACCGTATATAGCAACCACAATTAATAAAAAAAATTGACGCAGAAACACTAAGAACTGGCAAATCTAGCGACAAAGTTCCCATCAAAACTCGTTGTAGTTATCATGAAATAGATAGGTGTTAACAATGACAAGATGTAGTTGAATACATAGGACAGAGAATTGATTGGAGTAGCAGCTAGATTGCATGCAGTTTTTTTTCTTTTATCACGGTATACGACTACTCTACGGAAACAATTTACGGTATTTTCCACAGGTAAGTCATATGGCCGGACGGACTCTGAGTATAACTGTTAGCTGCCCACACGATACATTTAGATGTCGCAAGGGGCAATATGTGCTGCTGCAATGTTTAGATGTGTCACTACTGGAATGGCATCCCTTCACCATCGTAAAGGTAAACACCGTTTTAGACTCGTTTAGTACTTACTAGGGCTAAGGAATTTCTCTTGTGGATTTCTCATATGATTAAAGATCTTGATCAATTAGTAATTCTAAAGACAAACTGACTTGGAGTCTGTTGAAAAGTAATTAAAATAATATTAACAAATTTATCTTGGTTTCAGCTGCCAACTGTGAATCAAAGAGAGTTCGAGGTTTGGATAAGAGTCAAAGGTGACTGGACTGAAGCTTTAGAGAGACTGATCTTGGAGAAGGGAGCAAGTAATGTTAGGTAGATCTACTACCGTATTCATTTACTTGATAATCCCAAATTGTTTAGTTGAAAAGAGAAAGGTTTCAAATGGCTACATTAAAATATACTGAGCCTTGGTCTTTTGAATATTGTGTAAGCTATTAGCTAAACTTAAAGGGCAGCGCAATGTGAAATTGTTAAACAATATATACCATCCCCATTTCAAGATTCGTCTGTATAGATTACCCTTTAGGACGCTTGTGCAACTTTATAATACGTCGAGGGCGACGTTTACGAATGTCTTGGACCTCAAATTATCATTATTTAATAGATATTGTCTATTTTAGGATGCTAATAGACGGTCCGTTTTCAAGTCCAATGGAGGGAGTCAGCAGGAGCGATGTAGCGTTATGCGTAGCGGCCGGTGTGGGCATCACACCGTTTGTGACCATCTTACAAGAAATGCTGATGTAATTAACATATTTCTATGCCCTGGTAGACCAGTAGATATACTATTCTTAACGTTCTTTATTCCTAAAAGTAAAAATGTTACAGAAATCCAAGAAGCACGTTACCGGGTAGAGTACACTTGCTATGGATCGTGAGACGGGAACAGGAAATAAAATGGTTGGCGGATTTAACTAACAAAGTTATCTCGCAACTGAGACACGCTAATCGACCGGATAGACTGCATATCGAATTTTACGTAACGAGCACAAACAATAATGATCCTAATACGACTTACGATAAAGATAAAAATAATATAGCACATGTAGTAATGATCAATGAAAAAGGGGTCCTGACTCATATCTTAAACAAAAACGATAAAAACATGGCCGACGATGAGAAAGCAACTCTTTTGACCCCTAACAGAAAAAGGATTGATTATGTTGCAAAGGATATAAAAGATGATTGTAATGATAGAAAAGGACATGATATAGCGAAGGAATATCCTTTGGTGGGATGCCGAGTGAGGAGAGGCAGACCGCACTGGGACAGAGTGTTCGGATATTGGGTGCATTTGTATCCAGAGTAAGTATTATAATAGAAAGTTGTTTTGTTTAGCAATAATAGCAATAAAAAAATTAAAACTCAATTACTAATGTTTTTACAGACAGAATCTAAACCTATATTGCTGTGGACCAAAGAAATTAGTCAAATTATTAAGAAATAAATGCAAAATTGTATCGAACGATACAAAGAACAAGTTTGCGTTCATCCATGAAGCTTTTTCCTAATGTAGTTAATCTAATTTATGATTGATGATCGTTAAATTAATATAAGCATATTTAAAAAAAAATCGTTTTATTTCAACTATTGTAGTTAGAATTGAATATAAGAATGTCTTATGGGTTAATAGAAGAACAAGGACTCCAATAATATTAATCGTTTTAATAAATGTCTTTTATACTAGCAGTGTACTTCGATCTGCAATTTTCCAGATATAATTTAGTATGTAGCAAATTAAACTCCAAAGTTCGATTACAAATTGACTTGATTATTCGTAATTGTTTAACTTTAGCAACTAGAAATACTGAAGTTTAAATTGCACAGCACATTGCACAAGCAATTTTATTTCATAAAGCAAGTAGCCATGGCGTTTGCAGGTATGTTTTCTCGAGGACAAGATTTTTTTGACATAAATTTGAAATATCTCTTTTACGTTGGATTATGGCCAAGAGAAGATTTTTCAAGAAATAAAGCACTTTTGTACAAGTTGTATGAAATTGTTTTGCATATTTTATCCTCGATATACGTCGTAACTACCAGCATTGGGACATACCAGAATAAGCACGACGTAGCAATATTTCTGTCTAATTTAGACAAAACTCTTGTGGCTTACAATTTTGTATTGAAAGTTATCGTTTTTGTCATAAAACGTAAGCATGTTGAAAAATTGATTAAGGAAATAGCAGCATCTGGTGATAGGATTTCTTACAATCAAAAACGTTTGATGGCTCTACATGTTATTATTATTACTATTGTAGCCACAGCTATAATTGGCGCATTTAGTTTACTGGCTTTGTTTAAAATGGAGATGATTGTTGAAGCTTGGATGCCATTCGATCCACACAAGAATGTAAAGAATTATTTCATGGCGACTCAAATCCTGGTCATAACATTTATTGTACCTTGTTCGTACAGATCAATTGCTATGCAAGGAATAGTTTGTAGTATTGTTATGTATTTGTGTGAGCAGTTTATAGATTTGCAAAATAAAATAAAGCGCTTGGAATATTCAAGAGCGAAAGAATCCTGCATGAGAACAGAGTTTAAGGAAATAGTGAAAAAGCACATACGTTTGATGAGGTAAATAACTAAACATGTCGTTTATTTTTAATTTTTTGATAGTTTTTCACAACATTGAGACAAAATGAACGTGAACCAATATCAGCCTCAAACTTTTTCAGGTTTTCTAAGCAACTATCAACGACATTTAAAGAATTCTTCTTAATACAAAATTTAGCTGTTTCGGTTGAAATGTGTTTGAATGCTATGATGGTGACCATGGTTAGCAGATTTAACTGCAGCATTTTAACTTATATGGAAAATGAGAAATATAGTTAAGTACCAATTTACAGGTTGAACGCGAACAGAAGACACTGTTGGCTAGTTTTATAGCTTTCCTGACAATAGCACTGATTAATGCTTATATTTACTGTTATTTGGGGAACGAAATGATTGTTCAGGTTTGTTGATAACGTAACAATTTTCCTATGATGTTTACTACTCATAGTTACACAACAGATTTTAATTAATTTTCTTCATAATATTTTACACATGGGCATGCATGGGTCACTAGAGTGAAGGCATCGCAATGGCGGCCTACGAAGCCTCTTGGACATCTTGGCCTCTCGACATGCAAAAAGATCTCCTCATCGTTATCAGGGTAGCACAAAAACCATTGAGTCTCAGCGCAGGCGGTGTAGTGACTATGTCCATGCAAGCATACAGTCAGGTATGGTTCAATTATAAATGTTACATAGGTAGTAAGCTTTTGTAAAACTCGATTATTACATGAATTACATTATATGTATTGTTATATTTACAGGCGTTATACAATGGCTATTCCATATTTGCTGTTCTCAATGATGCAGTTGATTAGTGAGGTTTTTAAATATATTTAAAAGTATTTTTAAAATTGTAATAGTTTTACAATAGAAGACAAAGTCGCGGGCAAAGTCTAGTCTATAATAAAATAAAGTTTTTAACCACAATCGAATGTTCTTTTATTTACTGTGTGCACATTTGGCCCATCACTATGTTGTTTTATAAACTGTGCCACCAGCTGTTTAGTTTGTCTGTCAATCTGTCAACTGTCAGACATTGATTTTTGTGAGAATAGGGGATCGATTGAAAAATAGTTTCTTTATTTTTTAATATAGACTAATTAATCATTAGCAATGAAGCTACATATTACTCCTGATATTAATAATACGGAAACGTACCAAAAACTGTTTGCCAAACTTCAAAACCCCGATGTTAATTATCAAAATTTTGTTAAGAAGCTGGCGAAATACCACTTTCAAGTAAAAGCTGTTATACAGGTAATGATTTTGATATAAATCAAGATTCAACTGTGTATTTGTATTAGGTAATTAAATTAAAGTAAAAATAGAAGATAAAATAACAATTCCATTTTTTTCTTAGGATATTTTAGGATGCGATTCTATGGATAAGTTAAATGCTCTCAATGAAAAGGGTAGAGCTTCACTCACAGTGCTGAGAGAAGAACTTGATAGTTTGGATTTATATGCACATGAAAGTGGTGATGAAAAGTTTCTTGTTGAACTAGAAGCTCAAAAGCATTCTCTCGCAAAGTAAATAGAGTTTAATTGTTTAATCAAGTAGTATTTAATGTTACCCAGTTATTTAAACTTGTTTCTTTTCTAGACTTTTACAAGAATTTAGAGACGCAAATGTAAACACTTTATTCAATATTGAAAAAGCTCAAAGAGAAGAATTACTTAATCCTAAAATTGAAGGTGAATCCAATTTACGTAATAGAAAAAAGCCAGGGAAAAAAGATGGACTATCAATGAGTTCAGGTTTGTTAAATATTTTTTTATGACACTGTTAACAACCAGATAGATGTCTTAACACCTCACTAATATTTTAAATGCGAAGGTTTAGCTGGATGGGTGTGTTAATGAATGGATGTTTGTATGAGTTTGTAGCCTAAATGGTTAACAGATCTCAATGAACTTTGCCATAGAGTAGTACATAGTCTTGAAGAACACATAGGTTACTTTTTTTATTCCATTTGGACAGAGTCATGGGTAAAAACTAGTATTATTTTGTTAGTTGGAGGGATGCTAGTCTAATTTACTTAGTTGTAAACTTTTGATAATTTTGCCTAAAACTACAAACTAATTCAACATTTCTTTAGGTGTGACGGAACAGTTACTGTCTATAAGTAGGCAATTGGCCGACACAACACAAAGGAGTCAGGCCACACTTGATACTCTGGTTTCATCTAGTTCTGCTGTACATGTAAGTGTTCAAAATTAACAAAGATACATCTATCTATTCTATACTATTATAATAAAGCGTAAACACACACTTCTTTGTTGCCTAAGATGTCAGCAATTACAGCATATTTTGAATAATTCTATTTTTAATAAAAAGCCCTACATTTACGTCACGCTTTAGGCTATATATTTTCACGCCATTAAACTTAGGGGGTAAATATTTTGGATAAAAACCCTAATGTGGGAAAGAGACCATAAGTTTCTGCCAATATCAAGGAAGCAAGATTGCCAAGTTTTGTCATGTCATGTCATTTTGACATTTGCAATTGACAATTTGACACATGTAAACAATAAAATAATTTTATGCTGACGAAATCGCACAGGAACAGCTAGTATTTGATATGCAAAATTCAATTTTAAATAGTTATGACAAACGGAAGTTTTTGTCGACTTAACCTTGTCCTGTATATAGTGAAGGGATTGACCCAAGACATTATAGTATGATAATTATCTTACATGTCCAAATTATTTTATAATATAAATAATGTTGCATTCCATTTTAAGATCAAAATAAAAAAAAAATGTTAATTTTAACGCACTTCAATTTGTTGGATGTATAAATGTTATCTATTGTGGAATTTATGTCTTGTTACTACTAAAAAATAATTATGGCTAATAATTTAAATAGCATGGTGTTATTGACATCAAATAATATTTTCAAATGAAATATTAAAAAAGAATGTATCTATGTATAAGTAAATAACAATATAAGTTATTTTATGTTGTAAGTTTCTCTATATTTTAATATTAAATAAATTTCAGGGCACACAATCGGAGTTAGAGAATACGGCTGGTACAATTTCTCAATCAAGCAAGCTGTTAAATAAATATGGAAGACGGGAGTTCACTGATAAAGTGATAATGTTCTTTGCATTCTTATTCTTTTTAGCTGTATGCCTTTATATTGTACAGAAAAGGCTGTTCTAATTTATATTTCCTAATATGGATTGTATTATCATAATTTTATGTAATGATTATTATTTAATATTAAACAATTATGATTTAATGGTGAAATTTCTTTTGTTGTTTACAGTAACAGTCTTACAAACAAACGCGGTATAAAGTTAAACTTAGGAATAAACTGAGTATAAGCAAAATTTGTACTATATTTGTACTATACTTGATATAATAAACAAAAACATATACAAAATTAAAATAATATTTTCATTGACTTTTATGGGCTTTAAAGTATTACTTATTTAGCCAGAGAAAAGGTATTTAAATATATTCTGTTGGGGAGTTATTGTTTTATTTTTCCGTAGACTATTATATCTCTAATGTACTCGTAGAATAGTACAGTGAGAGAATTCAGTCATTGCAATAAACGTCACAGTGATTGAGTACTTGTTTAATATAGCCTACGATTTATAAACATCGTCAGTCTGTGATAGTGGTCCGAGCACGACCGTCGCGTTGGCCGCTCCTCGGACGTTGACCTCTCGATACCCGCGATGACTCGCCTCCACTCATTAGTGTTCGCAATAATAATATTTGCACAAAATGCCATCGCCTATAACATCCTTGCTATTGTTTCTATGCCACTAAAAAGTCATTACATGGCCTTTCAAACGCTTTTCCGCGAATTAGCAGTAAGAGGTCATTCAGTCACGGTCATGAACAACTACCCTGACCCACATCCGGTGCAAAATCTACAGTTTATTGACCTTCAAGTGCAAAATGCGTTCAGGAACCGGACCCCGCCGATGTCCTGGTACGAAACAGAGGATTCGAGATTCATGCATTTGGTAAATCTGCACCGACACGTGTATTTCGGACCTAAGAGTACAAAATTCGATTGTGAAAATTTATTAAATAACGAAAACGCCAAACGGCATTTAGCTCAAGGGAAAAAGTACGACGTGATATTCGTGGAACAGTTTTTTAGTGATTGTGGTTTAGCTTACGCGGGTGTTATGTACGACGCACCGATTATTGGTATTACTTCTCACGTTCTGCTACCTTGGGCTTATCCTAGATTGGGTATACCGTTTGATTTTTCCTCTGATGCTTATTATTTTGCAAACGCCGGCACCAACCCTGGATTATATCATAGAATAGAAACTGTGCTTATGCATTTGTACCTAACGTATGGTAAGTGGTTGATAGATCGAAGTACGTATGATGTGTTTAACCACCACATGCCTAACGTTAGTCTGGACATCGAGAAGTTAGCGACTGAGAGGATGAAGATGATGTTCTCTAACCAGCATTTCTCAATAACCGGTGCACGACTCACCGGACCACAAGTACTGGAAATTGGAGGCATTCATATCGACAAACCAAAGCCTGTTCCAAAGGTAAAATACGATAAAAGTAGGTTATAATGGTAACTATGGCTACGTTATTTCGGCTCAAATTACAAACAAATTCACTTGTTAAGGAAAAGGTCCTATCTATGTTTACTGAATGACTATAAACATTCGTAATGAACAAGACATTCTAAAAAAAACGTTTTTCCTGTTAGAGACTATTAAATACTAGATGATGCCTGCGACTTCGTCCGCGTGGTATTAGAATACATACGAACTATATAAATAACAAAAGGCTATGTATCCCTCGGGAACCGGACATTTCTCGGGGTTGAACCTTATCCTATGTGTACTCCAGACCTTATTTTATATCTGAGCCAAATTTCAATAAGATATATTAAACTGTTGCAGAATGATCGAGTAAACATTTAAAAACTAAATGAATGAATCCCACGGGAACCGTAACTATTTCTGGGATGCCTATGTGTTCTTCCAGACTATGCTCTAAACCTGTGCCAAATTTCATGGAGATCCGTTCAGCCGTTTAGGCTACAAACTGTAAGAAACATCCATCCACCCATCGTAACTTTCGAATTTATAATATTTATAATTTATATGAATATGATTTATATTATTATGAAAAAAAGGGTACATAGAGGGCATGGAATACTTTTTATTCACATTTACTTTAATGTCGTGAAACTGTTATCCTTGACTAATGATCGAACTCCGAATTTAGATAAGTTAAATTATACTATGAATACAGTAACAAGTTATCGCCCTATCACATCGATTTTGTTTCATTTATAATCATAACTTGACCTCGTGTAAATAAAACCTGTACGTTGGCTTTACAACACAATCAAATACATTCAATATATGAATTGAATCTGTATGCATTAAATATAGCTTAGGGACCGTGAAAAAAAAATGTAAGGTACTGGTAGCTGTTAGATTCGATTGATCGATCGAAAATTTTTATCGACGAAAATATTATTTAAGCAGTGTAGACAAGAAGCATTACACTTGTATTTTAAATTTAAAATAGTTTAGTTGTACCATAGTTGGTATTCGTAACTATCCGTAATCCGTAACTAAACTTGTGGATGCCTCTTCAAGGCAAGCAACGACTAACAACCATGAAACAATCAAGGTTAACTCTAAGTCGAGATATAATGCCATTGAATCTGTCAATCAATTTGTATAATTTTTACAGGATATAGAAAAATTTTTAGAGAATGCAACAAATGGCGCAATCTACGTTAGTTTCGGTTCGAATCTTATCGCCAGCACGATGTCGACGAATAAAATGCAACAGTTTTTGGATGCCTTTAAAAAGATACCGCAAAAGGTGTTGTGGAAATTAGAGAACGCAAGTCTTCCGATTGGGAACGATAATGTTTATACGAGCAACTGGATGCCTCAGTTAGATCTTTTGTGTAAGTACCATTCATAACATAATGTAGATTAAAGTTTACATTACATGGAGGAAAAGTCTTCTTTCTGTGCGTGACCTTCATCGATTAAAAGTAAGCAACACATGCTTTTGCTGGTGTAGGTACACGGGCAGTGGTTGGTCGTTTCTCTATTTCGACTAATCTGGTGGCTGCTTGCTTTTTTGCCACCTTATGGTAAAAAAACGGAGACTTGAATCGTTAACGACTGTTTAATACCTAACGCTTTAAAGTCACATCAAATTAATCCAAAGGTCCTTGTTTGAAGGGAATGCCGCAAACTGTGCAAATAAGTGAATATTTCTGCTCTATGGTTTTACCCATGCAACTTCATACTGCTGACTGATACTACATTGCATAATGCATAGATATTTCCCGCATATTAGCAATGTTTTTTATTGTTTGTCTCTATTCTAAGATTTTTTTCGTAAAAGAAATGTTTGTAAGAAAGTTATGATAACCTAATTTTGAATTTGAAAACACGTGTATCCAATGTCAAAATACCCTTAGTCATACAATTTACATTTCGTTTAGGTAGTATTTTATGTTATCACCAGCTTTTGCACGCGATTCCTTCTGCGCGTAATTAAAAAAAAGTTAAACAGAAGCCTAGATATTCTTCTAATTTTATAGTCATCCGTTGAGCCATTCCAGAGATAGCTTCTAACAAAAATCAATCCATCCATCCATCCATCCATCTAAACTTTCGCATTTATAATATTAGTAAGATTAGTAAGAAGTAAGGTTATGACATATCATCATCATCATCTCCCCTGCCTTATACTACTCCCGTAGGGTCGGCGCACCAGGTTTTCGTCCTCCAAAGCACTCTATCATCCGTCATCTCAGTCATCACTATGACAAGGTTAAGGTTAAGGTTATGACATAATATACCAAAATATTAATGTTAGAATTTAAAGTAAAAAAGTCTTGGGTGACTCATTGAAGAAACGGTTATTCCATAACCACCTTAAAGGGATGTGGCTTACATAAGACCACGTTTTCTTAGGCAGTTTATACAGCGACATCTGTAGCAGCTTGAGATAAACTTCAAGGTTACCGGTTCAACAAGTTGTCGCAAATCAAGTTATGTGACCCGTTCTTACAAAACCGCCCAGGTCAATGAACTCTATTTGTTAATATAGACCTAAACACCCGTAACTTGTAACAAAAATAGTTGATTGTAACTTGTAACAAAAATAGTTGATTGTAACAAAAATGTTATTTTAAAAGCAGGACATTTAATGACATAATATACCAAAATATTAATGTTAGAATTTAAAGTAAAAAAGTCTTGGGTGACTCATTGAAGAAACGGTTATTCCATAACCACCTTAAAGGGATGTGGCTTACATAAGACCACGTTTTCTTAGGCAGTTTATACAGCGACATCTGTAGCAGCTTGAGATAAACTTCAAGGTTACCGGTTCAACAAGTTGTCGCAAATCAAGTTATGTGACCCATTCTTACAAAACCGCCCGGGTCCATGAACCCTATTTGTTAATATAGACCTAAACACCCGTAACTTGTAACAAAAATAGTTGATTGTAACTTGTAACAAAGATGTTATTTTAAAAGCAGGACATTTTTAATGACATAATTTTAAATATCTTCAGGTCATCCGAACGTACTTGCCTTCGTGTCCCATGGCGGCATGCTGAGTATATCAGAAGCCGCGCACTGCGCGAAGCCTTTACTCGCAATGCCGTTCTTCGGTGATCAATTCTCAAACGCAGCTGCGGTCCAATCTTCGGGAATTGGAACTACCATGTTCTTTGAATATCTCAATGCTGACAACTTCGCCGAAGAAATCAAGAAGCTGACGTCGTCAAAGTAAGTTGTTATAAATTATTAATAAACGTTTTTTATGTTTAAGACATATTTAAGAAAAAACATAGTGTTTAAATTCAATTTACTTGTTGTTTTCAGCATGCAGAAAAGTGCGCAAAGAGTTTCCAAACTGTGGCACGACAGACCGCAATCAGTTATGGACAGCGCCATCTATTGGACGGAGTACGTAGCGCGGCACGGTTCGGCGCCACCATCTTTGCCTTCCAAAGGAAAGACGTTGTTTGAGCAGTTTCAACTAGATGTCGCTGTAACACTTATGGCTATTTTAATAATCATTTTGTTGTTGTTTTACTTCGTTTACAAATGTTTAGAGTTAATATTAAAAATAGTAAATTATTTAATAAGTATGAAAAAAGTTAAAAAGGAATAATTAATTATATTTATTTCTAAGATCTGTATCTAATTTAGGTTAGGTTAGATTATTTATTTTAAGTTGTAATAAAAATAAAACATTTCTTAAATAAATCACATGTGTTTATTTTATTTAAACTGTTTGATCAATTTTTAATAACATGACTTGTTATTTGAACCAATTGGTCGTAGGAGAAGAAAATAATTAATAATTATTATTTACCATATATCTTTAATTACTTATTTTTATATATAATATATTTTACATGATTTGTTATAAAAAATAAATAAAACATATTATATAAAAAAATAGAACTCCACCGGCTGCGGAATCCGATGACTCGAGCAACCAGTGGTCAGGGCTGCAGAGACAGGAACCTCCTCACAATACGTGCGGTTTCCAAAATAACCGCCTTTTGTATCGGGCCCTTAATCCAACCGTCTAGCGAGAGCTTCTTGAGATGTTGGTCGAAGCTCTTCGCTATTAGCCCGTGCACCGAAACGACTATCGGAATAATGGTAGTCGATTCATACGCCACATGGCGGTAACCTCGTGAGCCAGATCCAAATATTTTTAATTAATAATAATATTATCCTAAACATCACATGGTGCCCCTAGTCGCCGTCAGCGCTTATCGTCATTTGACTTTAAAACGCGATTTATGCGTGCGAATTAACGAAGAAGAATGTCAATTTTATAGGCTCATGACACGGGTAATGACTGTACACGTATAAAATGTGCTACATCCAATCTTCTAATTGCTTTAGACCTTAACCTATATAAGAAAATCAGTCGCCTACACGATTTGCGTCGCTTTTACATATATAAGTGAGAACTTATTACACTGTGATCTCCTTTTTAGTGTTTTTTACATCATGCCACAGGGTTCTAGATTTGTAAGTCATAATGTTAAATTTCATTTTTATTAGTAACTACACTAGCAAATTGAATGACTGAAAATATTGATTATGGTAAGTTTTTAATCAGAAGAAGTAACTGATTTAAAGTTTATTTTTATAAAAATGAGACGTATTGAAGTAAGGCATCAGTTACCGGCATCGCTCACTTAATACCAGGCGACCTGCTGGTTTGCTTCCTTGATATAAAAGTTCTTTGCGAAATCACATAATGTGTCGGGATAGGCTGGAGTTGAGGCGTGGCGTGACGTGACCAGAGGAAGGCCGTGCTGACCCTGGAGTACGCGGAACACGGTGCAACATCCTGCACGCACTGCGTACTGGACATTGTGATTGATATTGTGCCTTACCTAACATACTTCCTTGTTCACATGTTAATTGGATAGTACGATAAATTATACTACGTTTCTTTTATCACAGGCATAGGATGTCGAGTTCTGTTTATAGGAACTTTCCACGCTCTAAAGGTCAAAATATATATACAATTGAATTACGTGAAATGTATAGAATATTTCAATTTCTTTAAGTTTCCTCTTACTGAAGTTTATTTTTTTTATTCTCGTAAAAAGAATATTATCAAAACTATTAAATGAATTGTTATCTAATAAGTTAATCGACACAGAAAGGAATAACAGAATAATGTTCGAGGATAATTGTTCTGCAAATAATTTGATGTCACAAGAATACGCACAAATATCGTTTATCAGTAAGTTTCGGAGAAGCTTATCTTGTTTGTCGAACTGTGCTTGGATCAAGGGCTCTGTACAACTGATAGACGCGTGCTTAAGACCTTTTTACACTTTCCCTTATAATTGAAATAATAATGTAACAATAGTAATAATCTTTTTCTGTTTCTCTTTATGACGCAATTAAAGATAGCTAGCATATCAGGGGAATAACTCTTTGTTTATAGAAGTCGTTAGACTTGTGATGTCATAGACAACATGGGGTTGATATTTTGAGATCTATCGCTCTTCCATAATACTAAACGGACTACTTAGTAAATTGAATCCGCACTTTAAAAAGTTCAACGAGGAATACTATCTAGCAACCAATTTTAGATATATGTATTTTTATTATGAAAAAAGATCAAAAAGCTATTAGTAGGAACCTATGTTTGCTGTTAATCGTACTCATAATAGGCGTGTGTAAAGGGTCGTTGATGAGTCAGTAGACCGAAGAGTCGGCCTTCAACCCGCGAGCCGCCACCGCCGCGCTCGCTGCGCCCTCGCCGGCATTGAGCTGTATTAACACTATCAGTGGAGGCCGAGCGATTAGGACAAATTCGGCGATTACAACTGAGGCCGTTAAAATGATTGACGCAAAAATTAGTTTGGCAATGGCGTTTGAATTCTAGCCGTCCGCTAGACCTCGCTCTCACGATGCGTCTAGAAAATTCTAGATTTTTTTTATTCTATTTGAAAATGATTATTGCTAATTCTAAACTATCAGTACCACAACAAATTTCATAGAAGATATTGTTTTAAAATATGTTACGAAATTTTTATTAAAAAGTGGTATTACGACTATAGTGTTCAACATTTAAAATAACTATGACATCATAAATATATTTTTAATTGGAGAACAAATAAAAAAATATGGTTAAGGAAGTTATTTTAATTGCAATCTCTTTGTGAGTCATTGAAGATGTTGCTTTAAAGGAATGTGGTAATAAGCGGTTCTCCTTGCGAATTTTCTTTTTTCAATAATAAATTATTCAATAATTGCTTACTAGTTAAATGCACTGTGAATATATTTAATATCCAGTATACAATTTATGCTCAATGTTACATTCATTGTTTTTATTTCATACTAGCTGTTGCTCGCGACTTCGTCTGCGTGAAATTAAAAAGAATAATGCCTATGCTACTAACTGTTAACGTAGCTTTTTAATGGCCCAGTAGTTTTCGAGTTATTTCAATACATACAAAAATACAAGTCTTTCCTCTTTATAATATTATTCATTTATTTATTTAAAGCCACTCAGCAGAAGTGCTGATCTTCCGTGGTCATTGATAATAGATGGCACTATTAGTATAGATTACAAGCATAGGTTCATGTGATGCATCTCAGAGTGACATTTAGATTTTCCATTTTCATTTACTTCTCTGGTCATATTAGAACAATAAGATCATTTCAATAAAAACATATTAACAACAAAAATTCAAATAATTTTCAACAATATTTGTTATTTCATTGGCATAACATTTTATTACGCAATCCACGGAATTCGAAAACCATATGCACCGCGCAATATTTTCATGCAATGTTTCGCGGCACGCCTGCCTGAACCCGGAAGGTGAGCCAAGCGAGAGATGGACACGACGCACGGCGCATCTGTCGACGAACTTTAGAGGACGATATAAATTGTAAGCATTAAATTGAATAATGGGTTCAGTATTAAATGTCTTTTTACGAAAGTAAACCTTGAACTTGAATTAATAAAATCAGTAGAATGCAGAAGTGCGTTCAATACGAGTTGCTCTACTGTTGCGGATGTCCTTGACAATCGTTCTAACTAAACGAGTTATTAGCCCCCTTATGATATGAGAAAACAGCAGTAGAATAAAAAGTGTTCGATTTTTTTATATAATAAGGTAGCAAACGAGCAAGCGGTCACCTAAATCCGTCAAAATGGCGAAGCAACCTGCCCATCTACCGCAATTGCAGATGCGTTGCCTACCCTAATTTGACGGAGGAGGAGACGCACATAAAGAAGATATTTCCCGCTCCTATGCGTCTCCTCCGCGGTCAAATCCACATTCCCATCCAATCCTTTCCTTATAAGAAAAGGATGGAACGGGAAAGGGACTAAAATTGGGCACCCGGCACCACACTCATCAGACGAAACTCGGAATTACTTCCACTTCACGCCTGTCTTCGGTGTGGTCGTGGTACTGCACCGGGCGAGCCGACCCATCCGTGTGAAGATATTAAAGCTGGCTCTACCACTATAAGGATTATTATTAACGTATGTTCCAATTATACTATATTTTATTTATTAAATTGATACGAAAAGGTAAGATAACTCGGAAACGACACATACATATTGTTGATCATTACAACAAATTCCATGTCATTACATTTGTATCCACATGATTTGCGTTATAATGAACTTTATCATTATAACGAATAAATCCCGCAACATATTTCTTTAATAAAGCCCGTATTACGTTTCCTTTTAACAAACATATTGTCATATTAAATTCTATCCCATTTCATTTAAATGACTTTCGTCCAAATGGCTGACTGGCTGTGCTAATCCCGTCTAACAACGGGGAATTCCCGCATGTCCTTACTAAATATTCTACGCCGAATATTCTAAACATAAATGTTATCATACAGTTGTATTACTTTAAAATATATGGTGACAACAAAGGCTGAAGTAACCACTTAGTTCGTCCAAAATGATACATTTTAAAAGAGTTTACTTTGTAGTTACTCGTACATATTGATTGTTGGCAATCTCTTAGTTAGAAAAAAACAGATGTTTTCATAAAACTTTTTCGTTAAAAACTCTCAAACTTATGCGGACATTCAATTAAAATATTCAACGTATGCAAATCACAGAGGACGGGAAATGTAAATTTCAGTCTAAAAATCTCTTAATTAGGACGGCTCGACACTTAAGATAATTTTCTATTAGTTTAATTAATTCTTATCAAATGAATTGTTACAGCTGAGTTAGGCATTTCGTCTGGAAATGGGAGAGACTGTTTAAGTAACTATTACGCCTCCTTTGCAAATTCACAAGCATAAAGGCACAACGATACTGTCACGCATCGACTTTAATACTCTGTGCATGACAGTCAAATTCTGCATACTCTGTCATTGCATGAAGATGTCATAGACAATGTCACAGGCATTGTAAGCACGCTAAATCCAATCACAGACCTGTCGGTATCGGTTCGTTTGTACACAAGGCAGGTCGTTAGCGCGGAGGCTTCTGGGCGCTAATCAATGCATCTGTATCGTCCGGCCGACACGATATGCATATTCATTGACGCTGTGACTGATGTCCGACAATTACATCGACCATCTCCCCTATTCCAATATCTACCAAATACGCATATGTCCTCTATAGTCTTCTAGTCTATTCTGATTTTTAGACTACTCTAGAATTTCCTATTTCTAAGGACAAAAAATGTTGTGCTAAATTCACCGCCCTAGTCAAATTCATCCTGACATTTTTTTTCTTCACAAAAAGCCACATAACAAAGGAAAATCCATAGTACTGTTAACAAATGTTCTTCGCATACATATTACCTCCTCGGATTAGGGTTTGTACCGCGATCCTTCACACGGAGAATCTTTGCTGTACTGCGACCGCAAGGATATTTATGACCTTAACCTTGTTAGTTGTTACTGCCTTCTTGTAGTGTACCATTCAAACTTTATAGCGGCTCAGAATATCACACGAGAGGTTTTTCAGAATGTAATTTTACGTTTCGGCAGGACGTAAAATGTTGTAGGGATGGGATTCATTCGCATACACCCGAGGGAATACACCAATGGATTCACCCGATACTCAGATGAGTAGACGATGCGCTCGCAGCTAACCACGAGCAGCAATAAAGTTTGAATCTTAAAATACCCATTTGATCTATCTGTTTTGGCGAACTCTAGGGGATTTTCTTAAGTGTCTGGTTTTTTTCGTTTGTCATTGATAAACCAATAAAATAATTGACTACTGACTGTCGTATTTTAGAACACTTTATTTAAATAAAAACCGTTTATAATAAAAGGTCTGAAAACAGAGGAATTTCAAAAGGATCGGAAAAAGTTAGTTGAGATCCCTTTATGTTACTTTCCTTATTAAAATTATAATTTTTCCACTTGGAAACTTTCATGCGTATCTCATATTTCGTACTTGAGGTTTCGGAAGCGTGAGATGCCCATGTTCCGGGTCATTCTTATGGTAATTATACCATTGTTGTGACATATAAAGAGCTTTACATATTGGTATTATATATTTATGATGGATCCGATCTATATAGCCATTATTCATGTAAAAGTTAATCACTCCTGGAGACGATGGTGAATGTTGGATTGGCTAAAGTGAGAACATGTCAAGGCCACACAAAATACACGCTACCCGTGGAGTGCAGAAAAATCGAAATTCAATAATTAGATATTTCTTAAATTTTGAAAATACTGGCCCAAAAGGCTTCTATAAGGTTACGAAAACTCACATGTAAGCGCAGATGAAAGCTTCAAAAAGTTAGAAACAAGTACATACCGTACATACATTTTTTTTGCCTGTGTTGGTAAACGAGCTACTAGGATTCGCATTAATTGCTCGCTCTGTTCCAAGTGGATGTTTATCGCCCATTCAGTTTGCGATCTGTAGTTCTGCTAAGTGATCGTAAGTTATATAGAAATGCTTTTATTAATATCTTACGCTGAGACCAATATAATTTATTTTTAGGAAGATTGAAATAGGTTACGTTATTTTCGGATGGTTAAATCTCATTTAAAACATTATTTAATTTTATTTAGGTTTCGTTATATAAAATTAATTTATCTGTTTCTTAATGAATTCTGTGTACGTGTTTCTATTAAGTTGTTCCTTATAAACTTTTTATGTAAGAAAAACAATTGTGATGTACTATAGATCCTGTTTGATTTATCTGTTCTTACCGTTTGATTTATGGTAATACCGTTTGTTGATGATTTATTTTGGATACGGCGTTATTGTTTCCCTATAATGTTTTGTTCGCGTGTTGCGCTTTTCTTTTATGCGATCGATAGCCATGTGAAGACCATTATACAAGTCTAACAACATACTCAGTTACTGGCGATCTTATTACATCATACTAAGATTATAAATGCAAAAGTTTGGATGTTTGTTAGAGTTTGTAGCGTAAACGGCTGAACGGATTTCGATTAAATTTGATATAGATGTAGAGGATAGTCTGGAAGAACATATGGGCTATTTACTTTTGTTATTTTTAATTCCACGCGGACGAAAGCTAGTTTTGATATAATTATAAAAATGTATCTTTCGGTGACTTAAATTATTGATTGACAGTTTTGAAATAGCATATAATATACATAAGAATCCAAAAGTCTTTTGTAATAGTGAACTTATTACATACATTATACTTTGACTGTTTTAATTAGTTAATTAAAAAGTAAAAACTATCGGAAGATAAACACCATACCGTGCAGTATCGACTATTCATTTAGTTTTATGAGTTTTGTAGTGCTATTAACTGAGGCGTCTTTTATTATCAATAACCACAGGAAGGTAACTTATAAAATAAAGTTCCACATTTATTATTTTGCTTTATATTGATATCTTATATTTCAAAAATTACGTACAATATTTAGATAATATACTTCAAACAGTTGTGTCATTAAACAGCGAAGCAGTCAATGGGAAGATATTTGAATTTAGAACTAAAATCACTCATAACTTGTTACCAAGCGATTTATCGAACGTTTCATATAAAACTTGTTCTTTAATTCTGTTTTAATTTCTTTGTTTTCTTTATTTTAAGCTTTAGAATATCTAACTGTGTATATCTGTGTCTGCATTATTCAATGCAGGACATGATTTAATAAGAATTAAAATAGGTTTATAATCTGATAAGAGAATATGACGGAATGCTTTAACAGACAGCTACCATTTAAGATAGCTTTATGAGTGTAACATTTAACGTCGAATCTTCATTGTAACATTTGTATAACGACAATAATGCTATCTTTCTTATTGTTAATGAAAAAATAAAGATAGCAATAGTGTTCGTATACTTGGTCTCACGTCATTTTAAATTTACGGTTTGGACACATTGCATCACAAAGGGTTTCGATGCATTGATGCATTGTGACGTATTTAATATTTTAATGTAATGAAGTATTGTAACTAAGAATTTATTAATGTAATAAAGAAATAGAGATATATTGAAGATGACATTTTGTTTTATTTTCAAATAATAGTGGAGATAAATTGTAAAGATATAATATTCCAAACTATTTTTTTCTGGAAGTATTCTTCCCGAATTTTCCAAATAATCTTATTTATTTGTACTGCAAAATTCTCATACGTTTTGAATTGAAATCCATACTGAGCCTACTGATCGGAAGTTATGGGTTTCCTAAGATTTTCATTTCGCAAATCCTTTGATTTTAAGAATTGTCTCCATTTGCTTCTGATTTCGGGAAAACAGTAAAATCAAGTCAAGTTTGTATTCATGTTTGAAAGGTTTTTCTGCGTTAACACAATAAAGCTAAGCTCGAGGCTGCAGTACATAAAATATTGTCTAACTTTCACTGATTCTAATTATGGTCAAAATGAAGAGTTTGTGTTAATTTGACATTGAACAGACCTGTATTTTGACATCGATTATGAGCTTATATCTCTATCTTTGACAAATCATTACTGTATGTTATACAAAGCAAAATTTTACGATAGTGTGATACGAAGCCACCCATGGTGAGAGGCGCTATGTTGTTTAAAAGTTAATTTAATACTAAATTAGACTCAAGTCACGTATCGTCAGTTGTTTAATGAACATTCGGGTATCGTTTACCATCAAAATTTGTCTTTTAACATTCAAGACATCTTTTTTTGAATTACGCCGACAAATTATTACTTCTTGTTATGTAACATCATTAATTTGCAGGCCTCTAATAAAAAAAATGCTGAGAAATAATACCAAAATTAAACAAAAATACATTCAAGCAGCAATCATCATCTTCCTCCTTATCCTACTCCCGTAGGATCGGCGCAACAGGTTTTTGTCCTCCACATAACTATCATACGTCATCTCAGTCATCACTCCCTTTTTGATCATGTCACCTTTCACGTAATCCATCCATCTCTACATTCAAGCAACAATGTAGTTTTCTATTGATTCCAATGCGGTCAAATTGATTTCCTGATCAAATAACCATATTTTATATTATAATATTTAAACACAATCACTTGCTTTTCTGCAATCAGCCGTTAGATCAGCAGTATGACAGAACGCATAGATTCAGTCGCACAACGGCAGTTGCACAACTCAACGAACCGCGAAGACAAATATAATTATCGTCTGCGTTGTTGGTATCATGTTACAAGGAAGGCAAATAATAAAGAACCGATTTATGTGCGTAAACACGTGTGTGTATGATTTTATGATGTATTATTTAACAGTTTGTTTCCAATATAATTTGGGATTATTTACTAAGAGTATAGTTGAATTAAATGTTTTATATTTTTATTACTTTTCAGCTATGTCTTACTAATATTATAAATGCGAAAGTTTAGATGGATGGATGGATGGATGTTTACTACAGTTTGTTGTAGCCTAAACGGCTGAACGGATTTTGATGAAATGTGGCATAGACGTAGGGGATAGTCTGGAAGAACACATAGACTCACTTTTGTTTTTGAATACCACGCGGACGGAGTCGCGGGCGAAAGCTTGTACCATAAAAACCAAATACCATCATTTTGTCATCCGTTTAGGCTGAACATTTTGTTATGAGCAAAAACATTTCTATGTATCTAGTATCTCACAAAAATACCCGTTTCTGATTCAGAGTAGTCCCGGAAAACTATGTAACGATTATAGTACCATTTATATGCTAATTATATCTTCTACAATATTGTAAATTATACCAGTCTTGAATTGTATTATATGTAGTCATTAGTCTATAGTAAATATCTTAGTCACTTTTGAAATATGTCCCTTAACTTATGTGTCATGGTGCATTACAATAATTGTAGAATTACACTTGTTCGTAGAAGTTAGTAGGGTTTTTATCAATTAAAACCTTTCCTTCGAAGAGGAAAATTAAGTTCTTAAATTCTTATTACATACATACATATAACATATATTATTTATTCTCATTTAAGTATTTAGTTTTATTGTTACATCTTATTTTATTTATTTTATATACCATTTATCATCTTGCATATTTATTTTTCATTTAGCAATATATAATTCATAAATTATACCGAAACGCCGTAAGCGTAGGTTTTTAGTAATTTAATGTATGAAAGATTTTTCCTGCTGTTTTCCATGCCCACGATACAGGCAATGCCTAGTGTGGGCATCACCAGATTAATCGTTTATTAACCACAATTTGTATTTATCTTTTAATTGGTATAACTGTTATTGTAATTGTTAATATCTCATTTTTCAATAAATTATTTCTATCTCTATTTCCAAATAAAGTAGTTTGCTAAAGAAATGGGGAAAGTTTCAAAAGCTTTCCGATTACTAAATCACTTGTATCGTTTTAAAATCCGATAGCATGGTTAAGGTTCGCTCTAAAAATTCTAATACAAGATTTACTGTGTCATAAAGGTTTTCGTTTTCTAGCGTTTCTTTTTACGCGGTACTAGGGCAGCATGAATTGGCGCAAATAACACGATTGATTTGTTCTTCACAAACATACCGTGCATACATCAAAGTGCTTCCAGACATCGGAGTGGTGACCCGTGAATATTTTATTTGCCGTTGGGACAAGACAATACAAGAGTAGGCAATCCAATAAAATCGGAATTTAACACTGTTCTTTTGACGTTGCATAGCGAGCGATAACTCTGGCCTAATATTTCACATCAAACGATTCCCTTTGTGTTTTGAATAGTATATTTTCTTTATGATGAGAAACTATCCTAGATATAGACACCTTTGGTTTACCGATTTTGTTCTATATCATACTTCTGGATAACTAGCATTGATTGCATTTTGACGATGAATAGGTTTAAAAAGCCACATTCATACACCAGTTTTTTTTAAGTCCTGTCCGTTAATATAATCGAGTGGTTCATAAAAGAGAAATGCTAGAAGTATATAATTTTATTTAATCATGTAGATTCCAGATAAGATAATTTTAAATCGAATAAATGATTGATTGAGTGTCAAAATTAAGTGATTCCTTCAGAGATTACTTGAAAAAGTGCTTAATCGCTTACTTAGAAGCTAAGCTTTACTTCAGTTTACATTCAGCGATAAAAAGCTTGTAATAATGAATTTGTTTTTTATCTGTTCAAAACGTATTTCTAAAAGTCTGTTGAGATTTGAACCGACCGACCGTTCATTTCTAGCTCGTAATCGCACTCAGTAGGGCCTCTCAGCCTGTCAGTTCAAATATTACAAGCAAAACAATTTAGGTCGCCACCAGTGCACCGGTGCTGACCCAAATCACTGATAATAGAAAGTTGTTATTGCTCAATTAATTATTTGTTATAACAAAAACAACAAAAGTTTAATGCTTGCCATATTCCGTTCAGTCCAGCATCGAACTTCGTAACAAACTGGTGTTCTTGCGTTTGCGTCGTAAAAATTTAACCCTTCCAACGTTTCGCGGTAAACACGTCAATCCGATTCCAGGGTAGGGACCGTGAACCCGGGCGTCCGCGCTCCGTGTTTATCAGACGTCGGATGGACCGAGGCCGGTATATAAGCCGACGGCACCAGCAGCCGGCACCAGTCGCGATTAACCGCCAACGCCGCCAGCTTCCGCAGCACGAGGCCGCGCCGGCCGCCAACTGAATTGAGACAATTGCCACTTAACACCCTTCCGCGATGTCTGCCATGAGAAACACGCTGCTGTTCGCACTTCTTCTCTTTGCCTTTGCGAGCATCGAGTGCGCACCCTTCTTCGATGCGATTTACGATGCGCTCAGCGGCAACGGTAGGAGATCCTATGGATACGGCAACGGGTATGGCAACTACGGCTACAACTATGGATACAATGGGTACAGTGGGAATGGATACAGGCAACGGGTATGGCAACTACGGCTACAACTATGGATACAATGGGTACAGTGGGAATGGATACAGGCAACGGGTATGGCAACTACGGCTACAACTATGGATACAATGGGTACAGTGGGAATGGATACAGGCAACGGGTATGGCAACTACGGCTACAACTATGGATACAATGGGTACAGTGGGAATGGATACAGGCACGTAGAGCGACCGCCACGGCAAGGGAAGACGTACAAGGAAATCTGCAGGGTGCACTACCCGGACGCTGCTTTTTGTTGTTTTTTTAAGTCCTGTCCGTTAATATAATCGAGTAGTTCATCAAAGAGAAATGCTAGAAGTATATAATTTTATTTAATCATGTAGATTCCAGATAAGATAATTTTAAATCGAATAAATGATTGATTGTGTGTCAAAATTAAGTGATTCCTTCAGAGATTACTTGTAAAGCTGTCGCCGGTGGGTAGTGCCGGCTGACGCGACATGACGCGGGTGAACGGCCGCTAGAGGATGAACTTGACACACCTTAACATTGCCCTCACAAGGCAAATGTTACGACGCACTGTGGCCGTTTTCTTTTACTTTTCTTCTCCAATTTTTGAGTAAAGTGATGTGATATTTGCTGGTATTTGCGATGTGTACATTCCTAGTATTCAATATTCGATAAGCGATTACTTGAAAAAGTGCTTAATCGCTTACTTAGAAGCTAAGCTTTACTTCAGTTTACATTCAGCGATAAAAAGCTTTTAATAATGAATTTGTTTTTTATCTGTTCAAAACGTATTTCTAAAAGTCTGTTGAGATTTGAATCGACCGACCGTTCATTTCTAGCTCGTAATCGCACTCAGTAGGGCCTCTCAGCCTGTCAGTTCAAATATTACAAGCAAAACAATTTAGGTCGCCACCAGTGCACCGGTGCTGACCCAAATCACTGATAATAGAAAGTTGTTATTGCTCAATTAATTATTTGTTATAACAAAAACAACAAAAGTTTAATGCTTGCCATATTCCGTTCAGTCCAGCATCGAACTTCGTAACAAACTGGTGTTCTTGCGTTTGCGTCGTAAAAATTTAACCCTTCCAACGTTTCGCAGTAAACACGTCAATCCGATTCCAGGGTAGGGACCGTGAACCCGGGCGTCTGCGCTCCGTGTTTATCAGACGTCGGATGGACCGAGGCCGGTATATAAGCCGACGGCACCAGCAGCCGGCACCAGTCGCGATTAACCGCCAACGCCGCCAGCTTCCGCAGCACGAGGCCGCGCCGGCCGCCAACTGAATTGAGACAATTGCCACTTAACACCCTTCCGCGATGTCTGCCATGAGAAACACGCTGCTGTTCGCACTTCTTCTCTTTGCCTTTGCGAGCATCGAGTGCGCACCCTTCTTCGATGCGATTTACGATGCGCTCAGCGGCAACGGTAGGAGATCCTATGGATACGGCAACGGGTATGGCAACTACGGCTACAACTATGGATACAATGGGTACAGTGGGAATGGATACAGGCACGTAGAGCGACCGCCACGGCAAGGGAAGACGTACAAGGAAATCTGCAGGGTGCACTACCCGGACGCTGTCGCATTCCCCGGGGCAGGAGGAGTAGTGTGTCCCTACTGAGGGTCGGATCGCGTGTTCTACGCAATGCAGCGCCTACTCCGACGTCGCAACATTATGAGGATGGGCTGATCTGGACTGAAAATCATAACATCTCTATGCTTATACCAAGTAAGTCTCGAATTTCCGAGAGTTTAAGTTTGTTCATTGGAACAAATGCAATGTGCCATAACTAGAAGATATCAGTAAAGAGTAAAAATGATTGATTGTCCATATCGTCCGTCTCTCCAGTGTGATGAAAGTTTTTCGTTTTTTCAATTAATACGTTAGTTATAAACAATTGTGATGCGAAGTGGAGTCACTGGTGATAACCTTGTGATAGTGAGTTAGTTGACCTATTATTTAACGTTAACTGTTACGTTTCAGTTACGATTAAGTTTCACTTTGTGCCGATCGAACGAACAGTGCCTAGAACACGCGATCTATTTGAATTGTTAACGCACTTTTCAAAAGTTAATTAGTAATTGGCTTTTTGTACTTATAATATGTTTGTAGCTCTTGATGCTATCTTAAACAGTTTGTATATGTTTTGTTGTATTGCATGTTAATGTTATATTGGAATTTAATTTCAAGGCACTATGTTTAATTTCAATGTTGTCAAATGTTACTGCTGTATGATTACCTTTATATGTTGATTGTTTTATGACTGTTTCAATCTTACAAGAACAAAAAAGCGAGTTATGTACAGTGTGTAGTTATTTAAGTAAAATAGTTTGATTATTAAAAATATGAAGAATATTTTGAATTTAATTTTATAACCTTTAACTTTATAACTTTTTAATTAATTGTTAAAAGAATGTTAGGTTCTACAAGAAGCGACCGTACCAACTTCTATAATGCCGGCTCTGGGATTGCGGATGTCTATGGGAGTCGATGATCACCTCGGTGTTCCCTTTGATCGTTTGTCCCATACTCTTAAAAAAAGGTCTGATATGGAATTCATAAAATGAGTGAACTAATCACTTGATAAACATAGTTTTAAAATAATAGTATAGTTAATTTCTTGTCTTTAGTAGTATTTTACTAAAAGAGTGTAACGTAGCTTCTATATGTTTTTGTTAAATTTTTGCCCGACAGCACCGAGCGTCTGAGAAAGGAGCAATTTGTAATTACTATCCGTTTCTATTCTCCTGTCAGCACAAGTAAATAGGTAGCAATTTTGTTTTTTTGCACTAATTAAATAAAATAGCAATATCATCTTATTCGAAGTTACGTTGTTAACTTACAAGCTGTGGCCCGCGACTTTGTATGCGTGGAATTAAAAAATAACCTACGTGTTCTTCGAGACTACCTAGATCTTTACCAAATTTTAGCAAGATTTCTATATCCGTTCTGGAGATACAAATAACAAAAATCCATCCATAAAAACTTTCGAATTTACAGAAGTAGTACGATTACCAACCGATAACAACTTATTAATTTTTTTATACTGTTATCACTTATAGGTACGTTTAATACAAGAATTCTATGTACATTTTATCTCCATTTTAATAATTTAGAAAGCGTTAAGTAGCTCACTGTATGCTCCTTTGTTGCGGATGACATTTAACTGCACATCGCTAACATAATGCATAAATAGCATGCAGTTGCAATGTTGCTCTTTCTATGAACAATTCCCTTTAAATGCCAAAAGGTGTCTTGAGGTCAGCAGTTAAAACATTAAAGTCATGTTTTATCCTTCACTTGTCAAAAACTCACCACAAATCAGCTTCGTCTAATTTTTTTTTGAATGAGGAATTAGTTAAGGACCGAAAACAGTTGGCTGCCAATGTAATCTTAGTGAGATGAAATATGTTACATAAGTAAATTGCACCCTAGTGCTTAATTTTTGGAAGACGCTCTCTCGCATTTAGACGTCGTCACGTTTGCGTGTATTTTGCGATTAAAATCTTTATATAACAAAATTTTAAGTCTGTATAAAGAAAGCATGAGTCTTGTTAAGAGCGCGCACACCTTTGACTAAACTATCCCACAAATGTTTAGTCGTGCTTTGATTCTTATGAGCTTATACGGAGGTGCGCACACTAATTGTTTTTTATTTGTGCAACTAAACAGTTGAACTGGCTACGAAACAATCGCATAACTATTGTGCGATATTTTAGTCAAAAATATACGCGCGTTCTAAAAAAACTTTATATTGTTTCATTTGTAATATAGTAAGACACTTTGATCTCATAAATATTAATGTAAAGTTTTAACCGTCATTAGTCATATCAAGTAAAGAACCGAACGAACGTAGAGTCTACACGTACATACATACATATATACAAAAATGGTACCGATAGACTAATCCAATTTAGTGTTACTGTATTCGTGATATGTCGTCTACTGTAATGAAACGAAGTCATTAGTAGCTATAGTAAAGTTCTTTCTCTATCTCTATGTAAATTCTTAAATAAAAATACTAGTTACAGAATAACTAATAGTATAAACTACGGCTTACTACGTTTTGGAAATTATTATAATTTACAGTTACACATTGAGTGTATGTGAAAATTATAGGAAGTAAGAACAGTTTTTTAAGAAGCAATGTTATTATGGTTACGGTATTAACATTTGCAATTGAGAATTTGATAAATGTAAACAATAAAATAAAGTTCTTATAATTTTACGCGGAAGGAGCCGCACGGTAACAGCTATTATTAATATGAAATAACGTTATGTTACGTCACATTTCTTTGGTAAGTTCATAACAAAGTTATACACAAACCATCACCTTAAACTAGTGGGGTTACATAGTAATTAATACGTTATACACACGTAAGTGGTCTAAAAAGGGAAAAGTAGAGTAATCCGTATAAGGTCTGTGAGTACTGGCGTATTTGTAAAACGTTTTATAAATAGCCAATACCTTTAGCATATATCATTGCATGTTGAACACGCACAGAATTAACATTCCTTAAATAGTGCTCCTAATTCTCTACAAGTAATTAACGAACCAATAAAATTAACATAAACACATTACAGCTTTTTTAACAGTTTCGCTGTTGTATGGTGTAATTGCTATCCCCTTTCGCGTAGCATTTTGACGAAACTTCTCTTAGTATGGAAAAGTTTTTCAGAAATTATGTACTATCAGAGAATCTGTTGGTGTTTCGCTTTTAAAGTGATAATAATTTGAACATTCTCAACACATTGAGACGACAACGCGGAACAATTACCAATGGAACGTAGCCCTCGTAGTCTGTACGAAAAAATGGTCAGTCATTGGAACACGTCATTGCTTCATTATCCCTTTGTTTACGCAACTCATTGTTATTATTTGTAAGAAGATGCGGTGTTCATTGCATTTTTTCTGAAAATGAAACACTGCGAAAGGCCCTGACTGTACGTCCGTTTTATTGTGACCAATAGACTAAAACGCTTGATTGTTTTTTAGAGTAATGTACGGTTTACAACATTCCAAATCAGTGATGAATTACAACTGGAAAGTGTAAATCCACACTGGAGCTCATGTGGTACAGTGTAGGTTTATATTGTTCTAATATTAATTCAACGCTGGAATGTCTCGCTGTAATGGAATAATGTAAACTGGTCATGAGATGTGATTCTTGTTCTTCCGCGGAATGTCATAGAGGTACTCGTGTTTTTTTGTTTTAAGAATCAGTTAATGATTCGCGATTATTTTATTAATATTATTTTTTTTAATTGCATCTTCATCACCAAAGCTACATGGGTTAACCACAGCGGTCATTACCACCACAAAATATTATCTAAAATCTATTCCATGTACTTAGTTCGTTTTTTTGCAATAGAAATGCAAAACTATACAGCGTGTTTTGAATTTAAAATTAATTGATAGTCAATAAATTGCCTTGAAGTGTTTTTTTTACGTTCGAGCGGTTATTAACTTTACATAAAACATCGTACTGTACATTTATCAACTGCTCAGTATAGGGACATCCCCTGTTAGTTTTATTTGAATAACTATTGAATTAAAAAAGATGCCTTCTATTTATAATTTTTTAAACTGCAAAAACATAAAGAATTGATACACAAAACAATGAAAACATCGCACATAATTAGTTTTTATTTAAAAAAATCTAAGTTACATTCAAAGAGATGCAAATAAGTCTGAGCAGAATATCACCGAAAGATCGAAAACATATTTTAGATCTATACGGAGTCTCGTAAAACTTCTCCAAATGTTAAGACTGTCGTGGATACTCTTTAATTCGTTGTACAATATTGTTTTCAAACCGGAATCAGACTAGTTTAATGAACTAATAATCTAGTTATATGATCGTTATCGCCCTATTTCGGTCTCACGGTTAGGACGTGCGAAAACTTCTAACTTCATCAAGACGGGTCTATGACTGTTAAGATTATTTACATTACTGTCTCGTTGCTTAAATTATATAGTTTTTAAACTAGATACTTTTTGCAAAAAATGTAACTGGTCACGAAATCTGGTCGTAAATGTTAAAATTTTAAAAAGATAAGATGTCCTTGATTGTCTTAAAATAATACAGTGGCCTTGCTGTAGGGGCCTTTACAAAGGGTTATCACTGGGCTATATTAATTATATATTCGCTGCGTATATTTTTAAACCTTGAAGTAAGATTTACGTATACGGTTGAAGGATATAGAGGCGTCCTAGAGATATAAATAAAAAAATCTTCTAATTTAAATTTTTGTAAAGAATCAAGCGTTACGACTAATTGAAGAAGTATTTTTGCGGAAATGCTACAATGTATTACTAAATGTAAATTAAAATCGATTACCAAACAATACCATGCTACATATATTTCATTTTTACTTGCTATTACCGTATTAAAATACATAAATATATAAACAAAGGTGTCGGAATTGAAGCAGGGTTTATCGAGGCCAGTAACCGACCAGTAATATTGACCATATTAATATTTTCTGTAAATGTCACACAATATATTACATCATGATACAGGAAGCGTGCAATGTGACAAGAATATAAGTGCCTTAATATAAATTATACAATAATACCATAAATAGTATACAATAGGATACACTTATTATGTGTAAATATTTTGAGAATTAGCATATGATTTACATAAAAACGTAAGCTGACATATAACATCAAATACAATAACTTTTTCATGTTTATTTTTAACTAGCTGTTCCAGTGCGGCTTTATCCGCATGAAATGTCAAAATTCAAATGCACAAATGACAATTGCTGCCTTGATGTTGGCAGCAACTTATGGTCTCTTTCCCACATTAGGATTTTTATCCAAAATATTTACCCCCTAAGTTTAATGGCGTGAAAATATATAGCCTAAAGCGTGACGTAAGTGTAGGGCTTTTTATTAAAAAAAGAACTATTCAAAAATATGCTGTAATTGCTGACATCTTAGGCAACAAAGAAGTGTGTGTTTACGATTTATTATAGTAGTATAGATAGATATAGATAACATGGTTATCTCATCATCAACCTTCCTTTGTCCCTACGGAGGAGCAGACTTCTCTCATGATCAATATCTTTAAAACGTTAAGCCCGTTACACACGTTCAGTTTTACCTGAATCAGTTTTAGGATCATTCAGATAAATGTAACGTCTGTAGGCAAGAACTAAACAGTTCCCAGTTTTAACAGATTTATCTGAACAATCGAACTGTTCAGATATAACTGTCAGATAAAACGGCGTGTGTAGCTGGCTTTAGTGGGTAGGCAATGTTTATGTACAAGTACTACCGTAGTGGACAATCTTGTATTTATTTGAGATTTGTATATAATTAATGTACAATATAATTTACAGTAGTCACCTAAGCATTGTTTATTTGTTCTTTATTAGCGTTTCTCTCAGCACGAGACAGATTCATTAGCAAGGGATAATCTGATAGGTTGCCTCGATGGGGTGACGTCACAGCTAATCCTCTTTGTACTCAAGATAGTACGTGCAGTAGTGTGAATAAGTCAAAATGTTAACGATATTGGTTGACTGCAGATAACTTTTAGATAAATTATTTTATGTGAGATTTTATACAACGATATGTTTTTGTTTTTTATATTATTATATTTTGAGTAAGAGCTTCTCAATTGTTTCGTTGTTGATTACATTCTGCTTGGACATAAATAGTCTAAATAAAGATAAACAGTTGAAAACTTTATGTATCTTAAGCTTGCTAATATTATGAAAGCGAAGGTTTAGATTGATGGAAAACAAGCGTCCGTCCGTACGGATTGTTGCTTGTTAGAGTTAAACTACTGATTGGATTTCAATAAAATTTGGCATAGATGTAGAGATTAGTCTGAAAGAACACACATGGTGCTTACTTTTGTTTTTTTTTAATCCTTGCGAACGGTGTCGCGGGCGTAAGCTAGTTTATTTAAAATATTCGGGAAAATACGATTGTTCTAAAACAAAAGATAAAAATGTTATAATTAGTTTTTATTTCATACTTTATCAGAGTTTAATATCCCACTAAAGTGTCGCAGTGTAGTCGAGACTCATGGCTCCAAAGATAAGTCCATTTGTTTGACGGGCGCGCACAATCTCACCCACATTCAAGATCTGAGAGGTCTAGTCTGTTGTTTTTAGTAAAGTTTACTTTGCTTATCAGGGATTTATTTAAGATATTTTAATAGAGTTGATCATTTGGAATAGCTTTTTATTATATTTTCAATATGAAATAATAAAGCACGAGACCTCTTTTTATTCTTACAATACATCAGGAAAAGTAGGAATTAAATTACAATTCACACTTAAAAATCAGTTAAACCATATAGGTACGTACAATGGACATAACTGCAACTTATAAATTAGGGGAAACACAAAATAAACGACAAATAACTGCATAAAGGAGGGAGTAATTTTCTATTTCCATTTCTCGTTGCAATTCCAAATTATCAAAACTCTCATTTGCAGTTTAGTTTAACTAACCATATAATTAAGCGGACATCAGAGTAATTGGTTGGTCGAATATAATCAAAAACATGAATGAAGCTTTACCGCAAAGATATTTTTGCATTGCATTTCGTGTAAACAAAATTTAAGGTTAAAATTTTGTACTAGAAACAGTGTTGAAGTAGCAATAGAGTACACAGAATTGCTTTGTTTTTCTATTTGATACGGTGGTAATATCAGCTCTATATAATCTAATCTTAATATAGAATTGAAATCAAGAGGTCGAGTTCATCAATCAGTGCAGACGTGGGCAAAACCCGCGGCCGCGTCCTCCTTCATTCCTTGGGGTGTCGGACTTAAAACTTTATGTTTGGAAATGCTAAAACAATTAAAATTACTTTGGTGAAATGTGTATGTGAAGAAATTGTTATTGAATTATATTGTTCCTTTGTAAAGTTTTAATTAATTTCAGATTTAGATATGTTCCTAATATAAAAGGAATTCGTGAAGCAAATGTAATTATATAAATTTAAACGTTTGCTTCTCCGCTGCAATTTCAATTTCTTAGAACTGAAAGTTCAAACGTTAATGGATCAAAGAAAACTTGTTAGCGCGAGCGTTTTGGTGCATCTTGACGCTTGTCCCCGAAACTATGTCGACATTTTGTTAGAAGTAAGGGCGGGAATACACATGCTAGTAGCTGGCACATTTGCACGCTACTGGTATGTGCTAAGTAAAACAGACACGCAAGTAGCTATCATGATATTATTTTTTGTGATACCTACGGGTCAGCAACTTGAATGGGGGTACTAAGTTTGACATTGTCATGCAACGACGCATACAGTCTCATGAACTGGGTTGTATAGTTACTATTCCATTTTACTACAATGTGTATTGACGTCTCAAGTTCCAGTACAGCTGTCGTCACAAAATCTAACAGTCATTACATGAAGAACATACATACTAACAAAGTTTTAATTTAATGTTATTGACAGCCCTACGGCAATATACGTTCCTATATCTTTAGGGCTGTCACGTCAGTTCATCTAGTTTGAATCAAGAAATTGTTTTAAGGAAATCTATTTCGCTTCAACGAATCAAGCTTTAAGTATTTTATGAGCACGTAATGGAATACCGAAGTATTTTTTGCGATTATAGCCATATAAATGTACTGAGCTTTGAGATTACTGATAGTAGTAGTCGGCCCACATTGTGCAGTCGCGAATGCTATAAGAATTTCGTCATTCACTTTCGAAGTCCCGATACACGTGGAATTTAATACAGGTCTTATCCATTTATCACGGTTAGATCTATTGGGTTGTTGCCACGCGACTTTTGTTGCCTTATACTTTGCACGAGTAAGCATTCCGTTTGCTTTTTGCTATAGACAAGGTTGCTCGTAAATTTTTCGGTGACATGCACTAAAGTTGTGCCGGCATAATTTTAGTTCCTATCCCTTACCACCATTTACTTATAAGGAAAGGATGGGAAGGTAACGTGGATTTGATGCTAGAGGAGACGCATAGGAAGAGAAAACCTCCTCTTCATATGCGTATCCTTCTCCCTCGATCCAGAGTAGGCAACGCATTTGCAATTGTAGATATCTGTGGGTACCAGTTGCTTCGCTATTTTGGCGAATTCATGTGGCCGCTTGCTTGTTTACCTGATGTAAAAAAAAACTAAGTAAATTTCTCAGTTATTACTTATTTAATCAAACAAAAAACACAAGCCAATATTAATACTAGCATAATGAGATAAGTTTTAACACGAACATTAGCTGAACTGTAACATTGCCTATAGTCCGTGGTCACTGATGTGTCATAATCGTGAATTCGTTTTACTCCAGAGACCAAATTAAATTATTGGTTTTCGGTTCCGCGCATACCGTTCCCCTGCTGCAAATGAACTTTATTGGTCTCCCCTTTTGTTAAAGTATTAACATAAAAAAAATGTAGTAAAATACATTTTGATTCACTTTGTTTCTTTGTCTTGTTTCGCCTGTTTAAAGTTTTTTCTTAATACTAGTTTTCACCATACTCATAAAATACTCTAACTAAAATCAGATTCCTGACACCATTTTGAAATGATACGAGCAAAATAGAAATTCAAGTAAATATTTTGCTGCCTGTAAATATTATGGTAGCAAGATTACGGTCTAGCAAATTCGCTACAATACAACAGTCAGTCGCCACCGTAGGTTCTATTGTTTCGTCGAATACTTTATTCGTAACCTTCAAGAAGTTTCATCGAAGTAAATAATATAGGTCAGATAGCAGATTTTTAATAAAATGTACATACATTTAAATATAAATCGTCTAAACGTTGACATTTTTGCAGCTATACTTTCTAAAGAAAATTTTATTCGTTTTAAAAAATACTTTAAAGGAACTAGGCATATTAAATTTATAGGCAAGACTTAAAGCGTCGTGATGATGCATGTAGCGAGAACGGCGAACACTGCCGCTCCACTGAGACTGCTATTTTCCGCACCGCACGGCACAATGCGCTCCGCTCATCCCAAGTCAATGTTATCCTATTAGCTACAGTCTTTAATCTGTAAATAATTAATGTAGTACGTTCCTTCTAGTTGTTTCTAGTATACTTTTGAGAGTAGTTTTAAGGGTACTTCTTTATAGCGCAGTCTGGTCAGGTCTGAATGATTTTTTTAAAAATAAGTATATCATCATAGAGACCAATATTACTTTGTGACAACAGATAAGACTGTTGTGTTCTTAGCAGTTCTTTCTTTATTCATAGCAGAGTAGGAATGCTGACAAAGAAATAAAACATAAAGGAATGGAAATTGCATCTAAAATGCGATAAGAAATTCCTGTTTTTATGTAATAACTAATTTATTTCGCTAAAAGGGACTGAGGCTTGAAGTGTTCATAAACCAATCTAAACGTAGGGAACATTTGTTAGGTTTCTGTTACGATGACGTTTTCTGTGCTTTAGTAACTTTCATATGTTTCCAACACTCTATATCAGAATTCGTTCTGAAATTTGATTGAGTAACATTCTTAATTAGAGTTATGGTAACGTAATAAACTCCACACCGTTTCGCAAAACCATCGTTCACGTCAATAACAACGGTTTTAACTACTCCCAACTCCTTGCAACAAGGGCACGTATGTTCGCATTTTAAAATTGAATTTGCATTCAATTTATTTCTAGTGCAGCAGTAGCCGTTCCACACAGTTACCTTTTAATAGAAATCGAATGGCTCGTATCCGCCAAAAAGCAATCAAAAATGTTGTTCCATTCACACCATGCGAAAAGTGAATATTATTTTTCCATGACTTTTTAAAATGCATTATGAAAAGAATAGCGATGTATTTTTTGAATGGGACACACTTTTATTTGGTTAGTGTTTATTTTTCTTAAATTAATAATGTGAAATACAGAAGGGAACCTTGTTTTCTTTTGATTTGCACAAATTGCTAGATTTTGTAAGATTCTACAAGTGAGTGAACTTTCAAAATAATACTCCATTTCAGGGGCATATAGCGTAGTGTGTTTATTTTCCATTTGCGTATATCAAAGATGAATTAACATATGTGTTTGTATATAATGAGTCGGTTCTAACAGTTGTACTCAGATAGGTTGAAGGTATACATAATTGAAAGGTTTACAATTAGAAAATACTGAACCTGCAATTTGGGCAATAATTTAGCTAAGCTTTAGCTTTGAAATGTAAATAAAATAACACATAAAAATTTATAGGTAGAGGGAAAATACGTTAATTATCAGAAATTATTTTAATGTTATTGTAAAGGTAATTCAACGATGCAATTGTGTACAATGGAGCGGAGATAATTGAAGTGAAGGCTCGTTGCTCCCAGTGCCCTCATCAGTTGCGACCGATTTCCACAATCGTACAGATTCGATTGTAATCATGTCGACTGGCCAAACGTTGTGGAGTTGTTTTAATTTAAATTTATTTTTCGCTTGTTTTTATTTTTTAAATAGACTTCGTTTATCTGCACTGCTTATTTACATTTTTTTGCATCAATTTTTTTAACTAAAGATAGAGGTACATGAGACTGTTTTGTAGACTGTTCTGTTTTAATAGACTTAAAACATAGTTTTGATAACTGTTGTTAATAGTCGTTTACGCTAATGTTTAGTTTTAATTATTAATACACGGAACAAATGCGGCTTGCGGACAGACAGACAGACAGACAGACAACATTTTTTTAAATGCGATTTTCGTTATCAGCAATTTATTTTCATTAGTATCCATTTTATTTTTTACTTATCGTTATTACATTCAAAATGATGTATTTATCTCAATAGACCCATACAAAATATTGAATTTCACGTTGGACCGAACTAAATATCTCGTGACATGTTTGCTTTTGATATACGAGATAGTTATTCGCAGGATTGCGTACCGCGAATTATCGTGTTTATTTGATCATTTGAGTGATGTTCTGTTACCTACACATGCCGTCGGACGCGGCTATTTCCATATTAAAGGAATGTTTCAATTTCAATTGACATGAATGCAAATTCATTGAAGCGAATATGTTAGATCCTTTCATTAATATTTAGTTCATTAGTGTGAGCATTTATAGAGTTTTAGATTGAAAAGCCGGGGTTGTGTAAGATGGAAAGGAATCAGAGGATCGACTAAAGGTTAAGATTATCTTGTACCAAAAATAAAAATTGATTTTAACTTGATGCGATGGAGACTACAGATAACAGTGGTAGAGCCCGCTTTAACATCTTCGCACGAATGGGCCGGCTCGCCCGGTGTAATACCACGACCACACAGAAAACAGGCGTGAAGTGGAAGCAATTCCGCGTTTCGTCTGATGAGTGTGGTGCCGGAGCCCTAATTTTAGTCCCTTTCCCATTCCACCCTTTTCTTAAGAGGAAAGGATGGGAAGGAAAAGTGGATTTGACGGTGGAGGAGACGCTTAGGAAGGGGAAATGTTCTCTTTATGTCACTTCGCTATTTTGGCGGATTAAGGTGGCCGCTTGCTCGTTTGACACCTTATTCTATAAAAAAAAGGTTTTTAAATGACTTGAAGCGTTTATCACTTTAACACTGTTTTCTTTCATTTCATACATACATGGTTTCGAGATCACTTTTAGTGGAATTTACTTGGAAAGTAATTTATTTTTCTCATCATCCGCGATGAGTTTCCTTTGAGTGGTTCAGAGCCTTCCTATGTTAGCGATGACTAGGCAATAGTTAAAAACGCTGGCCTTGGTATATCGCAGGACTCCAACCCAGGACCTAAACCACTGAGCTACCGACGCTCGTAAGCGTTATAATTTTTATTGCTTTTTTTGTAACGGAAAGTAACACACTAGTTAATATCTTTACTCCTATATTGCCTTTTGGGCGACAGATGCTATATTACTCCGATTTATTTTCTGCCATATTGTCCAAATGTAAGTTTTTTAACCTTAACATTATCTTGTGACTAATGCTAAGGACTCCCTTTGGGTGTCATCTAATTGTATTACAATATGTCAAATAGAGTTAAGTACGGGATTTATAAACTGGCTTCGAAAATAACATTTCATTGTTTTATGTCGAAATAAAACGAGCCAATTTAGCGTGCGGATTCACTCACCCTTTTTATCTCGTCAAAGAATGATGTACTGAGCGGGGTGGAAATTTTTCCTGTGTCAAAAATATGACACGGTTCATTTCGTACAGCGTTTATCTGTTTGATGATGCTGTAGGTCTGCGGCATATGCTGTTAAATTGTTCTGAGCTTTAACAAAAATTATATTTACTTTTAATCCCTCGTATATTCAGCTGCATAAACATGTATACCTATGTATACAAAATTAAAATTAACTGTATTAGGCCTATGGTTTCAGAAATTATGAATTTAATAGTTTTTGCACGGGAGAATTGGGCGGTTATTTGTCATTTATTTTGCGTTTCCACGAATTATCCTATATTTCCTGTTATGTTATAAAAATAAAAAGAGTCAGGTTTCTCGTTTATTATTTCATACTAGCTTTCGCTCGCGACTCTGTCCGCGTGGAATAAAAAAAAACAAAAGTAAGTATTGTTTGTGTTCTTCCAGACTATCCTCTACATCAATGCCAAATTTAATCGAGATCCGTTCAGGAGCTTAGGCTACAAACTCTAACAAATATCCATCCATCCATCTATCCATCTAAACTTTTGCATTTATAATATTAGTAAGATTGTCGGATGTACACGAGCATAAGTTTTAGAAATCGGAGGCATATACAAGTCTGTGCAGATTGGAAATTGTATAAATATTTATACAGCTGACTGTACATGCCGTAAACTTAAACATTTTAATCATCAATATATGAAGTTACTGTTATTATATTTTAATGTCCACAAATTAAAAAAAAACTTTTATGCTTACGCCATATATCTAGATGTTACATCAAGTAATCTTCTAATTTCAATTAATTGCTTACAAAGTAAAGAGACAATTTTGGAAGATTTTCAATGTTAAGTGGTGAGCATTAAACCAAGATTTTGTTGTAAAGCCGTTGAATATTAAACATCGTGTAATAAAATTTAACAAGCAAAGACAACGAAAATTTAATATACACTTTAGCTTTGAACGACACTCGTATTGAAATGTCTAGTGGAGAGTTCTGCCTGTAAAATATCTTGAGGTTCGTTTAAATCGCGTATGAAATGTTCTACAACGGAGCTTTACTAACATAACCGTAAGCGGCGAGTAATCATACATCATACACTATCATACTAATATTATAAATGCGAAAGTTCAGATGGATGGATGTTTGTTAAAGTTTGTAGCCTAAACGGCTGAACGGATTTCGATGAAATTTGGCATAGATGTAGAGAATAGTCTGGAAGAACACATGGGCTATTTGTATTTGGTTTTTTAATACCGTGCGGACGGAGTCGCGGGCAAAACCTAGTTAACTGATAAAAACATAAATCATGACTATTATTATGATAAATAAATTATTAATGATTGCAATTAATGTTTTCATTTGCTCATTTATGCTTGTATGAGAATAAAACAATTATGATTAAATTTTATCAAAACACGCCTCATTAAGGTAACATTTTGTTCAATAACATGTCCGCGGTTTTCGCTTGGATTATCGTTATTAATTCATCTGCAGTGACAAACATTTTTAAACAATGTAGCCAATCGTGTTTTAAAATGTTTTCTTTTTCTCTTACAAAGATCAAAAAGCCAAATAATAATTGAAATTAAAATAATTACAATATACTCGTACATTATAGTTTGAAGATTTTATTTTAATAAATGTCTCATCATAAAAAAGTAGAGAAATCAGTCACGCAGTGTAAGCGTTATTTATAATATTTAGGACTATGAAGGGGCGACAGTCAGATAGACAAATTAGATCGTTTTCCTCAACATAAAACAATAACAAAGTCCCGCGGGCGCGCTCAATGATGTGCGATATAAAAGCAACATAAAAGTATGTAGAAATTTTATTTATTTATGTATTTAAAATCAGTCTATTAAATTATATTACATTGTCGAAAATATGTATAATAATATGTATGAAGATGATGTAATTTTTTTAATATAATATTCGTAACCAAGTTATTTTATTTTTTGATTATTCGATCTCACTCAACATTACTATTCAATTAAATAATTTTACTAGAGATTTCAAATAAAAACAGGCAAATTCTATTCACATTAGACTAAAATAACCGAGAAATTTAATGATAATTTAATGTTTGAATGGTTATTATTGTTAGTACGAACAACGCGTTATTACTTTATGTGTATGGAGCATTTTAGAATGTACTAGACAAGTGCGGTCTCCTTGTTAAATGTTGGAACTGTTTGAAGACGTCTAAAGAGAATTTATATGACTGTAGTTGCTGCAAATTTAATTAAATAACCCATCCATTTAAGTACTTATTATTGTTTTCAAAATAAAGTGAACCTACTCGATGATGACCCTCACCAGTCAAAAACGAGTCGTGGTTAAATAATACTAATATTATAAATGCGAAAGTTTAAATAGATGGATGTTTGTTAGAGTTTGAAACCTAAATGGCTAAATGGATTTCTATAAAATTTGCTATAGAAGTATAGGATAACCTGGAAGAACACCTAGGCTAATGACTTTTTTTTAATTCTACGCAGACGGAGTCGCGGGCGAAAGCTAATATATATTATGACGTTAAACGTTAAATTAACTTAACGACACAATTTTATTCACTCGCTCCTATGTGAATGTGTGACGCAAATATGACACGTAACCTTTGAAGCAGCTACGAAAATCGGATTTTATTGTGTTATGTCAAGACTCCGTTTTGTCGAACGGAATGGTTTACCTTTTTTATCGGAGCTCCCTAACTTACTGTGTGTATTTTGTTAAATAAAAGCCGAGATATATCAAAGTAAGGTTTGTTAGTGTAACATTGATTATAATTGAATTGATTGGTAATATTATTTTAAGTTAATAATAACTCAGATGGAAGTGTTATTAAAATATGTTTATGATAATACAGTTAAGATATTGGTAGAATATGGTTTCATGTTTTTCGGTGTATGCAAGATTTTTGATTTCATTTCTACATTGATTTTTAACGATCAACAATGATTACAATTCATAACTGTGCCAACTGTAATTATAGAATCCGTTTACAAATTGTAATTTTTTTTTGTAATTCTGAAGATGTTGTATTTCTTGTAATCGACATCGATTGTAGATACGTTACACTTTTTTTAATAGTTTTTTCTAAAATACGTTAAAAAGTTGGTTATAATTGACTTATGCTTTTGTAACACGTGTTAAATTAAAGATGAAAACTGGCAGTTTAGAAAGTACACGCCTGATTAATAAGGTAGAAAAGTTCGAATTCAAGCTTGATTCAACAGTTCATTTTATTTTTACCGCGTTCATTCAAAGTGTCAGCTGTTGAGAGCGTTTGAAATACGTTTGAAACAGAAAAGAGAAACTGTAAACTATTTCGATTTGTACGTCGGTTTTCTAGCTGCCCACTCTAAAAGGTCAAGTGAAATCAACAAAACTGAACTTCCACGAATAAAAAAATGCCTTAATTTATTCTGGCATGGTTTTGGAATAGCAACATCGATTGCTATACATGTAGATAGATTTTTGCCACAATCAGATATCTTCCACAATCGAAAATTGAAGATTTTACGTCAATCTCGTCGCGTTTCCTACTAAAGTACCAATCTGATATTTTTACACAGATAATGTATAACAATGACGCTATCAATATCATTAGTATGGTATTAATCTATTCAGCAACTGATTAAATATGTACAGAAAATTGTCTATCATAATTTTTTCATTAATCATTATTGTTAAAAGGATATTTTGACAGATTAATGATTCAAAATTACTGAAATGATGGATCGACGACGAACTATTTATTACATGAAATCAATTTATTTGAACTATTACATTATCAAAATGCACTGAGTAATATCTGATTTAATGTAATTCTGTACGAAATTAAGGACAACTGTATGTGTTTTTATTTAATTAAACGAAACGTAAAAGTACAAACATGTAAAAACATAGACATAAAAAAAAAATTGATCTCTGCTTTCTTTTATACGTTCCAATTCACGTAATTAAATTAGAGTTGCAGTTTGCTTGTTAAAACGACAAACGTTTCGAAACTATTGGAATTTAAGGAACGGACAAGCGTGGAATGTTCGAGAGAAAATTGAAAATAGCTACGCCCGTTACTACGTGAAATCTGTACATATATGTATATGCTAATTCTTTTTCTTTTTAGGGTAACTTTAACAAGAGTGTAATCAGCAGTTTTTATATAAATAAGAAAATATAAATCCGGTCTACTTTAAATCAATTTTGCCTCAACTTCGAAAAGCTTGTTACAGGTTTTATGACTGATGTTTTCAGTAAATCGAAATTGCTAGACAACCTATATGTCAACATTAGCATATTATTTTTTAAGGAAGTTGCATTCAATTCAAACATCTTACTATCTTACTTCTTACTAATATTATAAACGCGAAAGTTTAGATGGATGGATGTTTGTTAGAGTTTGTAGCCTAAACGGCTGAACGGATTTCGATGAAATTTGGCATAGATGTAGAGGATAGTCTGGAAAAACACATAGGTTACTTGCATTTGTTTCTTTTAATTCCGCGCGGACGGAGTCGCGGGCGAACGCTAGTTAAGAATAAATGAATGTGATGTAGAACGTCGCTACGAATATTATGGGAAACATAAATGAATCTTGTAGGGTGGGTTGGATGATAGATTTTCCGGGTGTAATATGCTTTCGTAATGTACGTAGCGGAAAATAGCCGCGAGGCAGTGGGGTCGACAGCGGTAGTTTACAGCCACGTGTCAGGGGTACGCTTCTTTAAGCCTGACACTAATGCAATAAGTCAAGTTAGACGCAAATTACGTTATATCGACATGTGTTTATGGCTCCGACTAGTAAATGTTATGTAAATTGTTTCCACGATTTTTATTGGCATGGTAGTAGGTTTGATTACGCTAACCTCTACTTCAATTTACGAGTTATTCTGATATCATTATCATTTTTTTTTGTAAAAATATTAGTAGATTTTTGTTAATTTACTAATATTTCCTTTAACCATACCAACTAAGCTGTAGGCTTGTGCTAGGATATGGTTCACGACAATAGTCGAATAGCGGGATTCGAACCCTCGACCGCAAGATCGGTAGTCCGTACCCCAAACCATTAGGCTATTGGCGCTTCAACGGTCCAGATGACTGAATGAATGAATTATTATCCTCTGAACTCTGATGAGATCTTTTTACATATGCTCACAGCTAGATTTTTTAAGCAATTATACAATTTGTGTTTTTATTTATTAATATAATTCACCCATAACTTAAGGTAGGCTCCGTGGCCCCCAGTGGGGACGTAAAGTAAGCTAGTGATGATATAAAATTCATTCAAAATGAATTTAAAAAAAAAAATAGTTTGCATAAAAGTCAGTAATTAAAGTTCGTAGTAGGAAAGCTTTTATCGTGAATATTTTGTTACGGCTGTAACTACATTCCGTTTTATCTATCGCTCGGAGTATTGTGGGTTAACATAAAAAAGTTTACGCCGCGTATGGAAGGTTATAAAAGCACTGATAACTGTAAATGTAGGTACATGTAATGCTTTCAATCTGGATAGTGACGTTTTATGGTTTGCGTTCACTACTCTTTAATAATAGATCTGTGGATTTTTATTCATAGAACGTGCGAAATTTATACTATTTTTTTTTAATAGTTTAAGGGCGCTTTTAAGAACTACCGATTTATTTTTTTGATGACAGGTACATATTACATAGAATTAAGCTATTTAAAATTATGTATGATATATAGAAGCTAACTACGAAACGTGGCAAGTAAAGCCAAAGGGCACAGCGAGTATTGATTTAACAGCGTAACAACGTTACAATACGGAGAGTATATATCTCCTTTCTATTCAAACTTCTATTCATCGAAGAGCTTACGTATTTTCACTGATCCTTTGTTAATTTGATTCTATTATCTTTTTGAAGTAAAATTGATTAGTTTCAAATGAAGACTGTCTAACGTTTTAATGTTAATTGGTAAACCACAATACCGATGTTGGAAAATACAACATATGTTTCGCTATTAATTATTTTAGTTTAAATTATCACAAGACGATTTAATGAATAGTCTACCATATGTCTGGTAATTAATATCTAGCAAATATCAAACCGTTTTATGTTTTCAAACTATCTATTAGAAATTCAAAGGCATTTTGACATTCTGATTTTATATTTGTTTTCTTAGACAATTGTTTAGTTCATCAACAAAAACGGAGTTGTCGTTGAAAGAGCTTTTTTTTATATTTCTGGACTGTTTACGAAATTCCAAGAACAGAACAGTAACACTTTAGTAAAAGTCTTTTTTAAATATCTCATTACTGTTTTTAAACACGAATTCACGAAGAGTTACAAGAGTATGACTTCGAAAGTAATATAAAACTATATCAACATTTTTAGCATAAAAGGCTTTCGATTATTCTTTTAAAAACTCGAAAAAAAGGAATACATAAGTATTGTAAAAGAAAAGTTGAAAGTTATACTTTGTTCCATGAAAGTTAAACTTATCTTTATAATAAATGTGTCTTGAATTCATAAAAAGGTTGCTATATTCTCTTACAGTATAGTAACTATGTTAGAATTTGCAACAAAAATATAATAAGCAGAAAGCTAACACAAAAGTTATTTAAAAAATATATTATATTAAACGCCTAAAATCACCCCTATTAATCGTAGTATGCATACAAAAATTTACAACATTCCCTCAAAAAGTTCGACTACAAGTTGAAAGCAGTTACCGTGCGCTATGCGATAACTTCATACGTGTCGCTCGGAGCTTAGCTGGAAATAACTGTGGAGTTGTTACTTTATGTATGCGCATTCAATGCTAAAATTGTTTATAACTGAGCACGACATTGTTATTGCGCGTTTTAAACTGTCGTTAAATGTTAACGCCGTTCGAGTCTTTAATTAAACATGTTAGATTTATTACAAATAAGATAGACGTTTATCAAAATGTAATACTATATTAAAACTGCTATATTAATATTCTATTATTATTAGGGAATAGATAAATGTAAAAAAAAGACTATTTAAGACTTTATTCTGGGTTTAAGAAACAAGATTTTATATTTATAGAGAAATCTGATATAGATACTCCTTTTAGCTATTCTTGCATTAACCAGTTTTTCCAATTTATTAAATTAATTCACTTATAATAGTACGTATTGCGTTTATAAATTGTTCAATGGGTTTCCTAATAATATTATTTTTCATTTATCGTGTAAGATAATTACGTCTTATTGCGTATAAACGATGTGAATTGTTGTTTGAACTATTTGGAATAATTCCAAGCGTTGAGTTAGACTATCATTTCTCGCGGTTTTCATTTTACAACTGTTTGTTATTCGCGTTACTTCCGACATTATCGGGTATTTAGAATTCCTGGAACATCCAAAATGAAGTCGTGGATATTAACTGGTACACAGTTTATGCGATGTATTAGTATTGATTTAAATATGTAATAAGCTACGCAACACCATAAGAAAATTAATGGTGAAAGTACAGACCTTTTAGTTACTTATTTCAGGTTCTCGTCCACAAGTTTCAACATTATTTAAAATTTATCTTGTCATTTATAAACTTAAGTTTTGAATTGTATCATGAAAAAGATTCCCTTTCAAAAAGTTCTTTATAACCTTGAAGAGGGGCAACTCAATTGGAATGTTTCGCAATGTCATAACAATAAATTAGGCGTTTGTGCGCGGTGCCGATCGAGAACAAAGGCAATAAATCAGTTCAAAATTTGCAAAGTACACAAAATAGGCATTAATCGTAAACTTGTTAATACCTTTGAATAAATCAGTCGACAGTCGGTAAGGCGCGAAGCTACTTCCGGCGTGAAAAGGGCGCGAGACTTTGTGGACGAATAAAAAGTTTTAGTAGGCGGGATTTGTTGACGCATGCGCGGTAGTTCCGCCGAAGAGTTGCTTGTTCGTTGACAGTGGATGGCCAAGCAGTGATCGCCGCAGCAGTTGTCGCGAACACATCGGTACATGCGGTCGCTTTCGGTGCACATCTGCAGCCACTTGTCGTAGTGTTGATACTTTCCTAACATTAGTAAAACCACGATAGACATTTTTAAACAGTTCAAAAGTTCAAGACAAAGTTGACAAGTTTTCTCGAAGTAAGATTTAAATATTTTTTTAATGAATTTTCGTCTCTTTATCATCGGTGAACAACTTTATAAAGCTTCTTTGAAAATTATGCTCTCACATGCATTTTAATTATTTTATTAATATGAAATTTTTAGTTTAAATGCTATTTTTAATATATTTTAAAAATACACTTACATATATTCATTAATAAGTTTTACATTGTCGCATACAACCTGTACCTTGCCGTGATAAAGTGTAAACTTTTGGTTGACTTCTTACTTTTTATAATTGAAATGTTTTATAATCGTGGCTGTAAAGCTTTTAATTTTTCATGTAATAAACACAATCTGAAAAATAATATGGGATTTAAGAGTTTCTTTTTTTTAGAATGAAAATATTAAGTTTGTCAGAAGTAAGTTGAGAAAATCCACTTGTTATTCTCAGAGCTTTTTAACAATCAGGGACGTAACTTTAGTTGTTTTAAGTGGGAGAAGGTCGTACTTAACGTATAGTTTTTGTTTTTATCTGTTGGATAATTAAATTAAATAAAATAATTAAATTGAACATACGATAATTTTTGATTCAATTAAAAATAATAATAAACATGAATTTCTCTGAAATCTGAAAACAATAAATAATATACACACGTACAATTCACGTTTAATATCCGTACCCATAGAATTAAAAATATTTATTATCTAATCTATACTAATATAATGAAGAGGAAAGATTTGTATTTTTATATGTATTTAGATAACTCAAAAACTACTGGGCCGATTTTAAAAATTCTTTCACCGCTAGAAAAGTAATTTATCTGTGAGTAACATAGGCTATGTTTTCGGTTATTTTTTAATTTCACGCGGACGGAGTCGCGGGCGAAAGCTTGTATTTTATAATCATGAAAAATTAGTATGTTTTTTTTCTTCTATACCCCAATACAGTCACGTTTAATATAATTTTTATACTACTATAATTTAATTTTTAATTCATTATTATGAACATGAAAGTTGTGCCGACTACATATACTTAGATTTGGATCAGAAAAAAAATTGTTAATAAACGATTAAAAAATTAGGGATAGATTATTTTTTTTTTAATTTCAACTTAATTCGCCAGCGTATTTAATAAACAAAATTGTGTAATGAACTAGAGAAGGTTCATACGAAACTCATTATCCCTAAAAATAGCGGAGCAAGCTAATTCAGCTATTTTCAGTGTAATTATTTCGAGACCCTTACTATCAGTTTAACGCGTATATGCGCTTAAAATGGCCGTCATTATAATAAGGGCCGTTAACGACATATTTGTAACCCGTTTTACAATTGGAATAAAATTCTCATTATTGAAAATTTTATAAAAATAATAATTTAATTTTAAATTACTCAAAGTCATTTTAACCTAGAGTTCTGGGTGTTTTACACATTATTACATTACTAGCTGTTGCTCGCGACTTCGATCGCGTGAAATTAAAAAATTGTAAAAACATCTCCCATGTTACTCAGTGATAACATAGCTTTTTAATGGTGCAAGAATTTTTGTAATCGGTCCAGTAGTTTTTGAGTTATTTCAATACATACAAAAATACAAAAACTCCAAATCTCACCTCTTTATAATATTACGTAATACTCGTATATATGAATGTAATCATGCAAAAAATAATTGTAAGATAAACAAAAATGTTTTATATTTTCACTGATTAAACTAATTATTCGTCCCGCCATTGATTTAAGGAAAAATAATTGTGTAAGCTTCAATGTAATAAGTTTATTTTATTTTTTATTTATAAACCACATAGCATATGTGCTGTATGATATTAACTATTTATATTTTCTTTTACTATTTATTTTAATAAAATCTAACAAACGTGTATTGGCTCAAGCCTGCTGTTGACCAACAAAGTGGGCTTTGCATAGTAATTCCTAGAGAGTAGATTAGAGTATAGAACCGTACGGAAGTGGATTTTGTCGGATTTACATCTCCGAGACTGAATGCGTACCCTTTTAGACCGCTCCGAAACCTCAATGCAATACATTTTCATTGCACTTTCATATATTACAAGTGGAACGAATACAATCAAAATATCACGTCAAAATTGGATTCAATAATATTTTAAACATAATTTTCAAGTTTAACATTTTTTATTTAATTTTTAATTCATTATTATGAACATGAAAGTTGTGCCGACTACATATACAGTTGGATCAGAAAAAAATTTTGTTAATAAACAATTAAAAAATTAGGGATAGATTATTTTTTTTATGCCTAACTCAATCTTAATTTAAGTTACTTTCGTGATTTTTACAAATATAATATTCGTTAGATACGAGCTAAAACAACCCAATCGTGGTAAGAAACCAGTATGTTACGAACATTACTTTAGTTTAAATTCTTTAATTTGGCACGCGGGATATTTATAATTACCTTGAATATCAAAAGACAGAAGGTAGATAACTCAATTTCATTCGTGGTCTTAACTATCTTTTGCTCTATTTGTTTCTAAATAGAAACAGAGCAAGCTGAATGCGGCATTTTATATTCCTAGTACACGGTCGGGAGTGGGTCTAATCCCAAATGTGCGAAGCGCTATCCACTGCACGTAATCCTTACGTTACTGCTTCCAAATTTTACTGCGATCCCGTCTCAAGTTTCCATCGGAAACAACGAGCTTGGATCTGCATATACGAATGTATTCCACCGCTTTCGAAAGCAAGTAATGCCTATAAATTGTCATACGTCGAAAGTTCCAGATTATTTGCGCGGTCTTTAACATTTTCATTTCAAATCTCTATACAGTTGTTCCTTGATCAGATTGTGATGCAACTTTGGTCGCAAGAAAGGTTTTCTGCGCTATTTTTTAAAAAAGAATCTTAAATAAAATAATTTATTTATGCTTTCTTAGATAAAATTGGATAAAATACGTAATTATGATTAGGTTTTCGTTTCAACAATAAACAATACATTTAGAGAAGTATGGTTGAATGAGAAAGCTAAAACATCAGAGTCCGTGTATCGTAAAGGACCATAGACAAACAATACAGTAAAACAAAGCTTTGTTTCGGTTAACGAAAATTGACGCTTGATTAAATCAAAATGAATTTTCTCCAAAACATCGCTGCCGAAGTTGTAGATGGCCTTACGGGAGACGAGGCATTTGTGATTGCTTCAGTAACAACATTCAAATAGCTACATCCCTTCTATAATTGCCTCTGGTAAATTAAACGTCAAAGCGACACGCGTTCGTGGTGTAGACACCTCATCACAACTCTGCTCTTTGACAGACTTCTTTTGCTCTGCGCTTTTACAAAATAATGAATTCATCGTCGAACTTGTCATTGGCAATTGAAAATGCGGTGAAGACGACGCCAATGAGCAATATATTCAATAGCCGTCTATTGTACGAGAATCCAATTACTTTGTTTTTTTTTTAATATCAATTATTTTAACTGAAACTGGCGCAAAAGAGTAATGTACATATGTCAACTTTGGTAAATATATATTTTTTTTTAATTCAGTTTTTATTGGCCTATCGTTTGCAAGGAATTAACATCTGTAAATTTCCAATTTGAAAAAGGTTTATAAGATTTGTTAAATTACAAGACCATCTCAAGATTTCGTCAACGAAACGCAGACGTGTCTTTCTTTATTGAATGAAATAAATGCCTTTACAGCCAACAGCTGTTTTATATCGAATTGTAAAATATTGCTATTCGATAAAAAATTACTTATACCGGTAAGGAAGGCTTTCGTTAATACAATTCCAATTGTTTTATTACATGCTAATAAAAATATCTTCATATAACCTAAATTCATTGAAAAGTTTTTCCTACTACTATACTATACTGTACTACTATAGTATTTCTAATTGGTGATAATTTCTTACTCCTAGTGCACAGTGCCTTCTAGGAAAGAGGGCAGGAAGGTAAAGGTGCTACGATAAAGTTGTCAAGTTATCCATCCCGTGTATTTCATAATAGAAATTCGTGTTCGACAACAATCGCTTCGAGTGAAAGTGGATAAGTGTCATTGCGCGAAACTTGGACAAGATAAGCGGCAAGTTTAACCCCGATCTGTTTCCTTTGACTGAGCGCAGGCCCATTATTCGAGGGGCTTTGTTTCGTCCTCTGGCTCTCAAAATATTGCCTCATTATTATTTTTTCGTGTTGAAGATTCTTTCACGGGTTTTCGAGGCTAGTGGGAAAATTCGCTTAGTCGAACAGGAGCAACTTTGAGTAGGAAAGGGATTGTTTTATTCGATATCTCCCCAATATGATTTATCGTAAGGCTTTGTCTCGCGATGACAAGTTGTTATTTATTGATGGGTAAATAAATATACGTTTATCTATTTATACTAATAATGCCTATGAAGCGAAAGCTGCTTATTACGGTTTGTAACATTTTTACTATTTGACTTAAATTTCATACACTACCAAGGAAGGTATACATTTATTGGACGGATTAATTAGTAAACCCGACTTATTCACAATTTAAAATACACGGTTAATCCGAACTCAGATATTTCTTTTCCGATAAATGTAAAACATCATCATCATCATCATCATCTCCTTATCCTACTCCCGTAGGGTCGGCGCAACAGGTTTTTGTCCTCCACATAACTCTAAAATGTAAAACAAAAGTCGTAAAATATATTTTATACGTAAAATATTATGCATTAATTAATTCAATGAGTACAGTTGTGTACAAAGTTTCCCTTGGGACGATCGGCCTGTGTGCACATCTGTACCTTTAGCTATATAAACTGTTACGGGCCTTAACTTGAACCATACTCTTAAACTAATAAGTGAAGTTAAATAAAATCCAGTAAGTTTATAGCAGGCCGAGAGTTTCATTGTGCAGTTAGACATTTAAAATATGGTAATATACTTTTGCTTTTTTATTTAGTTTTTATTGTTGCTTGGAGTAAAGTTTAGGAAATGAAACTTTACATTCCTTCAAATGAGTTCTATATTATTTTACGCAATTAATTTATGAAAATATAATCTCAGCTTTTAAAATTACAGTTTTCAACTTAGAATGTGAAAGAAAAATTTACACATATCCAAAGAAATACACATACCTATTTATTCTACGTTAAAACATATTAACCATTTTTTAATTTAATTTAATTCACAAAATGTAAATATCTCCCTTGACGCATACATCCCCCTGCAAAGGGGTTGCAGGTTTCTATGCTCATTTGTTATTGTCTTACATCTCCGAATGTGTTGTCTTGGGAGATTTATCTTACGAGAATCTAATTATATGCATGCTAATGCAAATACGAGATTACAGTAACAAATTCTAAATTAAGTAAAATAATAAAAAAATATCCCAAAAAAACCCTTCCAATTTCAATTTATAGAAAATTAAAAAAATAAGTTTTCTAACCCATAATCAGTAGGATGAATAGGTAGTTTCACCCTTATAAAGACTAGCGATCCGCAACAGCTCCGCCTATGACAAGGAATATACATCTCATATCTTTTCTGTCATAAACATATCCTTATAAAACAACGTGGATAACTGTCTAAGTAAAATTTTAGTTCTACTTCATCATCATCATCATCTCCTTATCCTACTCCCGTAGGGTCGGCGCAGCAGGTTTTTGTCCTCCACATAACTCTATCATACGTCATCTCAGTCATCACTCCCTTTTTGATCATGTCACCTTTCACGCAATCCATCCATCTCTTTCTTGGTCTACCTCTACCGATGTACCCTTCCACACTCATAACTAACGTTCTCCTTGTAACATGCGATTAATTGCTTCTTATAACATGCCCATACATGCTAACCTTTTACTCCTTACCTTCTCTACTACGGGGGCTACTCTCAAAATTCCTCTAATATACTCATTTCGTATCTTATCCATTCGTGTTTAGTTTTACTTAAGATCAAAAATTTCAACGTAATTTACAGAGCAATGCGTTATCAATGTGCCCTTGTTAGACGAGTTTCCATCGGCGAAGTCGCGCCGGATACGGGTGACAGTATCTCTGACGACATTGTTTCCCCACGCCCACGCCCACGTTAAATGCTAAAGGACGCCAGCGCCGTTGGTGAAATGTTTAAACTATACAAACTAGAGAGAATCTTAGTAAGAATTTTCGATATTCTTAGGCTATGTACAATTAACGTATATGACCTGGTATCGATGATAGAATTAATTACTTGCTTGTGTAAAAAAAACAAAAATGTCAATGTTCATACTTTTAAACTGTATTAACGTTTCCGCGAAAATTAAAATACTCAAGAAGGTAAAATAGCACCGAAAACCAACAAGCATGTAAGCATAGATATATGAACGTCGAAGAAACGTAAGAGGTACGTGCCAAATAGAGGTCCGTGGTGTCTGCCTATCCCCCTGAGTAACGGACTTTAGTTATGTTGTTGAATCGAAAAAAAAACTGACTTAAATAGTGGTATAGTAACCTAAGAATTTATAAAAAACACTTCTGTATAAATAACGATCAATTAAGGAATTGTTTTCAACTCACGTAGAAAACCGGGTTGTAAAAAAGAATTAAATATTTAAAAGTTTACCAGCGTTATGTGAACCAACGCTATGCTGCAAATTAAATTAAGTTACGGTTTCTGGTTTATGAGTTTTATTCGCAAAACTTTCATTCGTATCGTATTCCCAGAATGTTAAATAAATGTTAATATTTTTAAAATCACCGAGACACCAACATTTATTTTTATATTTATTCTTTCTTATGCGGGTGGCCTATTCGAATTAAGAGACGAATTTTCATTAAAATATGTAGACAATTTCATCAATACTTAAGTTATCATAGTAAAAAAACAATAATGTGTACAGATAATAGAAAAGTGTAAAATGCAACATCGCATCGTTCGAATTCGTCTGAGATAGAGAAAAGAAGACAATCAAAATGATGTCGCAACATCTGTCGAGCATGTTTGAGCAGATAGGAAACTTCACGAAGAACAACTTGGTGCACAACAGCAAGCTGGTGAAGGAGAAAGAGAATAAAACAAATACCAACCACGTAGGAGTCTGTGGTGCAGGCGGAGGTGGTAACCAGCAGCCGTCTCCCTCGCACAAACATGGGCAGCCACCGCCACCACTCAAGAAGCCTTGCAAGTTGAGGAATGTTGCGTCCAAAGCGGAATCTTATGACACCCTGTATAGTAACAGCATATTGGTGAGTATAATAAGAAAGTAAGCATTCTTTTAGCATCCTTTATCTGTTTAACATTTATGGTGTATGTGAAATTATTTAGGAAAAAGGGCGAAAACACCTAAAAAAAAGGTTAGTAAATCCTTATTTAAAAGGTTAAGGGCCTTTTCCACCAAGTTGTAAATTGTCTGATAACAATTCAACGTGTGAAATATCGGATTTTGTTACCTTATCGGACAGTGACGTCATTTTTAAGCTATCTGAGCCTCTATCAGTCAGTGGTGGGACAGGCCCTCAGTATTAATATAGTTGTCTACCCAATGTAAAACATCCTCAAACACTGCGAAATAAATAAAAATATACGAACATAGAAATAACTAGAAATAATCGTTTTTCTTTGGTTTATTGTCCCTAGGCGTTTTTTGGATAAAGTCCAAAATGTAAATAACAGTCAGGTATTGTCACGTAGTTATAGGCGCGTCACGTGCGCGCGCCCAAAGGGAATTTGACTCCGACAAGGAATAAAACGTAATATGTACTGACCGGCGGCTTTCTGTACTCATATATTTTGCTTTACGAACAATAAACATAAATAACTAAATAAATGCCATTTTTTCATAGGAATTTGGTTATTAGTATGGCATTGCATTATCTGTGGTTGAAAGTAACTTTGAACACCAGTTATTACACTTACTTGTGTAAGGGCCTGTCCCACCACTGGCTGATAACGGAACAAAATCAGATATTTCCATCACATGTTTTACACGTTGGATTGTTATCAGACAATTTACTATTTGGTGGGACAGATTCTTAGTATTTTTAAACAGTAATTGAATTTGATTTGAACTAAATTTCTTCATTTTATGGGAAATGATATGATATTGTGAAACTAATAGAAATGTAATTTGTCGATGCTCAATACGATAAAAGTATTTATTTTACTTGTTTATTTCAGTATAGTAAAGGCTAGCGTGGTATGGACATGTTATGCGACGAGACGATGGGGACATAAACCAGAAAGTGTTAAGAATGAATATGGATGGCTACAGAGGAAGAGGAAGACCGAAGAAAGTATGGATGGATTGTGTGAAAGAGGATATGCTTAAGAAAGGAGTGGATTCAGATATGACGGCTGATAGAGATGTATGGAAGAGCAGCAAATACTGTGCCGACCCTCCATAAGGGATAAGGGCAAGTTGATGATGTTTATTTCAGTATAGTATTATATTAAACTAGTAATTGTATTATAGATAGAGTATTTCTTAGCTCAGTTGCATCACAGTGGGATCAGTAGACCGGCTGAGCCAGCCAGGATAAGCTGATGGAATAACACAATAATCTTTAAAGAATTTAGTCGAAGTAGCGTCAGTGGACGAGGCTTTTATTTTATGCAGCATTATAAAGGACTTTATTAAGTTATGCTTGAGACTGTAGTAAATTGCTTGTAGGATGAAACATTAAATTTGAATTATTAGTTTTACTTATATTGTTTTGGTATTTCAACTAAACGAAATAATTACATAACAGTATACATTGAATATACGAAAGGGATGTTATTTTATTTGTGAACAAACAGTTGAAAAGAACAATAAATTCACTATTTGATAGGGAATTTTGAGCAAACGTATTGTAACAATGCAATGGCGAGCAACAAGTGAAATCCGATACGATATTTGCGGGGCACGACTCGCTCGGCCTCAGCCTTTTACATTGTATAGAAACAAAAGCAAAGCGCACATGCTTCATGTTATTATTGTGTTCGATTTTTAAAATATGAAACAAATGAAATATGCGAGATGAGGTTGCATAGTCTATTTATTATTACGCTCCAATCTACAAATTTCAAAATTAATGTAATAATAAAACATTTTCATTACCTTAAAATATCTAATGCAATGTTTTTAAAACATTTAAAATTATGTTCGATGGAAATTAATTTGGCCTATAAAGCAAAAACAATTTAATGACTAACAAAAAAAAAACAATTGAGATCCGCGGCAGTTCATTTTATAGGAAAATAGAGGTTGCCACGAAACATAACATGTTTTTATACCTATGAATGAGTTTTGTACCGCAATGAAATGAATTTATGAAAATAAATCTTTAGCAGCAAGCATGTTAGCAAATCTTTTTCCATTTAAAAGTTATAATAGTCTTCAAAACTTTACTGTAAAATAATGAAATTGTAGAAGAAATGAGAAAAGAAAAGTTTCGATTTAAACTCCTTCGATTTTGTTTTCTCCATAACTTCCTTATAAAGCTAGCTATTTATTTATATAATAAAACTTTAATTTCTATTCTGTAAAGTAGTGAAAGTCACGCCTCTATTTTAATACGAGCGAGTGCAGCCCTCAATTACACTGATGATATTTTCTTATTCCATTAAATAAGATATTAACTCTATACTTGGGCCATCTGTCGCTAGTGTTGTAGAATGATGGGTGGTTTAGTATACAATCGTCTAGTTTTACTACGGATTATTTTAGTTATTTAATATAATTATCCTATAAAGAATAAAAAACCTAGAGTCTCGAGTCCCCTACAAAAATATATTAGATGTCTTGTAAAACATAGTCATTTTAGTGTCTATTATGAAGGCTTTGCATTACATGGTGTCATCATTTCGAAAGATTACAACTTGTTATTTATCCCATTTTTATCTAAACCTAAGCAAAGCTCTCGAGAATTACTTATGTTAATTTGAAGATTATTGGCGCCATGTAATTTTTTTTAATAGTTTCGGTCGAATTAAGTAATATATCAGATCTTAATGTGAATATATCGGATGACGTAAAATAACATATCGTAGTTCGCGGGCACGTCGCTGCTCCACGGCGCCGCGAAATTAACTGCCGAGATTAAGATCCAATCGCCGACGTACAGATTTCCAGCTCCATTGCCTTCATTGCACATATAATCGATCAAAAGCTTATCGATTTTTAATCGATTATAATAATTAGAAACCTCTTAAAATAATTAATATTCTGATATAAGATTAAGGGCCTATTCCACCACTGGCTGTAGAGGCTCAGATAGCTTAAAAATGACGTCACTGTCTGATAACGAAAGAAAATCCGATATTTACATCACATATTTTACACGTTCGATTGTTATCAGATAATTTACAATTTGGACTGACACTATTTATAACACTGATTTTTTAACCACAATTAATAAACTAACACAGTTCCCAACATTTTTGAGTTTATTTCATGTTACTTCTGCCTGCAAGAAAGTCAGCGATAATTGAGTTTATAGGACAAATAACGCAATAAGCCGAGGAAAATGCAGCTCAAGTGGAGAGCTATGGCTTCTATTGTAACAATAAAAGGCTTGTTATAAATGACGTCATAGCCTGCAGCACATTGGATTATCTTTCTTAACAGTTGTGTATTTTAAACTTATAATATATTTTGAGTCTTTTTATAACAATTACTTTATAATTCATTGTGAAACACGTTCTATGTAATCTGTGTATATTGGTAGGGTTGACAATAAACTTATACCAAAAAGCAATGTTTAAAAATACATGTAGCTCATGATGTTTTGTAAGCAGAAAGATTCTCCCGTGAGACGCAACAAAGTGTTCTGTTTTATTATTCCCGTCACTGATGTAAAACAAGAAAGCCATTCGAGCGACGCCGCTACGCTATGCCTGCGTCAGATATTGAAAACTTAATAAGATCTGCGTCACAAACAAATGCATTAATTATTAAAATACATTGTTTACGCATCAGTACTTCAAGGTATAGTATCTTCTTTCAGGTTAAATTAAAAACAAAGATGACGCATATGATGTTGCGGTAAAATATGGTCACAACAACAGATGTGATCAAACCAAATAACCGGTAAGTCGTAAGTCGTCGTAAGTAATTTGACGTGGAAAAGTTTTACTGAAAACCTCGTCTATACTATCTATATCTATACTATTATAATAAAGCGTAAACACACACTTCTTTGTTGCCTACGATGTCAGCAATTACAGCATATTTTTGAATAATTCTTTTTGTAATAAAAAGCTAGGGCTTTTGCCTAAAGCATGACGTAAGTGTAGGCACTTACGTCATGCTTTAGGCTATATATTTTCACGCCCTTACAATTAGGGGTAAAATTTTGGATAAAAACCCTAATGTGGGAAAGAGACCATAAGTTGCCGCCAACATCAAGAAAGCAAAATTTCCATAGTAAGGTAATTGGTATTTTGACATTTGCAATTGATTATTTGACACATGTAAACAATAAAATAAAGTTTTTATAATTTCACGCGGATGAATCCGCACGCGAACAGCTAGTTAACCTATAAAGAAGAAAACTATAAAAACTTAATTCACACTTTTTATAAGTTTAAATTTTAATTCCAATAAACGTTTATTTCAATAAATTCTGCGGGCTCTATCGCTGTTATATAAAAGTTAACTAGATTTTTTTTTTACTTAAAGAAATTATCTTTTCGATTATCGATTAATTTCCTTCTACACTCCATTGACTAATATTGTTTTAAAAAAAATGCTGAAAAATTCGTAGTAATTTAAACTGTACGACAAATAATTTCGAAGTTCAACGTTTTCCAATTGGGAAAACTTCGAGCGTCACGCGGGAAACAATTTAAGTTTTTCAACGAGGCGGAGTACGAAAACAATACGTATGTTTGTGTAAAGGAATTATCTAAGTCCGTAGTTGTGAGCGACTTTGCGGCCCGCGGGAGAGCTTTAATCAACGACACAGCTCCGACAGTTCGCCTTGATTAGACACACTGTTGTTTTAATTAATATAGTGAACGCTTATGTCAAGCGACGGTATTCGGAAATTGTATCCAGCTATTGTAGCAGAGTCTTAACCGCATGCAAAGAATACCGCAGAATGACGTCTATTTTTGATGATAATCTTTTCGAAAGTTCTGAAACATGATAGTAAAACTTTTCACATTATTATATAATTTTCACAGCAATCATAATCATACTTAGACCCAATCATGTGTAATTTGTGGTTTTGTCACGCCGTTACACGATAATGTTCTTTGCAAAGAAATTCTAATTCAATTGCCACTCCATTTGGTTTACCCAATGGGTCATGTTACCCATCATTAATATTAAACATTTAATAAAAATAAAAAACACATTTTCGAATTTGGTTAGGGCATCTACCATGATGCGTCTTTTGCTTATCGCTAGTATTTGAGACCCGTTGTAAAAATGTGCAATGGTTTCTCTGTTTACTCCATTTAGATGTAAAGGATCGTTATAGTAGTATAATATTTACGAAGATGTAAATGTACTTTTGATGTAATTAAATTGGAATCAAGAAGCGACGTGAAGCTTGTTTGATTAACTGAATGGGTTTTGGATCAACAAGTGTTTGTTGATTCAAGATCCCCTACATTTAACACGCCCGTTAGTTGGTAATTGTATTTAAATGATCGCTGATTTTAAACAATTGAACACAAGGGACTTGTTTGTAACCTTATTGGTATACGGTCATTTTATTAAGCAAGCGCCTTTTAAAAGAAACGGTGTGATATTTTGCACAAGATTGCTCGAGAATAGAACCAGGCGCCGGTAGTTTCCATGTAAAAAACGCAGAAAAATTGATTCTGATATATCCTCTTATTCTTAATCAACATAAATCATAAAGCACTTTCATAAAAATAACCGAAGCTAAAGAAAAAAAATAATACAAGTAAAAAGTTTTTTCGATTTGCATTTTCAACGGAAGCACCAAATACTTTTATTTGCCCTCATCTAGATTCACAAGCTGTTTGCCATCCTGAGAGTTTCGAGGAGGGCACTAAATATTATTTGCACAAGCATCACTGAGTCGCATTGCACATTGGCTCGACTACTTATATTCAGTGCTTTCTTTGGAAACAGACGATTATTTCGAGAGATTGCCATGCAAATAGTTGCTGCCGATAGAGGGCGTATTTACTGACGCTTTTTGAAGAACCGTTAGCAGATACTTTGAGTTTTTTTGTTCACATTTTTATCGGAAAGAAGTACTTATATTCACAGTTATTATCTTTATATAAGTTTATCGCAAAATAAATTGAATGTATCTTTGCTATTTTTTATTGAGACTGCAATATAACAGAGCAAAAGGAATGTATGCGTAAAACTTCAGAGAGCTGTCTATGTTCTTTTTACCTTTGTACTTGTGTTTGTTTGATCCGGATTACAGCGCTCGTATGCAAGGGATTTCGCGCCGTTCGCTAGTGCGATGTTGCGAATGTATCGCAATATATCGGAATGATTGATCTGAGATAGAATAAAAAAATGTATTCCTGACTTTAATATATCATCGGTCATCTTTTGAAGTAACTATAATATTCATTTACGATCGGTTATTTGTTAGTAGGAAAGGAAAATTTATTTACTTTAAACGATTGGAAGAAAAGTTCGTTTAAAAACATCCAGTTTGAAAGAGACGATATTTCTTGATGAATGTTTTTAAGAACTATTTACATTATTACGACATCTGCATTAAAGTAACGTTAAGTCTTTGCATAAGTACCGCTTTGTTTTGAAGAGTTCTTGTTAATATTTTTCATGAACTTTGAACGCATTCAGAACTTTAATTTGTTGCGCTTATAAAATGCAGTTGGTATTTCTTTTCTTATTTAATAATACATTAAATACTATATTATTAGATAAGTAAGTACTTTAAGTAAGTTTATTTTATGACCTCAGTGTGTTGTGTTTAGAACTTAACACGTTCAGGGCCATAACGATTTTTTCAAATGAAAGTAAACTTGCATGGAGATTATTGAATGTGTTCCTACTAAAATTCCAGCGGGAATTTTGGGATGGGCAGCAAATTTAATTCTTTGGCTATATTTATTTATTTATTTATTTAAATCATGTAATACTAGTTACACATACTTGACAAACAGAAAAAAAAAGAATTGTATTCTAAACACTACCACTACCAATTATAACATGATCTAACGTACCCTACGTTAGGTCATGTTACGATTGGTACGTGTGTGCGCAGCCATATAATAAATGCACTGCTTTTGGAATTGTATTCTAAACAATTCAACCATGACTTAAAGTAATATGGTCGTCAAAGTTTATTTTCTTATTTACAAACGTTCACGGAGTGCAGAGATAAGGTAATTACCAGGTTGAGCTCGCTTTAATTACTACGGCAGTACACTTCTGAGTTAAATTCCCTGTTGGGTGGCGTATGAACATATAGTACGATGATTTCTTAACTAGCACAGTTTTGTACGTATGAATTTCCGGTTAAATAATATCAAATTAAAAAATATATGAGAATTGTGAAAATCAAAAATAATTGTAAAGCAAGACCAAAAATGTATTTTGAAATCCACATGACAAAGTGCAGTTACATATGTATCTATGGGGAATATAAGGTTTATATTGAAACCACATTACTTATTAGCTTTTTTATATGGTAGTTCTTGGTGCTTGCTGTTGTTGGTTCTTACGATGTATACAGCGTTATACAAATTTACATTTACTCACAAATTCTATTACAAGTGAAATGAGCAAGCCTCACAACGTGCTCGTGTTATTGTTGCATAGTGCCATGCTTTGAAACATTCTACTTGAATGTTTGAAAAGTACCTCCTACCTCTATCCTAATCTTTATGCATAATCTCCATCTACACCTACGGCCACCTCTACGCCTCCGCCTACGGCTACGAACTCTGCTACGCTACTACGAGATTTAATAATACTGAAATCTCATTACAAATCTGTTTTAATTATTAAATTATTTTATCTCAACGGTTTTCACAGGATAAATAACATTGAGCATTAATTAAAGATTACTTCACAGAAGACTGAACCTGTGAAAATAATTACGAGGCATAATTAAAATGGAACTTTTTCGTTAACGATTGCAATACGCTAGTAATGATTCTATTTAACTTTATTGTGTTTTAACAATATTTTAATCCCAAAATAAAAGCTACAGAAGGTTTATATGTGTTTAAAATATTTTAAAAGCCAACATTAAGTTTTATTGATGCTAACTTTGAAGTGCTTAAGTTAGAGGCGCGTTAATATTGCAGATGAACTCAATAAATAAAGAGAAATGAAATATCTTTTTAAGTCACAATTTAACTTTATAATTTATTTTGTATTATACTTGGAATTAACTGTCGAATTTTGAATTATAAGCTGTTATTAGTTAAATGCTTATTAAGGTCTGTAAATAACTGTTTGTATCCAGATAAGTGAATAACTTTTATCTTTGACTAGCTGTTTCTCGCGACTTCGCTCGCGTGAACTTAAAAATTAAAAAAAAAATGTAGCCTATGTTACTCGCAGATAAATTATCTTTCTAAGGGTGAAAGAATTTTTAAAATCGGCCCAGTAGTTTTTGAGTTATTTCAATACATACAAAAATACAAATCTTTCCTCTTTATAATATTTGATTATTGAATTTAGTGTGTCGGTTATGAAAACCAAATATAATCCAATTATATTATATGTATCGTTCTTATTTGTAAAATGTGAGTATAAAACACTTTTAATATTTATCTAAAATAATTCTGCCTTCTAATAAATACCTTCATTCAACATCAAAATAAGCACAAATATACCTATGGTCTTTTAAAAAACTAGAAGGCACGTGATGGTAGGGTCAGACGTATTTTTCTATTCCAAGATTGGAAGCACGTCCGAGTTAATATCTGATGCGGTACGTGTTGTGAAAGTTTCAGGTGTCTATATTACTGGCTTGAATTTTTGACAACTTCCTTAACAATTGACTGAGCATAACTTTGCCATGAACAAAGTTTTAACATAAAATATGTAGTAATAAATACTTAAGCTTTTTGCGTCATATAATTTCGCAATTAACCTAGTTATTACATTCTTTAATTTCGCGGAACTTAATTATTACATTTTCACTCATTTGTATTCATAGAAATCGTCTGATAATGTGAACCTTAAAAAGCCAATCAGTAATAACGCCAGGCGATGGCTTAGGAATGTAATACTCGACTTTGGGACATTGACTGTGATATAACAAAATTCGATGGGTAAAGAAATCGGAATTCGTTTATAGTCGTTAGGAAATTACGAATTCTACAGTAACGCTTTAATGTTTTATTTGTTTGGGATTGTTTTAGCGCCTTACAGGAATTACGATTATTCTTATATAAATTGGTTATCTAATCGGGTATATGCGTTTAAGGAAATCAACAATGATTTTAAGTTTGTTAACTGTATTACAACATCCAGAGTAGTTTAAGTAAACGATTAAGTATTAACTTAAGTAGGCATAAACCGATTATGATTGTTGCAATAAATATAACTTCTTATTAACTTAAATTTTACAGCGATGTCTTTTAAATTTACTGTCCGTATTCAAGGCAGTTAATCCTACACTTATTAGGTTTCTTGCTTTACGTAGTTGACAGCGGGAAATTTAATACTGTCCCTATTTTAACGTCACCGGGGACGACTCCTTTAGAGTTTAAAATATCTTCATTTCGTCGGAAAACTTAAGATTCATAAGCACAATAGAATTGCAATTAATTAGCACTTTTAAACTGCAGATATAAGGTGGCCATATTTCTAGTTTTCACATTAATCATACTAATATTATAAATGCGAAAGTTTAGATGGATGGATGGATGTTTGTTAGAGTTTGTAGCCTAAACGGCTGAACGGATTTCGATGAAATTTGGTATAGATGTAGAGGATAGTCTGGAAGAATACATAGGCTACTTGCATTTGTTTTTTTTAATTCCGCGCGGACGGAGTTTGCATACTTACGTGTCTATTGGAAATATTATACGTCACTATATCATGATAGTAAGGTCTTATGAATGACGTAAAAAATATGAGAAACAAGAAAAGTGGTTACTGTTATAGGAGGTTAATATGTAGAGTTGTACATATTTTAATTAAAAATGTACAATGGGCTGCATAAATATATTCCTTTATAATTCGCATTTAACTCCCGAAACTTTCAAGTTTTTATTCCGTTGGAAAGTTGAAAACAATAGAGGAGTTTGTTGAAGTAAATGAAGGGAGTTGTGGAGTTGTTGTGCGTGAATTTAATAATACGTAGTTAAAATGGGCCACGTTAAACAATGTGAGCTTAATTTATTTTGTTTGGTTTTTAAATTAACTGAGTTCTCGGAGTTTGCTACCAAATCTGTTGCACTTGACATCACGTTCGATGAAATGCAATATCTCACCACGGTTAAAATTATTTATAATCACTTAGTCGTCCATAAGTGTACATTTAGGGTGAGAATATGGTAGTGACATCAACATTTTGTTCTGGAATAAGGCGATTTAATATTAAAATCTGTAATTATAAATTAACAAATCAAGACAGTGTAAGAGGTCACAACGGGGTGAAGCTTAAAGGAATTTAGAGAAACCACGCGCCGTACATTTCGCAAAGTACTTTAATTATTAAAGCATTTGAAAAACAAGTTTTACTAATGAGAATATTATGGAAAACTTCTTTTACTGCGTATTTAAAAATTTAAATGTTCATGCTAGTTATTTTGTTGATTATTTTTTTACATCGTTAGTATTAAAAAGTTATTAGTAGTTATAAATGGAATATAAGAAATGCAATAGCTTTGATTAACACCCGCTTATTGAAGAATTGTCTTCGCCCGGAAAATCAATTTATTCTAACCCACAACGAACTTACAATGGACACAATAAGATTTAAAAGTCTTAACATAAGTATTATTAAAGTTAATAAAAGCTTCTTTTTCGCCTGGCTGACAAAAGCTATTGTACTAATTACTTTTTTATTAGTTGATTTTTTAAATATTTAACCTCGAGTGGATGATATAGGAAGGCTGTGACCTAATAATGGTCATTTAATAACACAATTAAAACTTATTTGTAAAATTAAATCTGTTTTATACATTTATAGGAAATACGCCATTGTTTCCCGCTCGAGGGATTGTACAATGAAGAAATGTAAAGTTATTCCGAGGCTCGCGTCCCCGCAGTATTTACATACGCGACGTATAAGTTACAAAGTGCGCATGGTTTCAATTTTCTACATATTTACATTTTGTAGTTATTCCGAGTTCATGTAAAAATTAGTACTTAGATTTGTCGTAATCGTGAAAGCCACTTTTGTACGCTGTTTGTATAAAAAATCTAAAAATGCATTGTCAATACTAAGGAACACCTACTTTTAGGAGTGACAAAGACGTAGTATGAAGAATGTATTACAAAATTATCAGTGAGTACAAGCATAATGTTTACAATGTAGACTAGAGTACGTGTCATCTATAGTTCACAAGGAGCACACATCTCTCCCCTCTTTGTTAAGCGTGAAAGCAACTTGACAGAATTAGATCATAGTGGTGTTTGAAGCGAATGAAAGGAGACATCCATTAGTATTGAACTTATCTTATAAATTTATTAAAAACGAGCTTTCGTCCGCAACTCTATTTGCGTGGAATTAAAAAAAAAGTAGCCTATGTGTTCTTCCACACTATCCTCTATATCTATGCCAAATTTCATCATATTCCGTTCATCATATTCGGCTACAGACTAAAAAACATCTATTCAATCTTTCCCATTTTTAATATTAGACAAATTACTTATGGTAGATACAATTTTTTTTGTACTTTTAAATTGTACTCGTGTATGGTAATTTCGGAAATCCTGATTTTCTATGAAAGTTTTCTACTACTGTAGCAAAAACCCATCGGTCAAATTTAATACAGGTTTTTATATTAGGTGGAAGTTGAAGTACAGTATTTTCTGCATAGAAAATAATATTATCGCTTTCTAACCTAACTTTGTTGATTTTTAACAACTACATTTAATATTACGTGCATTGTAGCGATTCAAAGTTTTCGGTAAAGAATTTCGGAGTGCACAGTGTACGAGTGAGGTGTATTTGAAAAACGCATTAAAATTGCATGCTTTGCATAAACGTTGGAAAACGTGAATCGAATAGAAAAGAGTGCTTGAATTAAGTTTTAATATTTAACTTACTCAATAGTAACTTACTGGTTTTAGTTTTAATAAACGCTTTAAGATGAATTTCAAAACATAAATTAACATTTTAAATAACTTTATATATCGAAGGGCTTTTTAAATCTGAGCTTTTTACCTATCTAACCTCTTCAATCTTGTAGTCTAAATTTAATTCGCTTTAATATGGATTTATATTTTATGTAAATGAAATTCAGTAATAGGCTGAAATATGTATGAAATAAAATCAGTAAAGTAGGCCACATTAGCGCGCGTTGCAAAGCCTTTGCGGACTTTGCTATTTCTAGACTGAGGAAAATCTTGCGAAGAGAAATATAAAGTTTTTCTATACATATTCGTAAGTAAATATACTACTTACTGTACACTTATGAAGAAAATTAAAGTTGGAAATAACGGATTTAAAATAATAAATATTTTAAATCCAGATTTATTATTATTTTTAAACCATCCTGTAGATAACATCATCCTCCATCCATCATCAACATCCTCCTCTCTTAACAGCGAAAAATTAACCAAAAAAATGGGACGCACCTGCAAGCACTACCTTTCGGATAAAAAGTGAATTTTCAAAATCGGTCCACCAGTGCCGGACAAATCGTTTAACACCCAAAAAAAATATACAGACTAATTGAGTACCTCCTTCTTTTATGAAGTCGGCCAAAAAGTGAATTCTAGAGAAAAACACTTCAAAATATCAACATTCATTATGGACATTGTCAATTTAGGTAAGTACTACCAGTAATGTGCTGCAACGCTCAGACTTTGACAAAAGTAAGTTTCATTTTGTCAAATTGTTCCGTCGTGATTAAAACTGCAGTTCCCTAAGTACCAGACTCATTGTTATCATTTATATACTTAAAACTATTCTAGTTAGCTGACGAGTTAAAAATTTCATTCTTAAACTTAGCATACGTAACGTAGCTTGTTAGGTGTTGCCAGAATTAGTAAGATAAATGCGATAGACATTGAATAAGTAATTTGGAATGTATACTAGGAGGGAAAGTCCATCTTATTGTTTGGTAACACTTCAAGAATTTGTATCATTAGTCTTGACCGTTGATAAGTGTGCGAGTAAAGATTAATACTGTCGATTAATCAAGGTAACAGCGTCGAGTAATTGGACGCCCAACATAAATATTCCTTATCCATTCCTGTAAGGATTTATGTAATAGGTTATTTTTTATCGTAATAGACCAAAAGACTATTATGCAATTGGAAGTCTAAATAGTCCAGACTAGGCTAAACAAGCAACCCCCCGCGGTGACCGCTTGCTGCCAAATCTGCTCCGCGCTCGTTGCTAGTAGGAAAATTTTACGAAAAATCTTAAAGGTGGTAAAAAGTTCGCGAAGTATACAGTGTGATACATCAAAACGTGCAGGAAAGTGAGGAGAACACACCTATGAAAACCGCTTTTGGTTCACAGTGGAACTCAAAAAGTTATTAGCGAAAAACCAAAAATTTTCAAGTTTTGGCAACTTTGACCGCGTACGCCGTGCGATTAGTCGCTGTGACCCCCTACTTTTTGACTGCTATCCTGTCGGGCTCATCGAGCTCTATCACGGGATAGCAAATTTGTTTTTTTTGGACCAGAAACGGCCGAGATATTGGCTAGAAAAACAAAGACCACGTGACACGAGGTCAGTGATCGGCGGCCATTTTGAAAAATTTAAAAATACTCACCGGTGGAGGCAGACGAGAGGAGCCGGAATCCGTTTCGAGATCTGAAAAAAGATATGTAATTACAAAGTTATTCAAAATTAAAAAATTTGGTAAATTTCAAAAATTCATAATAAATTAAAACGATCTATAACACATAGTTTTCTTATATTCTAATTAAAGCTTACATTGCTCTGAAATATTGCTATAAAAAATTAGAATTTTCTATTCATAAATCTTGGAGAAAATAATTTTAAACATTTAATACATGTTCTCAAATACATTTTAAAAATACTTCTAAAAAATCTGGAACATTTTTATTTACATCATAATATAAAGCTAAAAATATAGTATAAAATTAACACCTAACTCGAAATTTTAAGACTTAAATTATATTTTTTATGTTAAAAATAACAAAAATCTTTACTAATTTCGGAAATATTAAATCGGGGGTGGACTTGAGATCTTAGTTAGAAAGATATGGTTGTGTCCTGTAGTGTAATACCTCGTTTTAGTATTGAATAATATAAAACTAATAACGTAACTTAGTCCTTTTGAATATATATTTACAACTTTTACAAACTTTATAATACTAAAACATTGCTTTAATTGACTATTGCCTATATTGTGTTCTGTAGTCGACCGTCCCCCTATTGGGAACGTCAAGAACTTAATTAAGGTATACTTTAAGTCGTTTATGTCCTTTTGACCGTCGCCCCTATTGGTGACGCTAATCCTTAAAATATTAATTACTACGTTAGGTTAGGGCTGCACCGCGTTTTGACAATTAAATCATGTCCCCACCACTAGGGAAAAATGTCAAAAACGTTACAGTCGCGTACACAGAGCGCAAAGAAAATAAAGAAAACAGAGAAGAGAAATCGCGTGGAGCCACCGTGGCCCAGCTTCAGGTCCAGTCACTGCCCAGTGCCCGCCAAACTGAGAACCCCACAACCCGTGCAAATAGGCTGTACCAGGCGGCAAAGATCCAGCTGGAATCCTCGGGGAACTTGAGGTCTTCAATTAAGGAGGGCGTCCTAGACAGCCTGTCAGGGCTGTACGAGACAGTCCTCCAAGTAGCTGAGCGTCTTCATGCCCTGGAGCTTCAGCTGGAGCAGCTGCGATCTGAAAAAGAAAAAGAATTAAGAGAAAAGATAGAAGAAAAGGACAGATGTATAGAGGAATTGGCTCGGAATAAAAATGGATTGGATATTGGGGATATTGGGGTCAAAATGAAGGAACTAATTTCAAACATGGAGACGATCAAGAAAATGATTAACCATGATGTCTTAAACAGGTTCGATGAGTACCCCCCGGGTAGGGCATTATGTGGGAACGTTAAGAAATTAGAGGGCCTCATGGAGGAGTTAAAGGGAATAAGGATGACAACAGAAAAGACAAATAAGATAGTGGAGGAGGAGGCCGCTAAGGCAACAGGAAGCACCGGGGAGATGACAGAAAAGATAGTTAAGAAAATAGAAGAAACAGGTTTGAAAGTGGAAACAGTCGGGACACAGGTTGGGGAGGTTAGGGAAGGGATGAAGGAATACCGAGAAATCATTAGGGAGACCGGAAAGGCCATAGAGGCCCTCAAAGCCCCGGTAGTAACTTACGCCGAGGCAGCGAGGGTGTCGAACCAAAAGGCCCAGCTCCCACCCTGTCGACCAAACCATGCCCTGATCGTATCTTCAGGTTTGGAAAAGGACACTAGTGAAAACGTCATCGATAAAGTTAGAGAGGCCCTAGACGCGCGAAGATCGGGTATTCAAATCGATAGGATAAGGAAGATAAGGGATGGGAAGGTAGTAATTAGCTGCGGGAATAAATCAGAACTTGACAAACTGGAAAGCCGACTCAAAACCAAGGAAGACCTTAAGCTAGAACCCGCGGCAAACCGAGACCCTCGGGTGATTATGAGAAACGTGTTCAGCTACAACTCAGAAGCGGACATTATTGAGTCCCTGAAGATTCAAAACAAGAGGCTGTGGCTGGACATGGACCCGAGTCACTTTAGGGCAAAGGAAGTTTATCGAAGGAGAGCGCGGAATCCCCATCAGGCCCATGTGATCCTACAAGTCTCCCCTCAGGTATGGCGTAGGCTGATTGAGGCGGGGACAATCTTCGTTGACATCCAGGGCCTGATCGCGGAGGACCAGTCGCCGCTGGTGCAGTGCACCCGTTGCCTGGGGTACGGCCACGGTCGAAAATACTGCAAAGAAACGGTGGACCTTTGCAGCCATTGCGGAGGGAAGCACGATCGTGCGGGGTGCCCCTCTCGCTTGGAGGGGAAGGCCCCTCTTTGCAGGAACTGCGATCGGGCCGGGCAGCAGGCAGCGGGGCATAATGCATTCGATGCCGACTGCCCCCTAAGGCGGAAGTGGGACGCCATAGCGCGGTCTTCGATTAGCTATTGCTAAGGGCACCGCAGTGGAAGACCGCTTTGTTATTTACCAGGTAAATCTCCGGCGCAGCCGTCTCGCGACCCAGGAGTTGGTCATGTCCGCTCAGAGGGGTAGTGTTGGCGTTGCCCTCATCCAGGAGCCTTACGTCGGCTCGGAGGGGCGGGTCGGTAGTTTCCGTGGCGTCAGGGTAATACAGAGGGAAGCAGCAAGGACCAAACCCGTCAAGGCGGCAATCATGGTCTTCCATGACGGTTTGGAGGTTCATGTGAACCCTCAGATCGTCACTGAGAATGTTGTGGCTGCCGTTCTCAAAACGGGTGAATGGACCGTGGCAGTTGTCTCTGTGTACCTTGAGGGCACGGTGGACATCGAACCATACCTCATGCAGATACGTGAGCTGATAAGACGTGTTGGCGCTGGCAGGATCCTTCTGGGTGGCGACTGGAACGCGTGGAGTCCGTGGTGGGGAAGCGCCGAGGAGGACTTCCGAGGGGAGATCCTGAGGGGATTCTTCGATGACCTGGAACTGCACGTACTGAACAGAGGAGACGTCCCTACCTTCGACACGATCCGTGGGGGCAGGAGGTACACGAGTCACGTCGATGTCACCGTTTGCACTCATGGATTGTTGAGGAGCGTCCGAGAATGGAAGGTGGACGACCTGGTGACTAGCTCAGATCACCGGGCAATACGCGTAGTTCTAGGCCTTAGAGCGCCCCCCGAGGGGAGCACCCGTTGGACTACTCGACGCTTCAACACCCGAAAAGCGAGATGGAGTCGTTTCACCGAGGAAATGCGAAGGGGACTGGCTACTCGGGGACTCACCCTGGAACGAGTAAACGGCACCAATGACAGAGTCCAGCTGGAGGAGGTGGTTTCCGAGTACATAAAGTGTGTGGACGAGACGTGCGAGGAAACCATCCCCCCCCGTAAACCACCTAAAGTAAAAAAACGCTTTCCCTGGTGGAACGACGAGCTCGAGAGGATGCGGCGCGACGTGAACACAAAACGCCGCAGAGTCCGTTGTGCCGCGCCGCGTCGAAGACAGTATGTTGTGGACGACTACCTCGGCGCCAAGGCGGACTACGAGCGGAGGGTCGTCAACGCCCAAACGGAGAGCTGGAAGTCCTTCTGCTCTAAACAAGAGAGGGAGACTGTGTGGGACGGCATATACCGCGTGATGAGAAGGGCGTCGAAACACCACGAAGACCAACTACTCGTAGAGGGCGAAATTGTGCAGAGCCCGGATCAATCGGTGGCGCTGCTGGCAAGGACGTTCTTCGCCGATGACGATGCCGGAACGGACTCTGAAGCCCACACCACCATCCGAAGCCAGGCGAACCGAGTCAGCATGCGCCTTTCGGGAGACACCGACGACCCGCCGATCACCAAGGCGGAGTTGGTCAGGGCTCTGAGTAGTTTCAACCCTAAAAAGGCACCGGGCCAGGACGGATTTACCAGCGATATCTGTTGCCACGCAATATACGCGGAAATCAAGCTGTTTCTGGCCATCCTGAACCGATGCCTCGATCTTGCGTGCTTTCCGACACCATGGAAGGAGGCCTCCGTAGTGGTGCTCAGGAAACCAGCGCGTCCAGACTACACCCGCGCAAAGGCGTACCGCCCCATTGGACTACTCCCCATCTTGGGCAAGACTTTCGAGAAAGTCCTCTGCCGACGAATCCGTTGGCACGTCTTGCCCAAGTCCAATGCAAGGCAGTACGGCTTCACGCCGCAGCGGAGCACGGAGGACACGCTGTACGACCTGATGCAGCACGTCAGGGGCATCCTCCACAGGAAACAAACCGCCTTACTGGTCTCTCTCGACATCGAGGGGGCGTTCGACAACGCATGGTGGCCTTCCATCAAATGCAGAATGGTGGAAAAGCGTGTCCCGGTGAACTTGAGGCGTCTCGTCGAGGACTACTTCCGAGACCGGAGCGTTGTGGTACACTACTCAGGAAGATCCACGCGGAAAGAGCAGACCAAAGGCTGCGTTCAGGGTTCCATCGGTGGGGAAGCGCCGAGGAGGACTTCCGAGGGGAGATCCTGAGGGGATTCTTCGATGACCTGGAACTGCACGTACTGAACAGAGGAGACGTCCCTACCTTCGACACGATCCGTGGGGGCAGGAGGTACACGAGTCACGTCGATGTCACCGTTTGCACTCATGGATTGTTGAGGAGCGTCCGAGAATGGAAGGTGGACGACCTGGTGACTAGCTCAGATCACCGGGCAATACGTGTAGTTCTAGGCCTTAGAGCGCCCCCCGAGGGGAGCACCCGTTGGACTACTCGACGCTTCAACACCCGAAAAGCGAGATGGAGTCGTTTCACTGAGGAAATGCGAAGGGGACTGGCTACTCGGGGACTCACCCTGGAACGAGTAAACGGCACCAATGACAGAGTCCAGCTGGAGGAGGTGGTTTCCGAGTACATAAAGTGTGTGGACGAGACGTGCGAGGAAACCATCCCCCCCCGTAAACCACCTAAAGTAAAAAAACGCTTTCCCTGGTGGAACGACGAGCTCGAGAGGATGCGGCGCGACGTGAACACAAAACGCCGCAGAGTCCGTTGTGCCGCGCCGCGTCGAAGACAGTATGTTGTGGACGACTACCTCGGCGCCAAGGCGGACTACGAGCGGAGGGTCGTCAACGCCCAAACGGAGAGCTGGAAGTCCTTCTGCTCTAAACAAGAGAGGGAGACTGTGTGGGACGGCATATACCGCGTGATGAGAAGGGCGTCGAAACACCACGAAGACCAACTACTCGTAGAGGGCGAAATTGTGCAGAGCCCGGATCAATCGGTGGCGCTGCTGGCAAGGACGTTCTTCGCCGATGACGATGCCGGAACGGACTCTGAAGCCCACACCACCATCCGAAGCCAGGCGAACCGAGTCAGCATGCGCCTTTCGGGAGACACCGACGACCCGCCGATCACCAAGGCGGAGTTGGTCAGGGCTCTGAGTAGTTTCAACCCTAAAAAGGCACCGGGCCAGGACGGATTTACCAGCGATATCTGTTGCCACGCAATATACGCGGAAATCAAGCTGTTTCTGGCCATCCTGAACCGATGCCTCGATCTTGCGTGCTTTCCGACACCATGGAAGGAGGCCTCCGTAGTGGTGCTCAGGAAACCAGCGCGTCCAGACTACACCCGCGCAAAGGCGTACCGCCCCATTGGACTACTCCCCATCTTGGGCAAGACTTTCGAGAAAGTCCTCTGCCGACGAATCCGTTGGCACGTCTTGCCCAAGTCCAATGCAAGGCAGTACGGCTTCACGCCGCAGCGGAGCACGGAGGACACGCTGTACGACCTGATGCAGCACGTCAGGGGCATCCTCCACAGGAAACAAACCGCCTTACTGGTCTCTCTCGACATCGAGGGGGCGTTCGACAACGCATGGTGGCCTTCCATCAAATGCAGAATGGTGGAAAAGCGTGTCCCGGTGAACTTGAGGCGTCTCGTCGAGGACTACTTCCGAGACCGGAGCGTTGTGGTACACTACTCAGGAAGATCCACGCGGAAAGAGCAGACCAAAGGCTGCGTTCAGGGTTCCATCGGTGGACCCCTGTTTTGGAACATGCTCTTGGACCCCCTCCTAGACGACCTTGACAGGATGGGAGCATATGTGCAGGCGTTCGCAGACGACATTGTCCTGGTGTTTTCCGGGCACACGGCGTTGGAGATCCAGCGAGATGCCAACGCCGCCCTAACATGCGCGCGCGATTGGGGTGTCAAAAATAAACTCCGCTTTTCCGCCGAAAAGACGCAGGCGATGATAGTTACGCGCAAGCTGAAATATGACACACCAATCGTGCAGATGGACGGCGTTGACATCTCGCTGGTGACTGAATTAAAGATCCTCGGAGTCATCGTCGACAGCAAGTTAACTTTTAACAGCCACGTTTCCCATGTCTGCAAAAAGGCAACCAACTTCTACAGGAAGCTGTCGACGATGGCTCGGGTGGAGTGGGGCTTGTGCCCGGGGATCATCAGGGTAATGTACACTGCAGTTGTAGAGCCGACGATACTGTACGGCGCCAGCGCCTGGGCGAGGGCCGCCGAGAAAATCTCGGTAAAGAAGATCCTGGCCACCGTCCAGAGAGGTTTCGCACAGAAAATCGCAAAGTCGCATCGCACAGTGTCGCTCAACGCTGCACTCGTATTGTCGGGTCTCCTTCCACTCGACCTTCGGATCTGGGAGGCGGCCCGACTGTTCGAGTGCAAGAGGGGTAGACCGGTTGAAGAGCTAGACCTCAGGGAACTGGAGGAGCGTGAGGCCTTCATTAAGGCCCCACATCCCGCCAGCGAGCCGGACATAAATTACCAATGCCTGGAGAATATGCTCCCCGAAACCGTGGATCAATTACAGCTCCCCGTTCACCTGATCTACACAGATGGTAGTAAGTCAGCTGACGGGGTCGGGGCAGCGTACTCGTACTGGCGGGATGGCTCCGAGGTCCGGACCAAGCGGATGAGACTGGGGCCGCTGTGCACAGTCTTCCAGGCGGAGCTACTCGCGATCGCAAAGGCCACTGACCTGATCGCATCGCGGGGCTTCGACTGTACGGCGGTGCTCAGCGACTCCCGCTCTTCGCTCGACTTAATCCGGAACCCGGAGACGCACCATCCCCTCGCTACCCATATTCGCAAGAATATCAGGGAGTTAGAGGGGAGGGGAAAAGAAGTCCGGTTCTTCTGGGTGAAGGCTCACGTAGGGATCCCCGGAAATGAGCGCGCTGACGAGCTGGCGAGACTGGCCGCAGCTCAGACGCGAGTCGCGCCAGCATATGACAAATGCCCGCTCTCGTATGTCAAAAGACGTATAAGAGAGGGAGTGGTCCACCGCTGGAACGAAAGGTACACCAGTGGGGCTACTGCGGCAGTAACCCGCATGTTCTTTCCCGATGTGTCGCGCGCACATAAAATCTTAAAGGACATAGACAGGACTTCTGTGTGGGCACAAATTTTAACTGGACACGGAGGTTTCGCAGCGTACCTACATAAATTTAAATTAAAAGATAGTGCAGCATGCGCATGCGACTCAGAAACCCCGGAAAGTATACAGCACCTACTGTTAGAATGCCCGAGACACAACCGCGACAGATGCGACCTGGAAGTAAGCACTGGAGTTAAATTAAACGAATCAACAATCGCCGAAATAATGGCGAATAAACACTCCAGGCCGCACCTGGAACGGTTCTGTCTCGAAATAGCTGGAAAAGCAATAAAAAGAAATAAAACAAGGTAATTACTTACCATTTTGGAAACGCCGTCGGAAATCTGAAAACAAAAAAGAAAAATTAAAAAAAAAGAAAAAAAAAAAAAATTAAAAACATAACACAAGTAAATTAGGAAAAGAGCTATACACAGAAAGGCCGCACGATAAAAAGCACAAAAATGGACAAGTCTGTAACTAAGCCTAACAAAAATTCTTGCTATGCAAGAAGAAAAGAGACGGCGAAAAAAAAAAAAAAAAAAAATAGTCCAGACTTAGAATTCCTTCTAGATTGGTGGCTGTAGGATTCCACCGAATGAAGTATAAAGGAAATGAATGAAATTGCCAACGAACAGATTTTGTTGGTTTATGTGCAAGGTTTTATTTAGTTTTTTTGGTAAGCTTTTTAAAAGCAAATGTTTTCGCGCCATGTTAGAAAAAGGGTGAAAGGCAATTTTATCGTATCTTTTGTGAATTTCTCGCGTTTATCTACATTCCCGCTAACCGACGTCTTACGACGCGACGTCCGTCGTGGGACAGCGCCTTTTTAAACTTTGTTACAAATATCTTTTCCGTTAGTCTCCGAATATCACCCTTTTTTGCATTGTATTAGGCAATTTGAAGATTCATAGTGTTTAACTTATTGGTGGTGAAATTAATTTTGTGAAATCACGAAAATGTAAATGTAAGATTTCGATGGAGTTGGAAATAACAAGTTGGAACTAAAGTTATAAATCCAAGTCACTTTTAAGGTTAATTTATTAAACAGAGATGTAGAGTGCAGTTAAGTATGAGAGTGAAAATTAAACGCAGTGCTCTATAATAAAAAATACCACTTTCATTGTAACACGGTAACATCTGAATAGGAACAGTGTTCAAAATTGCGAACGAAGAATGTTTGTATTAATATATTCACTAAGAATATGGTGATAAGTTAAAAACAAGAAAGAAAAACAAAGCGTTGCTTTTAACTATAGAGAAATGAAGAGGAAATGCGAGATATTCACAAGTAAGGTTGAAGAAATGACTTCATTTCTACACAATTGTTTCCACTCTACACAATAATTTCTTCACTGACAATATTAAAGAGCACGGTTGTTTTAACTGGGCACATAAAGCAGCAGCTGCGTCAAAGGATGTTTAAATAAACTTATAGTGCGGTTGCTTTTGTTTGTGCTTTCAACATCTTATTTCCAAGAAAAATTTACAATTATGTTGTATCATATTTTTTAAAGTAAAATACAATTTTATATTAGAAAACTTTACATTTAAAAAAAAAGAACATAACATTTTTAGGCTGTTACTTTTTGCCAATGTCAGATATTATTCGCTGACTACACATTTCTATACTCCCGAAAACACTGTTTAAAGTAACGATGTAAAGATATCTTTGGGCCTCTGGAGGCGGACTTTTGGTAATAAATATTTGAACCAATGTAATCCTCGCTTTATTATTTTATAATTCGTAGAACAAAAAGGTCACATGACAATGTGGGAATGCGCTAAAACTTTCTCAATTATTTTCGAATGGAAACTATTAATTTGGTAGGACCTTTATCCTTCACTTAATATCGGTTGTGGGATTGTTTAAAGCAATTTGTTTTATAAACTTTCTATTAATTTAAATGTTTTTTGAAACATTCTTAAAGCCAATAAGATTCAGATTAACTTTTTTTGTTTAAAAATATCATCATCCAAAGACTGTAATTATGAAAACGGAAAAGCTTTAAATATAATATTAATAAGAAAGGAAGATAAGGTATTCCGTGAATTACCTCTGCCGAGAAACTGTAAGGTCTCTGAAAAATCACTTAATAATATAAATCTTTTGTACAGAATCTCACGGCTAGAAAATGTATACCAGAGAGACGAACAAACAGTCGAATCTTTCCTTTTATAGTATAAATAAAATACGTCCTCAACGTTATGACAACAACGTTCTCAGAATTTACTTCCTCGATTTGATCCTTACATTTATGTAAGCATCGGACCGTGAGCCGTAGACCGTTTTCTCTAACAACTTCACTCAATAATAAACTGTTGCCAGCTGCCTCATTGTTCCTTACAGATGTTGACAACTTTCATGACAATTTACTGAGCATTGAGCTGGCGTTAAGATATTATATATTGAATAACGGTTCGAAATTTCATTAGTGCAGAATATTTAAAAAGTAGCCTATGACATTCACGGATATATCAGGTATCTTGTAATTAAAGTTACGTAAAAATCGAAGCAGCCTTTTCAGAGATTACAGGTAACAGACAGACAGATACATAGACATAAGTAAAAAATACGGTTTTGTTCAGCAATGTAAATACCCACGTTCACTAAATACGTTTTTTTTAATATTAGAAAAAGACACTCCAATTTACCATAAACATAAAACATAAATAGTTATATTGAGCGTATTTGTAAAAATTTTTTTTTTTTTTTTTTTTTTTTTTTTTTTTTTTTTTTTTTTTTTTTTTTTTTTTTTTTTTTTTTTTTTTTTTTTTTTTTTTTTTTTTTTTTTTTTTTTTTTTTTTTTTTTTTTTTTTTTTTTTTTTTTTTTTTTTTTTTTTTTTTTTTTTTTTTTTTTTTTTTTTTTTTTTTTTTTTTTTTTTTTTTTTTTTTTTTTTTTTTTTTTTTTTTTTTTTTTTTTTTTTTTTTTTTTTTTTTTTTTTTTTTTTTTTTTTTTTTTTTTTTTTTTTTTTTTTTTTTTTTTTTTTTTTTTTTTTTTTTTTTTTTTTTTTTTTTTTTTTTTTTTTTTTTTTTTTTTTTTTTTTTTTTTTTTTTTTTTTTTTTTTTTTTTTTTTTTTTTTTTTTTTTTTTTTTTTTTTTTTTTTTTTTTTTTTTTTTTTTTTTTTTTTTTTTTTTTTTTTTTTTTTTTTTTTTTTTTTTTTTTTTTTTTTTTTTTTTTTTTTTTTTTTTTTTTTTTTTTTTTTTTTTTTTTTTTTTTTTTTTTTTTTTTTTTTTTTTTTTTTTTTTTTTTTTTTTTTTTTTTTTTTTTTTTTTTTTTTTTTTTTTTTTTTTTTTTTTTTTTTTTTTTTTTTTTTTTTTTTTTTTTTTTTTTTTTTTTTTTTTTTTTTTTTTTTTTTTTTTTTTTTTTTTTTTTTTTTTTTTTTTTTTTTTTTTTTTTTTTTTTTTTTTTTTTTTTTTTTTTTTTTTTTTTTTTTTTTTTTTTTTTTTTTTTTTTTTTTTTTTTTTTTTTTTTTTTTTTTTTTTTTTTTTTTTTTTTTTTTTTTTTTTTTTTTTTTTTTTTTTTTTTTTTTTTTTTTTTTTTTTTTTTTTTTTTTTTTTTTTTTTTTTTTTTTTTTTTTTTTTTTTTTTTTTTTTTTTTTTTTTTTTTTTTTTTTTTTTTTTTTTTTTTTTTTTTTTTTTTTTTTTTTTTTTTTTTTTTTTTTTTTTTTTTTTTTTTTTTTTTTTTTTTTTTTTTTTTTTTTTTTTTTTTTTTTTTTTTTTTTTTTTTTTTTTTTTTTTTTTTTTTTTTTTTTTTTTTTTTTTTTTTTTTTTTTTTTTTTTTTTTTTTTTTTTTTTTTTTTTTTTTTTTTTTTTTTTTTTTTTTTTTTTTTTTTTTTTTTTTTTTTTTTTTTTTTTTTTTTTTTTTTTTTTTTTTTTTTTTTTTTTTTTTTTTTTTTTTTTTTTTTTTTTTTTTTTTTTTTTTTTTTTTTTTTTTTTTTTTTTTTTTTTTTTTTTTTTTTTTTTTTTTTTTTTTTTTTTTTTTTTTTTTTTTTTTTTTTTTTTTTTTTTTTTTTTTTTTTTTTTTTTTTTTTTTTTTTTTTTTTTTTTTTTTTTTTTTTTTTTTTTTTTTTTTTTTTTTTTTTTTTTTTTTTTTTTTTTTTTTTTTTTTTTTTTTTTTTTTTTTTTTTTTTTTTTTTTTTTTTTTTTTTTTTTTTTTTTTTTTTTTTTTTTTTTTTTTTTTTTTTTTTTTTTTTTTTTTTTTTTTTTTTTTTTTTTTTTTTTTTTTTTTTTTTTTTTTTTTTTTTTTTTTTTTTTTTTTTTTTTTTTTTTTTTTTTTTTTTTTTTTTTTTTTTTTTTTTTTTTTTTTTTTTTTTTTTTTTTTTTTTTTTTTTTTTTTTTTTTTTTTTTTTTTTTTTTTTTTTTTTTTTTTTTTTTTTTTTTTTTTTTTTTTTTTTTTTTTTTTTTTTTTTTTTTTTTTAAGAGTAAACTAATACCACGTAAGAAACATTGACATAAACAAATGTAGAATAACTAGTTTTCGCCCGCGACTTCGTCTGCGTGGAATTAATAAAAAACAAAAGCAAGCTTATGTGTTCTTCCAGACTATACTCTACATCTGTGCCAAATTTCATTCGGATCCGTTTGGCCGTTTAGGCTACAAACTCTAACAAACATCCATCCATCCATCTAAACTTTCCTATTTATAATATTAGTAAGATTACAAATAAAAAACTCAATCTCTTATCTGCGATTTACACATTCGTCTCCATTGCTCTTTAATGTAGAATTTAAACCAAGAATTTTGAAATATTCAAATTAGTAATATCTAAAATTTGCCTGTGCATACAGTAAACTTCAGCAATTCTTCATTAATAAGATGGTAGGTTTCCAGCTAGCTTGGGGACGTCGCGTCGGCTAAGTAACCGGATATTGTGAGAAAGGCCAGTTAACGTTGCAGCGGCGCTAACTCGATAAATTATGCAGAATCGAGTGCACGACTTGTTACATAACTCAAACAAATATTCAAGTTAGAAAACATTACTTTTAAATCTGTAAAGATTTCCCAAATTTACCGGCTTTAAAGTATCGGTTTATAACGGAGTATACAAAAGTTCTATTCAATTGCTAATAAATCACATCTAGTGTTTATTTATTTCTCATTTAACAGACAGTTTTATAGTTTGTACAAAACAAAGAATTTCTAGCTTACTTAGCTCGGTTTAAAAGCTCGCAGTTATAAAAGCTGCCGACGTGTTAGCAACACGAGAAGCTTTTAATAATTTGTAAGTGGGCGGCGAACAAGTGCTTTCGATGCTTTTAAACTTAGATCAATGAAATTTGTCTGCTATAAAATTGGTAGAGAAAACACAAGCTTATTCGTCGGCGAAAATAATACAGCATTAATTCTTAACTACTTGGTTATAAATTCTATAGATTTTTTAAGCTATAGGTAAATTTTAATATGTTCCAAATTTTCATTGGCAACAATAATCCGTAATTATAAGCCATTCGCACAGTTATCATATTATTTGATTAGCTTTTAGTTGCACAATCTCAAAGTTTGATGTTCAGCAAATAATTTACTAGAGTAACTTTTGAAGTTGTAAATATTGTATCGTTTTTTTGTATTCTCGAGTACGAATATAAATAAAAGGTTCGGTATTAGTATACGAACATGATATGAATACAGATTGAAAAAGGTAATTTCGAGGTGGTAAAAAGCTTTGGGAATAAATACTGCGCGCAATTCGCGGGAACAGAATCAATTCGTGCGATCCTCAGAGATACAGCTGCGAATAGCGAGCTCGATTTATAATGTACGTTGAATATTAACTGTGTTTACATTGTCTAAATACATGTACAAAAACATTTTATCATCCTCTTTGTTCCGTTTGTAACAAAGATGGAAAAAATGTTTTCATAGATGTTTTGGCGGTGGATACGTGATTGTAGTTAACACAATTTTGATGTTTAGTATTATTTTTGTATTTACACTATACATTTCTACTTTTCTTATATAGAAAGTCACACTCAAATGTGGCTCAGATATAATTGATTTACGGCCAAATAACGTAACGACGCGGACGTTTAAAATTGTAACAGTATCTTAAATTATAAGGCCATGGTTGAAATCCTTATTCCATTAACATTTTAACGTATGACGGATTGTAAATAGCCGTTCATCTTTTTTGATTTAAGATTTCAAATTGATACAATAATAATTATTGAAAGAATGCAGAATCTTTTTATGCACCGTAATGTAACTGGTCGCCGGGATTGTAGTTGGAACTAACATATTGGTGTCTGAAAAAAATAATTAATATTTTATTAAATCAAACATTATACGCTAACGTAACAGCTGTAGGTAATATTTCTGATGAATGGGCAATAGAATGATACCCAACTTTAATAGCTATTACAACGAAATATAGCATGCAGATGCTACCAAATTTGCATCTTATTACGAAGAAAATTTGTATCTACATCGGTTTTATTAAATTCATGTTTTCAGAAAAATCTACTAAAGAGACATTTTTTTAAATAATATAAGGTGGCAAACCAGCAAGCGGCCACCTGAATCCACCGAAATGGAGAGCGACCGCTGCCCACAAACATCCGCAATTGCAGATGCGTTGCCTACCCTTAATTGACGCAGGAGGAGACGCACATAAAGAGGACATTTTCCCTGCCTATGCGTCTCCTCCAACGTCAAATCCACTTTTCCTTCCCATCCTTTCCTTTTAAGAAAAGGGTGGAAAGGGAAAGGGAAAGGGACTAAAATTAGGCCTCATTAATAACTAATTAACGATTATGAGTAGCAGTAACAACAAAGTTTTCTTTAATATAAGAACAATTATTATTGCAGATTAAATAAAATGTAGAATAATGTAAATATACGAAATATCTGTACTTTCGACGTTATTTGATGTTGTTTTAAACAGAATACGTTTTATCGTTAACCTCAGAACAAGAATCGTAAAAATAAAGAGCGTGTTTACGTTACGACGGTACTAAGTTTTACTTTACTCTTACCTCATATTATTATTGTAATACCTGAGATTAGATAAAGGCTCATTCTCGTACAAATTTTATCTGTTTTTTCACACTAGAATATTGGTTACTTATTCAAGTCCTTTTGTATCTATTACTCTTTCTATAACTATAATACACTAAGGGTTTCTTTTAATTTCTAAATTCAAGAAGGACATTTTAAGCTTTATATTCTAAAACGAATATCTTTGTTTAATTAAATTATTTAACTACTTCTCTAACCGAAGTCATTAACTTGCATATTTCGTATGAAATAGGTGAAGGTTTTCTCTGCGCTATGCCTCAACTTAGAAAATACCCAATCATTTAGATAGGTATATACGAGTAGTACGTAGGTGTAGAAAGGAAATGTGAAACCACAGCGCGACTGTGTGGTTGCGGTGCGCTGGTGGAAATTAAACGTTTAGTGGTCACCGCCCGAATAAATACGTCATATTAATCAAGATGTTTTACAACCTCTGGGTTTGCAAATCACTGTACATTAACTAATGCTGGGTTTCTGAATTCCAATTATTTTATCATTACTTAGTGATTCGTTAGTATGAGCTTGACCTATGTTTCAACGAAGTATAATTCAAGTTACCTAGTTTGGAAACGCATTTTATGACGTCATCGAATTAAATGGTTAAACGTAGCCGGGAAACCGGCCATGATTCTTCTACATTTAAAAAATACTAAGTCAAAGATGGCGAGGAAACAAATCTTAGTTTTTTTTATAAAAATATTATTTAGTGAAACTAATGTTAACACTGCTTCATTTTTTATGTGAGGGGTATCTATTTATGTTATGTTAACCTTTAAAAATATGTGTTTTCTCTTAGACAGTTTTATTAGCACGGGCGATTGCGCATCGTACACGCTCTGCTGTCTGCAAATGCAATTACTTACGAGCGAATGCTCAATTGATCGTTAATTCGCAATACATTCTCAGCTGTTCGTCACTAACTGGTTAGTACCAACCAGTTTAGGTTGTGATCTACCGCTGATACTACAAATACTTTGACTTTAAACTGTACTGTGATCACTGGACTGAACAATAATTATATTGATAACTTGTAATTAGCCTTCAGTTTTTGTTTGTTGTAAGTTAGCTGTAAGTTATCGATAAATAAATAAACATATGCAAAACAACCGTCAGCAAGGAGGTATTGACATGGACTTTTATAACAAACGAGCTGTTGCTCGCGACTTCGCTCGCGTGAGATTATTAATATAACCTATTAAGTTCGCCCTTTTTTTCAACCTATGACCAAAAGTATTAACTTAGTAGTAATCTACGTAATAACAGAAATCTACCGATGCAAGATTCCAAATTTCTAAGCTCGGTAGCTTGTAAGCTGATTTTTCGGTTACCCTTATTGATTGTGTTCGCGATATCTTCTAAACTATTAGTCCAATTTAAATACTGTTAAGAACAATTTTATTCTACATTAAATTCTCCTGATAACAAACCCATTTATTTGGATAAGAATTAATATTGAAACCAATAAAAGAACGCTGCAAATAGCGTAAGTTTTTTAATTCATTTTGTAAACAAAAAAGTGGTTATTGTAAGAAAACCGTTAAAGATAGATATATGCTATCGCGGATTTTTCTGTAGAACTTTTTGAGATCTACAATTCTTTCATACATCATTTTTATAAACCTCTAACGGTTTAGGCAGCGTAAGCCGAGAAAAGTTAAAGTTTAGTGAATTTTTAACGCCTGCGTCCAGAAACACGCTGTTTATTAATAGTTCCTAAACCTATGCCTATGTTACTCACAGATAAATTACCTTTCTGATGGTGAAAGAATTTTTAAAATCGGCCCAGTACTTTTTGAGTTATTTCAATACATACAAAAATACAAAAATACAAAGTTTTCCTCTTTATAATATTAGTATAGATTAGTATAGACTAGCTTTCGGTCGCGACTCCGTCTGCGTGGAGTTAAAAAAAGGTAGGTAGCCTATGTGTTCTTCCAGAGTATCCTCTACATCTAAGCCAAATTACATCTAGATCCGTTCAGCAGTTTAGGCTACAAAGTCTAACAAACATCCATTCATCCGTCCATCTAAACTTTCGCATTTATGATATTAGTAAGAAGTCAATACAACAACCGTATCCATTGGTTTTTCGACAATACCCATGCATTTTAGTACACTGGAAATGAGGTCAATAACAAGTTGCATTGTAAACGTAGTTTCTAAGTTATAACAGTTTAGATATTGCATTTCGAGATTTTTAGGTTGTTTCTTTTGGTTAACATACAATGGTATTAAAGGCTAAAATTAGACAACGAATCTTTTATTGCTTTTCTAATTTTAGCACCCTACGAAGGGAAATAATAAAATCGAGGTCTGATCTTTTAATTTAAAAAAACACTTTGAGTGTTCAGTGTAGCGGACCTCCGGAACCGCTCTAGTTGAAGTAATTTTTTATTATTAGTAAAATACCGTCCTTTTCCCGTCCTGAATTACATTAAATAATCTTTTTTCAGTTACATTACGCATAGAAATAAATCTAAATATATTAGTATGGATATGCCCATTACAAGTTAGTCAATTGATTTACTGCAAGTCTATTGACCAAACTTCATCAATCATTCGACAAGCAATGTTCACATTCAAATGTCATTAACATGTATGTTTGACAAATATTACTTGAGTAGAAAATCTTAGAATATGGTTGTGTTAAGGAATTAACGATAGTTTTAGAAATTGCTAAAATAACTTTCATTACCTGAAAAAATTCTGTAACGTTATTTGATAATCATTTTTTTTTTTACTAAATATAGAAAACAATTGTCAATTATATATCATTTGAAGCCTCAATGCTTAATTTTTTAAGGTTAAAATGCAGATTTTTTTAATAAACGTAAGGTTAAAGTGAAATAGTAGAAAAAACATTGCAATGTATTTTACAAAATGAAACATACTTCAGAGTAAAATCCGAAATGAAAGTCATAAATTCTGCTTACTCTATTATGATATATAGTTGTCATAGAGTAGTCACTACGAACGTGGAAAATGTTCTCACACTGAAAGTACTTTCTCATTACAAAGAATATATGCATTAGGATTTTTGGCTGCAAGCGGGTACTATATTTTTTGCTACGAAAATTGGACTTTAATGTGTGAATTATTTCATTCGTATTCATGACTACTAATGCCCCAAATTTTCACGAGGGTATTTTAAAAGTGAATAAGTCTAAAAATGAGTTCTACGACAAGAAACCGGGTCTGCGAAAGACACAAGATTGACCAATAATCTGAAGTGAAAGGTGTTATAAGAGTGATACAAGATCATTTCCAGACCCAAGAAACAAGACCTTATTAAAATCGTATTTTAACAATAGTAGAACCCGCAGCAGCAATAGCTACTGAAGTAATCTCGACTATTATAACCACGATTACAGAGAAGCCAGGATTGAAGTGGAAATCACCGCATTTCATCTAATGAACTATTGCGATATTTTCATTAAATTTTCAACGAAAACAACAGCATATAAGTCGTATTTACTCACATGTACACATATGTACATATTTACAGATATTTTATTCCTATCAGTAAAGCAAAAGCAACTTATAGTGTGAACGGTGACTCAAGAAAATATTAAGAAAACTCTCACATCTATATTATATATCTATAGGATCGGTACATATTTATTGAGGTCTACCCGTGCAGCGTGTGAATGTAATTACTCATGTATGAACGCTCTATTGGTAGGTGATTTGCGATACACAGCCAGCCGACTGTATATAATGCTAAGATTTCTGTCCTTGTGTATGCTTGACCAACAGCTAATTCATGGTTTCAGTTAATACGAAAGTATTGATGATCTTTTTTGCCAATTCTGATTATAAAAATAGTTTCTTCTTTTATGAATCTTTACAAATTGAATAGATAAAATAATGAATATTAATGTTAACAATACATACATACAGTTTTTGCTTGGCTTGGAATAAGTATGGAAAAATAAACCATGTAAATGTTCTCTGATTGAATCATAATGTACAAGTAAGATATTTGAATAATTGATTATTCGTGCTCGTTATAATGGAAATCAAATGTTTTTGATGTAAAATGCCTTTTTCTTTAAGTTATTTTTTCATAGAAACTTAATTTTAGATGGTTAGAAATTCAGTTTGAAGTCATGTAAGCCGATTTTGTGTTGTTTCCAATTCGATTTCGTCAAGCCTAAATGGCTCCAAATATATCGAATAAGTTTTCATTCGGTAACAATGATTGGTTAAATATTTTCTATTTAAATGAAACGTAATTTCTTGTCTATACCTTAAAGTATTGCATCGTTAATGAACACTTTAAATAGTACATAGTAAGTTTATTTACATCGACTTAGTTGCACTCTAAGTTTAAACTAGGTAATCAAGATGAAAACAAATAAGTAGGTAACTTTCAATTTGCCTTCAAAACTTAGAGAAATGCAAGTTGAAACTAAGCAACTTATGTTATAAAGGCAGTTCTGACTCTACTTGTATTAAATATCTCGTGTTTAATTTAATTTGCCTTGACTTATAACAATTAAGTAAGGGTTCAGGTGAGCATAGCTTTTCGAGTTTCGGGTACAGTAACTACCTAACTTGCGACATTTTAAACTTTGATTTAATAATGAAATTTACCTATTGCATGCAAATAATAATATAGCACTGCATTATTAACATATATGGTTTTGTAATTTATCACACTAGCTGTCTCCCGCGACTCCGTCTGCGTGACATTAAAAAAAGAAAACTTAATTTGAAGCCTATGACGTCCAGACTATGTTCTGCATCTGTGCCAAAATTTCATCGACATCCGTTGAGCCGTTCTGGATACCTAATAAGAAACATCCATCCATCCATCGAAACTTTCGCATTTATGATATTAGTAAGAAGTAAGATTGTTAATGTACATAAATGCTAACGATTTCTTTAGAAAAAATGGACATCTTAACGTTTGAATACTTGGTAAGTTTTTAACGGATTTCTGGAAGTTTTATTTTATATAGTTTATGAGAGTTTCTTCAAATCCCATTTATCATAAGTAATTGGCCAACGCAGATATCTCATGAATATTCTAACACCAAAGTTGTACTGAGATACAAGGATTTTGTCCGCAGGATTTTTTATTCATACGGAATAAAGCTCGTCTGCCCCAACTTTTAAAGCTTTAAACTTTATCTAACTTAGCTTAATCCTGTTTTCGCAATTGTATAAATAGATATCATTAGAATAAGCAATAAATATACGAATAGAGCTTCGAACTTTTTGATCTAAAAACATTTAATTCCTAACATTTCTTGGAATAATCGAATGCAACAAATTATTTTGCTCGTTTTTCTTTTGTATAAATTACACAAATTCCTTATTTCATAATTAACAAGATAATCGTGTTTATTTCTAACAGCAGCATAAAAACATAGGAAAAATCAAGCTTATTCCAAACTGTAGTTAGTGTAAAAGGAAACAAAAGAAGGAAGAAAAATTTACAAAAAAAGCTAAAACAAAACACGACGGCTAAATTTAGATAATGTTAAGTGGTCGTGTAAATCTCACAACGATCTTAAATGCTTGAAAACGATCCCCAATAACAAATGAAGACGTAATGTTCAACAGTAAGAAGCTAATTGCGACTTCTACAGACCATTAGTCAAGTGCCTAAGTCTGAATTAGTATTTATGGGAACCGTGTAACCATTAGCAAATAGTTCACGAGCATTAAGGAAGATCTTTGAAATTAGAAGAACTAGCTAGTTCAGCAGAACGAGAATTGATTTCGTTCTTTCGTAAGTGAAGTTTAACTTTTAAGGTCTAATCTAGTACATAATTTTATATCGATTTTCGGCTTCAATGTCTGAAAGGATACGTGTGAAATCGTGTTTAATTTTATCAACGTGTGTGGGATGTATTAATGTTTTCGAATTGGTATATTTGATTGAGGAAATAGGGATTTTTTTAATTTAATGTCACGGAATCAGTGTAGCGTTCATCGGCAAACATACTTCACGATGTTTACCTGTACGGCGAAGACTTCGACAGTTGTTTGTATTTCGTTAGCGAAATTGATGTCTACCTTAAGTGTTCAAAGTGGATACGTAATTAAAGTGTCTATATACATATAGCGGTTTTATATCAAATTTACAGAACATTTTTCTAAAAAAAAAACAAACGACAAACGGCTCTACTCCCGGTTTTAAAATGTTTAACATTTTCTATACTATTTTAAAGAGTTTATTCATAAAAGTATAGGTTACAAAACAATTTCTTAATTGAAGATTCTAATGAGCGGTTACTTCAATTGTTATTAAAAAAAATAAGCTGCACTGTTCAGTGTTAATAATATTATTCACATATATCTTTATTTCTTATTTTCTATATAATACATTTTACAAGATAAAATAAAACATATCATATAAAAAATAGAGCACCATGACTATATGTATGACTCAAGCAACCAGTATTATTAGTATAGTTAGATAGAATAGTATAGATAGAAAGATAATTGGAAATCTCGTTCCGAATTATCTTGTTCTATTATTCAATATACGTTTGTCTTAGACAAAATGTTTTACTCTACGTCTTACACGATTGCCATATACGAGCTAATTTACACAATTAATTGTTATCACTCCTCTGCCATTTATTTGCTGGCACTTTCTTGATACACACGCAGTAAATCAGAATTAAATTACGGAGAGATTTAATGTTATACAGGTTGTTTACACTTTACACTGCATTTTGTATTAATAATAAACATGCTGTGTCTTTACAGATCTTTGATGAAAATTATAGACTAACTTTTATCAATACCAGTATTATAAGGACATTAAAGAAAAATTAATAATTATAGTCGATGAGCAAGGTAATAGTAGGAATTGAAAAAAAAGGTGAAAAGTTAAATGGGAGATAACACATTTTTGGATCTGTATTGTAAAATAGAAAAGTGAATATTTACACAATAGAAGTACATAATCTAATAGTTTACGAATCATTTTCGAGTATAATGGTATCAATATCCTTCTTCTGTTTACCTCATTAAGTTAGACAGTCGTGAGGGTTTTTGTCACGTACATGGGATTGTCTCATTTGACATAATGCTGAGTAATATACGACGACGCGTTTTGTAATGGTTTCGCGTTCATTACGAAGTGCTGACGCGAAGGAAATTGACTCTACCGTGAAGTAACGTCTTAAGAAAATTCAACGGCAATAAGAAATCATACTAATATTATAAATGCGAAAGTTTAGATGGATGGATGTTTGTACCCTAAACGGCTGAACGGATGAAGATGAAATTTGGTATTATTATTTAGAGCATAGTCTGGAAGAACACATAAGGGTACTTTGTTTTGTTTTTTTTTTTAATACCATGCGGATGGAGTCGCGACGAAAGCTAGTGTAGTTGTAAATGCTAAATTGTTTTTGAATAATGTTTTAAAACGAAAATTCAATGCAATGCAGTTCGTTTTATTTTCTATAATATCGTTTATATCTGAATCGTACCAATTTGCTACAACTATCAATTATTAATAAATTGTAGCTCGAGGCATATTTGCAACGACACGTAGCATTCTTTTCTCACCGGGTCTCGTCTACAATTGCTATGACGTAATTCAACCAGAGTTAGTTCAAACGCTTTCAGAATAATTTAGTTTTAAAGGAAGTTAGTTTTTAACTATATTCTGTTTTCTTCTCTACTTAAATTGTGTTAACAAGCGCCGTTTTGTTTTGTTTCCTTTGTACCTTAATTAATTGAGAATAAAACTGCTTAGTGAGAAGAAATTTATCGTTTATTTGCTTCTTACTTATATTATAAATGCTTAGTTTAGATGGATGGATGGATGTTTGTTAGAGTTTGTAGACTAAACTGCTGAACGGAACTCAAAAAAATTTTGGTATAGATATAGAGGATAATCTAGAAGAACACATAGCCTACTTACTTTTGTTTTTTTTTATTCCACGCGGACAGAGTCGAGGGAAAAGTTAGTGTTAAACAAAAGCTGAATAAGTAATTTGTCTGGAATGAAAACTCGTAATAGACATCTTTATCAATTTTCATTTAATTACACAGCAGTACTATACACTCTAAATTGAGTGGAGTGTGTAATAACATCACGTTCATTACACATTACACAGCTTGCGTCGACGACTCGCGGACGTCAACTGTTTCCAGTTAGCAGTCACATTGTAATTAGCGAGATCGTTATCGCGCTGCGTAAGATTATTAAGGAAGGGTTTGTTTACGATAGCTCTTTATTGACTAATGTTGACAATGATAATAAAGAAAGAAAAACAAGACAAAAGAGAACTGTAAATGTCTGTTTACAACTGCAATTTTTAATAATGAAAACGGCAATGCTATCAGATTTTTTTTGTATAGTGGCTGCTGACCAAATTATTGCAACAAAACTCGTACTAGATGCGTTGTCTATCATAAATGGACAGAGGATAAACTGAAAATTGAAATTTACATTTAGCATATAATAAAGAGGGTTGTTGTCTTAAAAGGTAAAAAATCGTGGTTTCCTTAGCGTTTATATCAACTAGTTGTCTGTGTAGAGTACATATACGTTAAGATATGTATAACTTAATACGTTAGTGAGCCGTAGCGATGCAATCCGGGGAGCGAATGCCCAATTGAATGGTAATTCGCCTCAGGATTGAAACTGCCGGCACGCAATCTTACATTCAACGTTTGTAAATATAAATACATGATACAGTAAATGACAAATCTTATTCTACATAATTCTGAGGAGGATAATAAAATTAACGCACGGTTCAGAATTATCCACTAATCAACATTTTAATATTACGATTTTTCAAATGTTAGTTATTAAGACATTCTAACTATGCTTAAAAAGCTATAACTCACTGAAATAAAAAAAACCACACGTAATGTTTACAGTTATTATAACAAGAGATCATTTTATATAAATATTTACGCAAGTATCACATGGTGTTGAACAATCGTAACGAAAATCCAATTTGTTTATCAAAGTTAATATGTAATTAATACAGTTTATCTTGGCACCTACTTTGATAGTAAATATTAGTAATTTTACTAATTAGTCATGTATATAAAGGAACACTTTATTGTATTTCATTGCCATTACATTGTTGATAGATATTTACTACATATAGTTTCTGACAATCATTGCCTAGAACAAAGCAAATAACTATACTTTAGTAAACAATTATTATTACATGCAATTTTTTAATTTTTAAGTTGCTTATGGCAAATTTACATTACTGGTGAATTCCTATTGGTCTAAATTCGACGATAATTCATAATTAAAAGAATATTTTTTGATTAAAAATAACTATAAGCATACGCCTTCTTCATGTTAACTTCCTGATCCCACAATTTCCCTAAAAAGGTACAAAGTTTCGCTTCTCGTATTAATAATTTAAAGAAACGAAATAGTGCAAATAATTAAAGTGAAATTCCAGCTCAGACTTTATGAGTTATTAATTAGGATTCCATGAAATACTAATTTGGTGAGACCACTGCAAAGAGCAAGGTGAAAACGATTGAATTGATTGATTTCTTAAATATAATATTTAAGTAATCGAGTTTTATCCATTTGGTAAAATATTATAAAAAAATTAACTACAAAACTCAATCTTTGTAACTCGAATAACGATTTATAAACTATCCTTATAAAATGACGGGCACCTTACACCATTATCCTCGGCATATATTCTGAAGGTGTTTAGGAACTTTATAACTAGTACAATGAAGGAAAAACAACTGAGAAAATTCGCTGTTAAATAACACAAAGAACAGTCAGAAATTCTTGTTAAATTCTCGTATAAATTATTATAGGATTGTAAATTATAAAAATATAAAACATATTTAGGTTCATTTGCTTGACCTGTAGTCGTCCAGCCGTGGTTCAGGCTCCGCACGCGCGATTAACTTTTATATTAATATCCACAGGGTCCAGACTACGCTCTGACATCTATGTCGCAAGGTAATGTAATCTACTATGAATTGGTACTATATTAAATATAGTACTAAAAATGTAGATGTTATATTATACTATTTTTTTCAAATCTTCTTTGTTTAGTAAAGTCAGGAAACGCATCTTATCAAACTTAAATCTCATCATCATCATCATCATCACCAGCTCACTATACGTCCCCACCGAGGGACTCGGAGCCTACCCTAAATTAGGGTGACTAGGCCATAGGCTTTTTTTTTTGGAAAAACTTAAATAAAATGCTAAAATTGGTTTTATAAAAAAAACTAGCTGTTCCCGTGCAACGACATCTGCATGTATTTATGAAAATTTTATTTTATTGTTTACATTTGTCAAATTATCAATTGCAAATGTAAAATGACATGACATGATGACAAATCATGGCAATCTTACTTCCTTGATGTTAGCAGCTTATTGCTTATGGTCCCTTTCCCACATTAGGGTTTTTATCCAATTTATTTAACCCCTAAGTTTAATAGCGTGAAAATATATAGCTTAAAGCGTGTCGTAAGTGTAGAGCTTTTTATTAATAAAAGAATTATTAAAAAAATATACTGTGATTGCTGACAACTTACGCCAAAAAGTAGTGTGTGTTTACGTTTTATTATATTAGTATAGATTATTTGAACTAAATCATAACTTTGCTACTAACTTAATAATTAAAGCTTCGTAATGTACAAAGCTAAACACTAAAGGCATACATTATATGTTCTAGAACACAAGCCTAAAATCAGACAAGGCTGGTTAATTACTTACAACGACACTTTGACGCACGAAATCCTTTGTCACGACATTTGATCCGAGCGGACTGTGAATACGTTATGAATGCTTTGTACATTATAACTCTGAGTGGACAGATTATAAATGCATAAACAGGGACCTAGCACGAAAATTTGCGAGACTGTATTCGTAAAACTTTCGACAAAATTATGACTTATGATATGTACATGCATCACTTAGGAGCGCAGCACAGATCTTATACAAAATTGTCGATGACGATGACGTTACGAATACTTTCTCGAAAATTTTAGTGCCAGGCCCTCCCTAGATATATGTAGTTCCAAGTTCGAAGTTAGTAAGAATGTTCAAGTCATATGGTAGAGTCATAACTAATAAATCTAATTAAAAACAATCTGGAATTTAATAACAAGATATTTGGCCTAATTATGAATAGTTGTAAATTAATTTTGTCATTATTTATTGTCTGTTAAGTTATGAGATTAACGAGACAAGGTTTATTTACATACAGATTTGGTACAAAATTCAAAGGATTCACAATTGTAATTACTGTACAAAATTAAATTTAAATATTGAACAAGATTTGTAACAGAGTTTTCATCACGAATTCATAAAAAAATATTGTTGTTTCGAAACTCATGAGTAAATAATTTAAAGGACAATATGAATTATTTTGTCAATGGTCTACTCTACCCAAATATGCTTGTTAGTTTTATAAGTCACCAGTGTATACAATACAAGCTTTTCTACTCAAAAAAATGAAACGCGGGGGTTATATTACCGAAGCAGACAAACTTAACTACTCCTGCTGCGTGTAATTAAAAAAAAAAACAAAAGCAAGTAGCTTAAAGTTCTTCCAGACTATGCCCTACGTATATGTCAAATCTGATCCGTTCCATTAAGATGGCAAACTCTATCAAACAACCATCCATCTAAACTTTCGCATTTATAATATAAGTAAGAAATAAAATTATGCATCATAGCAACTAAAATACTTTCACTTACCAATTGATTATACAGGGTTGTTTTTCACTGATAATGCAGTCACGTGGCGAGGAGCGTATATTACGACTTCATCAATATGTAAGACTCGTGTTTAAATATTGTCAAACGTAGCACATGACTTCATACCGCTCTGACAGATCACACGGTTGATAACGACCATGTGAGAGATGTGATCACGATATCTAAATAAGAACAAAGAAACAAACGTATGGGGTCTTAAATTTACAGAGAGTAAGGAAATCTGAAATTTTCGAGTTGACCAAAATTAGATTACATTTTGAAACTTTAGCAAACAGTTCATGTTTTAGTTACTCTTTGTTAAATCGGTAGAGTAGTTTAGCTATAGAACGCGACAATGGAAAGGATGTTACAAAACAAGTAGGCTTAAAACCTACCCCGTTGTAAATTCCCTGTCTTTTACTCTGTTGTCATGACATTGTTCATCATCAAAATTCTCAAATGATTAGTTTGTTGGTTAAAATGGGATATTTAAATAATTTACGCATAAAGTAAAAAAAAACAAACTCAGATAAGCAACGTATTATTTATTTTAAGTTATGAATTTCATTCGTCGTGCTAAAACACTGTCCTATTGAAAGGACATTAACGAAGCTTCAAAGCTTTGAAGACATTTGAAAGTTTAAGCCCAAAGCCACTCCAGAGTACATCTAGGCAAGAGCGTAGTAAACATTTAATTGCTATAAAGAGGTCAGTCTTTTTGAACCTACGTAAAGGACATGAAAAGCTCACTTAACAACTCATTTTAAAATGGCATTTAGTTATTTAATTACGTACAAAAATCTTTTTATAAATTAAATTACATATACGTTTCTTTTCCTGCAAATTAAATTATGCTATCATTACTCTTAGATTCGTTAATGATTAATAAGTAATCAACAAGGGTCTCTCCCTTAGCGGATAGATCTAAAAGATGGATTTGAGGTTGACTTTTCTCCATTAGTAACCGATCTTAGATGGAGACCTATCATTTAAGCACATAAGGAAACCAAAATCTAAACTTTTGTTGAACGCTCTATATTCAGAAAGTTTTCAAAAATACATTTTCTAATTAATTTAGTAGGGAATTATCATTAAGAGATTGGTTAAAAATTTGTTGACTATTAGTTCATCAGCTCCACGCGGTCAACACGAAGACTAATCACTCACGTGAATTTGTTTTTACTAACAAACGCCGGTATAGATGTCTTCTCGCAAGATAACTATTATAAATACAACGGTAGCACCTTCTAGTGTTTAGTTCGCATACAATAGTCGTAGCGACTCTTTGATTTTTAAAACAATCAAAAGAGGTTTTAAGTTTCGTGTAAATTAAAAAAAAATGGCCCCCGGCGTCATTCAGAACACCGAACTGGCCAGTCCTCTTAACTCAGTGGAGAATAGTACATATATTGAACAGTTAGTTGTAAAAAAATCGTGTCCCATTGACCATAATGAAATTAATAGTGATGTACCCGATATTGAAAACGATGCGTTGATTGAAGCTAATGGAGATGTTTGTAAAATTGAAATAACGAAGTTAGATAAGAAGATGCCGCGTAAAGTAACGAGACCTAAAGTGCTGAAAAATATCGAGTCAAAGGAATATTTGTACGATCGGCTTTACGATACAACCTGCCCTCGAATCGTAAGTTTTAATTAGTTATAAGCGTTTTGTGCTCATAATTAAAACATTACCAAATTATAGTGTGTTGGTTACACGAAATTGGTTGAAACTCGAAAAGTTGAAAGTTTTTTTTTGTATATAATAGTTTTCTAAATATCTATTCATTTAGGCTCAATTTATTTGTTGTTTAAAAAAAACTCTGTTTTTGGTTTGATTTTAAGTTTAAGTAAATAAAAATTGCATTATGAAAATGGTCAAACGTAAAATTTAAATGAAAAGTCCATTCCAAATTGTAGGTTTAATATTGCAATTACTCGGACTGCAATTATTTTAAATACGTAATTCATAGTTGCTGAAGTCCAGTTCACAATAGATTATGCACTTAAGTTGCTAAAAGAACATTTATTTTATTCCAAAAACTCGAATGAATACAGTTTGAATGAAATGTAACAATATTGCGCACAAAAACAATGTTGAAATATGATATGTTATCAAAATAACTTTTCCAAAATTTAATAGTAAAATAGAAAGCATCGATGCTTTCTAATTACCGTCTATTTATAAAATTGATTTTGTTTATTTTTTGACCGACTTCCCAAAAGAAGGAGGTACTCAATTCGTCCATATATATATATATATATATATATATTTTTTTTTTTTTTTATGTGTGTTACGGCATAACTCCGCCCCTGGTAGACCGATTTTGAAAATTCTTTTTTTATCCGAGAGGTAGTGCTTGCAGGTGGGTCCCATTTTTTTGTTTGATTTTTGGAGTCAAAGACTACGGCGTAGTTAAATAGTTTAGCTCAAAATTGCGTGACGAAATTTGGTGTCTTTTTTGCTTTCTATGCTTACGTAGCCTAAACTATAAGACTTACACAAAAATTATGTATGGAAGAATTGTAGCCCTTTAAATTTGCTAAATAAAAGTCAGCGATAGCATATATCTATCTATTAAGGTTGTCGCACAATAACCACTTTTTTCATTAAAATTTCGATCAAAATCTATACCCCACTTTCAACGCTATTACTCGTGTTCGGTATGAATCCTTATCAAAATAAATGTGTCCATCATCAAGAGAATTTAATGTAGATTATAAATACCCTTGGAACTGTATAATTCCGATAAATAGTTTAGGAGATATCATAAATAGCAAATTACGAGTCGCAGAAAAAAATACCAACTTGTAACAAAGTTTGCTTTCTTGGCTTACGTAGCCTAAACTATAAGACCTACATAAAAATGATGTATGAAAGAATTGTAGGTCATTCAATTAGCTGAATTAAAGTCTGCGATAGCATATATCTATCTCTTAAGGTTGTCGCACAATAACCGTTTGTTTCGAGAAAACCGTCAAATAAGTGCAATCGACTTTATTTAAAACGCTTTTATTCTTATTTGGTATGAATCCTTATCCAAATAAATATGTTTTCACGATAGAGTATTATATGTAGATCGTAATTGCCTTTTACAGTATGTAATTCTGTGCAAGATTCTAGAAGTTATCAAAATATTAAAACTCACGGGCAACAACGGCGCGCGGCCGCACCGAATTATGAGTGAATGATCGCAACGATGTATTAGTTTTGTACTTAATTTCTTAGATAATCGATTTAGATAACTCATTATTTGTTTGAAAGCTAGTGATTATCATACTGCGATGTCTAGATTCACTAAAAATCGAGAAATAAATAAACTTTTTAATAAAAAACAAAACCGACTTCCAAACAAAATACACTAAAAACAAAATACACTAAAAACAAAATCTTCTCAAAAAACAGTACACTAAAAAGTAACGAAATAATTTCTTGAAAATAGTAAACCTCCCTTATTGTAGCTGTTATGTCTATATTGTACAATTATTATTACTTTGAAGTCGGTGTCAGTCATTACTAAAAACGTTACTATACTTTCAATTGTCAATTGTTATGGTAAAAATGTAGAAAACCTTACGTAGAAATATCACTGCATATACCTCGGCTGACACCGACATCAAAGTGATAATAATTGTACAATATAGACATAACAGCTACAATAAGGGAGGTTTACTATTTTCAAGAAATTATTTCGTTACTTTTTAGTGTACTGTTTTTTTGAGAAGATTTTGTTTTTAGTGTATTTTGTTTTTAGTGTATTTTGTTTGGAAGTCGGTTTTGTTTTTGTTAGTGTAACTCTTGACGAAATAATAGTGCCTAACATTTCATGTGTTCTCAACCTAACGATTTCCACTGCGAAATCTATCTTAGAAAAACATTGTTGTCGCTGTTTTTTAATAACAACGATATAGATGTCAATATACAAGTTTTTCAGCAGTGGAAACTCACTAATATTGCTTAATGTAACCAAAAAGATAACAAACGCCGTCACGGCCTGCCTCTAATTTTATTAGTTGACGTTTTGGTGCGTCCCGACCATAAAGTTTCGTTTGTTTTTACATTCAATGTAGAATTTGTTGTAAAACAAACATTCGTTACATTGACTTTGCGCACATACAGACTAACTATAATATCGATATATTCTGTGTATAAAACTACGTATTTTTACCATCAGTTTTCACTACAAACATTTGTATGAAAAAAATATCTATCGGTGATTTTTAAATAGTCAAAACGATTGCGATACGATTTCCCGAGGCCTAATAATAGTTCCTTTTCTTTCCCATTTTCTTATAAAGAATGGATGAGAAGGGACAGTGGATTTGATGGTAGAGGGGAAATATCATCTTTATATGCGTGTCTTCCTTTTTTTTTATAATATAAGGTGGCAAACGAGCAAGCGGCTACCTGAATCCACCGAAATGGCGAAGCGACCGCTGCCCATAGACATCCGCAATTGCAGATGCGTTGCCTACCCTTGATTGACGGTGGAGCAGACGCACATAAAAGGATATTCCCCCTTCCTATGCGTCTCCTCCACCGTTAAATCCACTTTTCCTTCCCATCCGTTCCTATTAAGAAAAGGGTGGAAAGGGAAAGGGACTAAAATTAGGCCTCCGGCACCACACTCATCAGACGAAACGCGGAATTCCTTTCACTTCACGCCTGTCTTCTGTGTGGTCGTGGTATTTCACCGGGCGAGCCGGCCCATTCGTACGAAGATGTTAAAGCGGGCACTACCACTGTTAAAATCCATTAAGGATAGGCAACGCATCTGCAATTGCGAATTTCTTGTCGCTTCGCCTTTTCGGAGAATTCATGTGGCCGCTATCTCGTTTGCCACCTCATAATGTAATTGAATCTATTTAGCATACTGTATAAGTATACTTCTTAAAAGTTAAAGCTTCAATTCGATAAGCTTTTTGCCTTAAAATATATTAAAGTTAAAACGAAGAGCACTTCATTCATAAAAAGACTTAGGCGATACTGTAAAGGTAGGTATTGCGTATAAATAAGAATCAAAGAGAATTCTTATTCCTTCAACTTAAAAATAAACCCACGTCTCGTATTGATATCCCATAAAAACACTATTAATTTGTCTTTTATGGCCTTAGTATCGACTTTATTGCCAATATGCGTTTCAAATAAGCTCTTTAAGATAGATCGCTTTTCACTTGAAAGCTAATGTTTTGTAACTGATAAATAAAAAAAACGTTAAATATACAAAAATAGTTCAAATATATATTTTTTTTGTTACAATTTAAAATTACAATAAATGATGTATGTATTTTTGTATATAAAATTACGCGCCATTTTTTCTACATATTAATTAATTTTTAAAGTATTTCATGTAATTTAAGTTAAGAATTTGTTCAATTACAGTTTAATACCATTATCCCAATCCAGACAAATTACTCTTAGCAAATTAGTAATTTGCACGATTTGTAACGCTGTTTCCCTTAACTAGATTCGAAGCAATTCGACGCTCGAAAAACGTTGTACGATTAGCCGGTAACGATCCAAGATTAGATACCAACTTATGTGTTGTGTAAATAGGATCATTACATAATATAAAATAGTCTGGGATAGAAGAGCTTTGCTAATTTGAATTGCACAATAAATTGATCGTCTTTGGCAAATTTTCATGTCTTACTAATAATGTAAATAAATATTTCCGAAACTAAAGATAAAATAGTACATTTATAAAAAGTATTTAGTAATAAATTAGTTAACTAGTTAGTTAATTCGACGGAGTTTTTTTTAGCAATAAAACATTATATGTTACCAACAAACTGAAATCCAAATTTCACGTAATTTTCTATAAAGTAGTTCAGTAAATTTTTTAAATTAGGTGTTTGTCACACTAGACACTATATAAGTAAGGGTTAATATAATTAAAGTATTATTATCGTTGTTTTGCCACTTTTAAAAGGGTAAATAGTCTTTAAATTTGATATAAAATGTAAACGTGCATTTTATTTTAAAAATTTACATTTGTCTTTTTCACAGATTTCTGGAACACATTTCCATATTCACGAACATCATCCAATTCAACAAAACGTTCGCTTCGAGTTCGAAATCCTATTTCTAGTACAATGTTCTATTTTTAAATAAACGCATTTCTTACTGTGTCTTGAATAACAAGCGATTCAAGCGACTCAATTTGAGATTTAACATTGTTGTAGTCAAGTAGAAATTCACATTTAGATTTTATACCAAGTAATCTTGAGAGCTGCAAAATGTTTGTTAATTTTTGTTATGTCGTTATGAGTACTGAGATTGACATTTTTAAAAGAATTAAGAAAGGTATTTTATAAAAGATTCTACCAACATATAAAAACATTGCGAAAAATAGTATGAAAGTAGCTTGATTTTGATTGTAATTTTCGGGAAAATATACCATAATTGCTTCAAAATCTGCCCGAAAGTTTACGGTTAATCTTTAGATTAAAAAAGCAACTTAGCTTAGATTAAGAAATTAAGATCATTGAGTAATCTCATCGTAATCTCTTTGTGTAGCCAACACTATGCAACGAGCGGGCGTGTCTCGGCAGCCTGATGGCTATCCCCGGCCGAGGAGACGTGCCCAGGGACCCTGAGGAGGTCCTCAACGACGCCAAGGACTTTCTCGGGCAGTATTTTGCATCTATACGCAGGTAAGATTGATGAAAATCGCTACATAAAACATATGATTATATCTTGCTGTTTCTGTGATATTGAATCCGTAAATATCAAAAATAAATTGTTATATCAAGTCAAAGATGCAAAGATTTATATGTAAGGGTAAAAGACAATTAAATTAAGAGAAATCTTGAAGTAAACGGGAATAAGTCAGAAAATCGTTTATATAATGCCTTCTACCCGTGTGAACTGGGGGCGCAATGCTAGTTATATTCTAAAGCAGCCATACTTGAAAAGCAATATTAAAATTTTTATAACCGTCATAACTAAAATGGCAGTGAAATGACTATTAAATTTTAATCAAGTTATTTCACAAGACATGAGGAAATTTTAAGTTTTGTGCAGCTGTTTAAAATTAAAATGTTATTATTACGAAATACCTTCTTATAGAAATTAACTGGTTTATCACTGCAAAACATCGATACAGTAACCATCTAATTCGCTTTGAAAAATACAAAACCTATTCGTTTATCCAGGGCTAATACGCCAGCACATGAGGCGCGTTGGAAGACAGTCCAGGAAGAAGTGGTTAAGTCGGGAACATATCAGTTGACCACCACTGAACTAGTATTCGGCGCTAAGCTCGCCTGGAGAAACGCAAGCAGATGTATTGGAAGAATACAATGGTCTAAACTACAGGTAATTCTTTTATTTTATTAATTTGTTCCTGTACCTTTGTGTTAAATTGTTGTAATCTTAAATGTTTGTACTAAACAAATAACACTAAGATTTATTCAAACATCTGATATCGTTGTTTGATGTAATATTAATTTATATGCTTTGCACAATGATAACATATATTACATCTTATTTATAAAGTAAATATTCGTTAACATAATTGAATATTGCTGAAATCGACTATCGCAAAAAAAAACATCAAATGATTTCTAGGTATGAGCTTTAACTAAGTAAAAACATTGGCTGAATTGAAGATATTTACTCTACGTTAAATGGAAAATAAATTAAAATACTCAGGGAAGCATCTCGTAATGATTTTAAAATTGAACGAATCTGCTCGGAGTGTTCTGCATTTAATTTGCTCTGTATCCGATAGAAGGCGGCGAAAAAGTTAGACTTTATTTTTTTAATTAGGTCGCTTGATTGAGCTGCCAGCAACATAATAACATTACGAGTAATCCATTCATTCGTTTCATTCAGTTTCCTCGGCGGTTGTTAGGGATGAACGCGACTTAAATCGGTATTACGAGACCACTTTTAAGTCCCTGTGATGTTCGCGAGTATTTTCATTATCGCGGTCTTTAAATGGATTGAGGTTAATCAGAATGAGAGATTTAGGCTGGTTAATCTTGTTGGGGAAAATTTTAAAGTGATTAGATGTTAAATCCGATGGATGCTTACAAACGACTCGGGCTGTTGAATCATTTTTGTAGACATTTTTTCATTAATGAATGTGCAAGATATTCGCAGGAGCATTTTGAATTCTCTTCTCTGGCCCGTGTACTATCAAAGTAAGAATTCATAATTTGAGATTTGTTTCAGGTGTTTGACTGTAGACAGGTGACTACCACTAGTGGTATGTTTGAAGCCCTTTGCAACCACATTAAGTACAGCACAAACAAAGGAAACATAAGGTAAAAACAATGTTTTAAAAAACCAGACATCGACAATATCAATCGAAGTTAGTTGTCAATCCAAAAAAAATAAGATATCAATCGTTTATTGGGACATATTCCAGATTTTTTAAAATGTCTTTAACGAACCGAATCCCTGAGCTAACGAATTCTATTTCAGGTCAGCCATTACGGTATTTCCACAGCGTACAGACGGTAAACACGACTACAGGATATGGAATAGCCAGTTAATAAGCTATGCCGGGTACCGGCAGCCGGACGGCACTGTGCTGGGAGACCCGATGCATTGCGAATTCACAGAGGTAAGGGAACGACGAAATGAGTAAAAAATCAAATGAAATTTTTCTCTGGCGCAACATTTTTTAATGTAAAAAGTTGATATGTTAGTTAAAAGTTCAGAGAGAATTTATAGTAAAAAAAAGACTTTTAAATGATTAGCATCTTTAGTATTGATGAATTTGGATCTTGAGAAACTTACCCTAATCATTGGAGTACTTACACGACATTTTTATTATGATAATAGGTTATTGGACTGTAAGATTAATTTATTCTTTCAAGTATTGTAGACAGTAAATCATATCAAATGGTTTTGAAGTACATGTTTGTAATTCTCTGTTCGTTATTTAATAGTCAGTTCTTGTTGATAAACGTCGGCAAATAGGCTGTAGCGAAAATGAAAAAGTTCAATTTACTCGCAGTTGGCCATTAATCACTCAAAATTGACTTATTGGAAATCGGCCGCACCTGGCCCGTTGTGTTAACAACACTTTCAAACCGTCGTTTACTTTTCATGAATATTTATTTCTTTACTCATCCTTTACATCATTTCGATCAAATTATTTATTGGAATTGACAACTCTTTCTTTTTCAACATATGAAGTAACGAACTTCGATTTATCTCAAACTCTTACTATCTTTTATTTTTATTTATTTCATCAATGTCACTTATGTCTTATTAAAACCACTTTCCGTCTTTTATTTGGGACTTAAAAAAATTGTACTGATAGAACATGTTTATTTCAAAAATACGTTTCTTGCAGTTGTGTCTCAAACTGGGATGGAAGCCACCGCACACAGCGTGGGACATCTTGCCCCTGGTATTGTCAGCTAATGGAAAGGACCCGGACTACTTCGAGATCCCCCGGGACCTTGTCATGGAGATAAAAATGACCCATCCCAAGTAAGTATCGTCTAAGTGTCTTATTGTTCATCGAACGTTATTCAATTGTCAGCAAAGGTCTGAGAAACGTTTCTGTACAAAAAGTTTTCCTTTTTGTAGTTTTAACAGTTTTTCCTTGTTCATAAAATACTAATAAATTACACCTGAGTGTTTACAATAAGTGTTCACCTAGGCGTATTTTACCATTTTTTAATTTTATCTTAAGTAACTTTAACCATAGTTTATAACATTTAATTCACTAGCAATATAATTATCTGTACCCACTTCTCTAAGGAGTAAAGTCTTAACAGCTTGTTATATTTACATTTTTATCCGGACATCAACTAAGTATTACAAGGCACTTATAAAGCAACACGGTGCCTCTTACCATCACAGATTTATGCGCACATAAAACCACAAATGCATATTGTAGGCGCTCAGAGGTAAAACTCCCAAATAGCCTACGACGGCCCATACGGAGTAGATTGCTCATCGTAAAAGCGTGGTCCAGTGATCTCCAATCTGCGTTTATCGCCCATAAATCTCAGCCCATTCAATAATGTATCGCCATTGATATTGTTAACAGGCGTTAATGTGTTATAAAAAGCGTGATAAGTTCTGATTGTGTGGCCACTGATAGCTTCCACGCCGGAAAATGTTTAAGTCATAAAGTTTAAGTACTATCAAATACATTACTGCTATAATTTTTTTGTGTTGATGCATTTTTAAATTATTATACAGATTCAAATAATGTCGTTAGTTTAATTTACACCGTAAAATTATTTGTACATTTAGAGAGAGCACTGAAACTAAACTATCGCACAACTGTTTAGCCGTGCTTTGATTCGTATGATATATGGAGTTACGCACACTACTCAATTTATAGTTGTGCAAATAAACAGTCGAATGGACTGCGAAACAATCGCACAACAGTTGTACGATAGTTATGTAAAAGGTGTGCGCCCGTTCTTATTGTTATAATCCATAACACAAGTCGTTATACATAGTTCTCATTTCTTTCTTAAATAAGTATTTACTTCATTTTAAATAAATCATTTCCATTCCACATATTGTTGAGACGTATGTTATATTTCCCTACACAGTAATTACTCATGTCTGTGAACATAAATAACCGAACTACGTTTGCGTCATATTGAGCCGCAGATTCTGTGAAGTCTCACTTAGCCACCAGACAAATCGTCTTTGTTCTGCTCGCTGCCGTGAACCTTGTTATTTCGTATGTCAATTAAACTTTAAAAAAGTTATACAAATATGACGTCATATGTTTTAGAATGCGACGATTTAGTGGAAACTATTTTATATTCATAATTAAACCTTAACATGTTTTCTAAGCCGAAATTAAGCTACATGACTATGAAAAAAAGTAAATTTATTTACGCTTTCATGCGTAAAATACTTATTCTTGAAAAAAAACTTCATTCTTTACGCAATTTGTAAAGCAAAATAGAGAAAATATTAGGGCAAAAAAAAATTGACCTTTTCGTGTTAGATATTCAATTGCATTTCTCTAAAATACTCAACAACTATTTCAAATGAAGTCTAAAGTCTATACAGTACTTGACAGTTATTAATAACATCGTCACACTTAATCGGGTAAGGTTTAAAACCTTGTAATATCATAACAATTTCCCACAACGTAACAAGCGTTATACCTGTCTTATATCACGTATTACTATGAAACATCACTGCAGTAATAATTGCATATACGTTCGTCTCTATTTTGTCAAAGAGAGTGAAAGAGATCATAATATAATACATTTTTCCTGTACAGTTACGAATGGTTCGAGGAACTGGATCTGCGTTGGTATGCTCTACCTGCTGTGTCTAACATGCGCTTCGATTGTGGCGGCATTGAGTTCACAGCGAATGCTTTCAACGGTTGGTACATGAGCACTGAGATCGGTTGCCGAAATTTCTGTGATACGAACCGTCTTAACATGCTTGAGGTAAGTAAATAATGACGTCAAATGAACCTTGAACGAAAGCATTAATAAATCGCTAAAAATATGAAAGACAATATCCTAACTTTAGTGTTAGAAAACGAGGAAAAATTTAAACTTTTCAACGGCTTTTCTACAATACCTATACAAATATTATAAAGAGGAAAAATCTAAACTTTTCAACGGCTTTTCTACAATACCTATACAAATATTATAAAGAGGAAAAATTTGTATTTTTGTATGTATTGAATTAACTCAAAAACTACTGGTCCGATTTTAAAAAATCTTTCACCGTTAGAATGGTAATTTATCTGTGAGCATCTGTGACCATTCATTGTTTTTTATTCATTTTTAATTTCACGCGGGCGAAGTTGCAAGCAACAGCTAGTCATTAATATTGATTAGAACGTTTACGTGACGTCATCGACAAAAATTGTATTAGAATGTGCAGCGAACATAAAATACACCAATAAATAAATGTTTTCCTGTTTTTAAACATTCCTATCGAGTCTGATGAAACTTTGTTTCTTCCACTTAATTTGATTTGTGCTTGGTTTCTATTTAATTAGCAAGCTTGAATTGAAAATTACTACTAACAGAATAAGCATTCGTCTTCCCGGAAGAAAAACAAGCGCAAAGAATTTAAAATTCTCTTGAAGCGCGGATAAAGTTTGATTTAATCTACAAAGTCCAGGAAAACTTGCATGTACTGCATCCTAGAATCGAACTTTTAGCAAATAGGATTCGAAAAATATCTTAGAATTAGAAGACAAACATTTTTTAATTCGCGAAAATTCCTTAGAGATTTAACACATAGAATATTTTATTCTTGAAGCATAGTTGCAGAATTGTTATGAATTTAAAAAGATACAAATTGAAACACAAGTAACATAAAGATTTTAGTTAACATATTGTATTCTTTTAATTAGAAAGTGGCGCAGAGTATGGGTTTGGATACCAGAACTCCAGTAAACTTGTGGAAAGACAAAGCTCTAGTAGAAGTGAACGTAGCTGTACTGCACAGCTTCCAGCAGCAAAACGCTACCATTGTTGATCATCATACAGCTTCTGAAAGCTTCATTAAACATCTTGATAATGAAAACAGACTTCGGTAGGTAAAACCTATTTATTACTTTTATACTGTATCTTTAACAATATTTCTGATATTATAAAAGAGAGTTAAAAGACGTTATTTTAGTTTCATTAGTAGTATTGTAGACTTTAAATTCAAAGACAAATTCAACAGTCGAGTAAACAATTCATCACGATAACATCGTAACAGCACAACGTTTGTCCTGTGTACGATTCAAAAGCCATCAAACAATCAACACAATCCTCGCAGCCGGCTGTGGATCAGATAAACAATACAGATGTGCCCGAGTGTGCAAACAAATCGACCAACATCGTGTGATCGTTTGTCGTAACAACTCCATTTGCACGCACTTTAGCTCGATCGCAAATTAGGTCTACGTTACGATATCATGACGTCAGATTTTCGAACTCATTTCTGCGTCGTATTTTTTACGTACTTAATATGTTAGTAGATGAAGTAATGACATAAGTATTTGTTTAGTATGTTTGTTTTATTTTATTACCCATGTTAATTAGCATGAGCAATCACAGTAATATACAAGATGAAGAAAATTTGTTGGAAATAATACAAAATCTCTATACTAAGTATTTACATCAATAGATCCGGTTGTCCTGCTGATTGGATTTGGATTGTACCTCCTATGTCCTCCTCAATAACGCCCGTCTTCCATCAAGAGATGGCGCTGTATTACTTGAGACCTGCTTATGAATATCAGGTAAAAGCTATAAATATATTTTTTTTAATAAAACAATATTAATCGCTGAATACTCCTTAATAATAACTTAGAAGACAACTAAAGTAATGTGTTATTCCTTGTTCACTGATTTAGATTTTGATTCGTGTAACATAAAATAATTTTGCAATTTGCTTAGGAACCGGCATGGAAGACTCATCAATGGCAAAAATCGAAGCCGATCACGGGCAAGAGGCCTATCAATAGAAAATTCCACTTCAAGCAAATTGCACGCGCCGTCAAATTTACGTCTAAACTGTTCGGCCGGGCTCTATCTAAGAGGATCAAGGCGACGGTACTGTATGCCACAGAAACTGGTAAATCTGAGCAGTATGCAAAGGAGCTAGGAGTCATTTTCGGACACGCTTTCAACGCTCAGGTAAAATAACAAGCATTAATTAACTCATGTACTAATTTTGACTGATAACATTTTTGAAATTATATCAGAAACGTTTAACGTGAATCTTTTTGTAGATATTTTCCTAGTATTTTTGTAAGGAAATATTATCATTTCGATAAGATATAAAAAATAAAATAGTCAAATGATATATCTGTTCAACAGGTTCATTGTATGGCCGATTACGATATAACATCTATAGAACATGAAGCTCTACTTTTAGTTGTCACGTCCACCTTCGGAAACGGAGATCCGCCAGAAAATGGAGTGGTATGAATTGGTCCCTTTTAATTATTAATTACTTTATGGTAACTAATCTGTCAATTGTTAACCTTAGCAGATAAAGAAATTAAAAGTGGAAAGGTTTTCCAAATTCAAAAATTTTCAAAATTCAATTTTTAATTCTTAATTCTCTTCTTTTAGGCTTTTGGTGAACATCTTTGCGAAATTTTATATACCGATCAAGTTGGCGGTGACGATTCCACGGGGTAAATATCGCTATGTTTCTAAGATTTTAATTTTCAATAATAAACAACATCCATTAAACAATTTTCTAACTATTTAAGGTCTCAAATGCTGACACCAAAATCATTCATCAAGGCGAACAGTCAAATAGAATTACAGCGCTATGCCTCTGGCAATCCGAAACAACTGAGCAGATTGGAATCTTTAAAAGGTGATATAATTTTTATTAAATATTCGCATTTTAATTACTAAAATTTGAATACTAATGTGTAATATGACAAACAGGAAGTGCTACTGACGCCACATCCATTGATAGTTTCGGTCCATTGAGCAATGTGCGCTTTGCCGTTTTCGCACTTGGTTCAAGCGCCTATCCAAACTTCTGTAACTTCGGCAAATACGTGGACAAGTTGCTCGGTGACCTTGGAGGTGAACGTATCCATGACGTCGCTACTGGCGACGAAATGTGTGGCCAAGATCAAGCCTTTAGAAAGTGGGCCTCCAGTGTGTTTAACGTAAGCCGAAACCTGTTTATTTCCATTGTTTTATAATCAAGCAATCTAAATACGTAACACTTAATTATTTCCTGTAGATAAAATTACTAATACACTACTTGTCAAGAGTGTAACTATGGTTTTGATCATTTATAAAAACCCAAGAGTGGTATTTACTAAAATCCCGCTAGAGCACACTTAAAAAAAAACAGTCAAAATATTTTAAATCCGTGTTGTTATGATGACTTGGATTTGATATAGGGTTACGTAATTTACGGACTTCGCACTTTAAAAAATGCTTATTGGATTCCAAAAAAACACATTTTGTAACAGGTGGCATGTGAAACATTCTGCTTAGACGATGACGAAACTCTTCAAGAGGCAAAGCGAGCTCTGGGTTCTGTGACATTAAGCGAAGAGACTGTTAGGTTTGCTAATCCAGCTTGCCGCCCTCCGGCACTACCGGTAGCTCTACAGTCTGCTTTAAATCGACAACTAGTGACTTGTGTAGTCAAAGCTAATAAAGACTTGGGAGATTCTTCAGCAGAAAGATCTACAATTTTCATTGATTTGGAGCCAAAGGTAAGTCATTAAATTAGAAAGATTAATTTTGTCAGTAAAACGATGTTTACAAAAAATCCATTATTCAACAGAATGATATTAAATACGACCCGGGAGACCATGTTGGAATTATCGCTTGCAATCGTAAAGAGTTGGTGAACACACTATTGGCGCGTTTGAAAGATGTCAATGATTATGATGAACCTGTGCAATTACAGTTGATGAAAGAGACTCACACTTCAAGTGGTAATATTTTCATAACATTCCTAATTTTTACTTAACCAATAAGATATACATGCTTCTTTTAAAATCAATTCTGTGTTTTAGGACCCGTGAAATCTTGGGAACCACATGAAAGACTTCCTGCGATAAGCGTTCGAGATCTATTTACAAGATTCCTAGATATAACCACACCACCAACAACAATTCTTTTACAATATTTAGCCAAGACTTGTGAGAATGATGATGAAAGGAAACAACTTAACATTCTATCTACGGTAAACTCACAAGGATATTTATAACGATTCTGTTAATAATTTATAATTCCCTGACTTATTGTATTGTTATTTTCCTTAGGATCCTGCGGCATATGAGGATTGGCGTCACTTCCGTTTCCCGACACTTCCTGAGGTGTTGGATCAGTTTCCTTCGGCGAAGCCCAGTGCGTCTCTACTCGCGGCTTTACTGTCGCCATTGCAGCCAAGATTCTATTCGATCTCATCGTCTCCTCTCGCTCACCAGAAACGATTGCATCTTACTGTTGCAGTTGTTACGTACCGAACACAAGGTGAGCAAAAGTTCGTCATGAAGATATAATTTTTAATCTTTATTTAGAAGGATAGGTGATGAGATAATTTTACATTAACAATTAAAAACAAACAAATGAGCATTATCTGCCAAAAAATAATAATTTTGTTTCAATCTGATATATGAAAAAAAGAGATAACTAGAGCACAATTTTTTTTTAACGGAATTAAAAAGATTTGGTTACTTGACCTAATTAATAAACAATTACTATGCGATGATTCAATCTGATATTGTTTTGTTTTTATTATTTTTATAAGAAACATAATCATAAGTAAACACGGGGAGGATGTTTGTTATCAATAGACTAGCTGTTGCCCGCGACTTCGTCCACGCAATATTAAGATAAAAAAGTAGCCCGTCTATGTCAGCTACCCTTCAGGGAAAGTCTGGTCGAAGCGACCCAGCCGTTTCAGAGATTACCCGGAACAAACGCGGCTTGCGGACAGACAGACAGACAGACAGACAGACAAAAAAATTTTTGTATGCGATTTTCGTTATCAGCAACGCACATTCATCATCTTCTCGAAATCTGGAATTTTTCTTTTGATATTACAAACAGACACTCAATTTTATTATGTGTACATATAGAATTTGATTTGGCGTGGTTCGTGCTATATTTATAATAGCTGTTCCACGCGACTTCGTCAGCGCAGCATTAAAAGAAAAAAAAAGACACGAAGTACATAATTAACTAAATATCCCTCGGGAACCTGACATTTTTCGGGGAGGAACCTTATCCCACTGTGGTCCAGACTTTGTTAAATGTCTGTGCCAAATTTCAATAACATAAGTTGAACCGTTGCAGAATTATCGAGTAAACATTAAAAACAAAATTAATGTATCCCACGGGAACCGTAACTATTTCCAGGTTAAAAAGTAGCCTATGTGTTCTTCCAGACTATGCTCTACATAAGTGCCGAATTTCATGGAGATCCGTTAAGCCGTTAGGCTACAAACTCTAACAAACATCCATCCATAGATCTAAACTTTTTAAAAAGTTTACAATTTATAGTATTTAAGTATGAATTATGATTGCCCACGACCCACGACTTCGTCCGCGTGGAGTTTAAAATTCAAAACTTACATTTGCCCTTTTTTTCATCCTATTACCTAAAGTATTATCTTAGTAGTAAGCTACGTAATGAACTACTACGGTGAAGTAAAACATCGTGATGCAACCTACACATATCGGAGAAGAAATTCAAAGATGCATATGTGTGAAGTCAACCAACCCGCAGTGGGCCAGTGTGGTTGACTATGTCCTAGTCACCCTAACTTAGGTTAGGCTCCGAGCCCCTCAGTGGGGACGTATACTGAGCTGGTGATGATGATGATGATGATGATGAATCTACGTAATAACAGAAATCTATTAATGAAAGATTCCAAATTTCTAAGCCCGGTAGTTTGTGAGCTGATTTTTCGGTTACCCTTATTGTTTGTGTTCGCGATATCTTCTAAACTATTTGTCCAATTTAAATACTGTAAAGGACAATTTTGTTCTACATTAAATTCTCCTGACAACGAAGGCATTTATTTGGATAAGGATTAATACTGAAACCAATAAAACAACGACGCAAATAGCATGCGATTTTTAATTCATTTTGTAAACAAAAAAGTGGTTATTGTAAGAAAACCGTTAAAGATAGATATATGCTATCGCGCACTTTTCTGTAGAACTTTTTGAGATCTACATTTCTTTCATACATCATTTTTATATACCTCTAACGGTTTAGGCAGCGTAAGCCGAGAAAAGTTAAAGTTTAGTGAATTTTTAACGCCGGCGTCCAGAAACACGCTGTTTATTAATAGTTCCTAAACATTAGTAATAATAAAATATAGCCTATGTTACTCACAGATAAATTATCTTTCTGATGGTGAAAGAATTTTTAAAATCGGACCAGTGGTTTTTGAGTTATTTCAATACATACAAAAATACAAAAATACAAAAATACAAAAATACAAAAATACAAAGTTTTCCTCTTTATAATATTAGTATAGACGAGGAAATATTAAAATGATGTCATGTTCAAACAGATGGTGAAGGTCCTGTCCATTATGGTGTTTGTTCAAATTATCTCATGGATCGTAAACCAGGCGACGAGGTTTATCTATTCATACGGAGGTAAGTGTTTTATCGCAAAAAAACCCACAAATTACGATCACAACAATTTATTATCGGTTTACTTTATTTTTAGCGCTCCAAACTTCCACCTTCCACAAGATCTATCAGTTCCTCTCATACTAATCGGCCCTGGAACTGGTATTGCGCCCTTCCGAGGTTTTTGGCATCACCGACGAGCTCAATTGACCTCTAGAACTCGCTCGACAGCGGGACCCGTATGGCTATTCTTTGGATGTCGAACTAAAACAATGGACTTATATCGAGAAGAAAAAGAACACGCGCTCAAGGAGGGTGTACTGTCGAAAGTTTTCCTCGCTCTGTCGCGAGAGAAAAATGTTCCGAAAGTAAGTTTATCGATATGATTCAAAGTTTATTTTTATTTTATGAATATTTGATTTGCGTAAACTGTGGTTATAATACATATAGTTATTAGTTTCTATTACTGTTACTATCTTAATTGGCAATACATATACCTGATAGAAAAGGACAACTGAATCAAATTACTACGACAAAATCAATCTGTATAATCCATTGACGTCATATTTAAGTACTTTTGCGAAATACCTTTTTAATTTATTAGCTTAGACAGATAGGAATTACGATTTGGATGTCCACATTTATATGTAGTCACATTTGTATGTAGTCACTTGTTTCTAACATGAATCCGTAAGTATTGATTCAGTTTGGTTTGTCGATGTCGTCAATTTAACATTGGAATTTCAGATTTAACCACTCTACTAAAAATGTATTTCTATGAGAAATTTCACTAGTGTTCTTGTTTATAGATGTACGTACAAGAGGTAGCCGAAAAGGAAGGTGCGGAAATACATGATTTACTCGTCAACCGCGGCGCACATTTCTACGTGTGCGGTGACTGCAAGATGGCGGAGGACGTCCACCAGAAGTTAAAAGGAATCATCAAAAAGCACGGCGCGATGAATGACGATCAAGTGCACAACTTCATGTTTTTGCTGAAGGTAAGAAAGCGTTAGGCTGGATATATTTGTTAGTAACGACTGCGAACTGCGGTCCGTGTATGGCTCATGTAAGCTGCTGATCGGCTGCCAAACACGTAACGCTTATGATGCCCGATACTCGAAGATTGTATTTGGCAGTTATAGTTTAGTAATTATAGCTAATGAAAAGAAGATCAGAGACATAGGTTATAGTTTAAGATCTCTAATTGAACTGTTGCATACGGGCAGGTCTAGCTTTATGGTTAAACGACTAACTTTCGCCCGCGACTCTGTCCTTCTGTCAATTAAAAAAACAAAAGATAGCCTATGTATTCATCCAGATTATGCTTTAAATTTAACCCTTTCAACTAGATTCGTTCGGCCGTTTAGGCCACAAACTCTAACAAACATCCATCCATCCAGCTATACTCTCGCATTTATAATATTAGTAAGATAACAATTGTTAGTATAGTAGTAACTATTGTTAAATAGGTCAACGTTACATATTACGTTATTTATCAACAATGGCTTTGTTTCTGCTAATTAACAATGTTTACATTTTATCCCGGTAGGATATGAGATACACGTATAACAATAATTGTGTTACAATGTGGCGGCGTAGATATTTCATAGTTAATGGTCAATTATTAATAAACTATTTTATCAATCATTTTACTAGGAGGAAAATCGCTACCATGAGGATATATTCGGAATCACGTTGCGCACGGCCGAGGTTCACAGCGCGTCCCGGGAGTCTGCGAGGAGGAACAGAGCCGCGCAGCCATGACGCCGGTCCTCCATGTTTCCTTCGAACTCTCAATTTCCAAATAACACTCGTTTCCCTCAGAAATCCCTTACTTAATTACGCTCATAAAACTATTACAATAACGCGATTACTACTAGTGGAAATTAAACTAAATTTACGGAATTTAATGTGGTCGTATTTTGGATGAAATACACAAAATGTCTAAAAATAAACGTAAAAAATCAGTAAACTTAGTTTAATTTGAAATCGCGTTTTGAAATTGTCGCTTCATATCTTAATAATAAATATTTACTATGTCGTAAGTTTTATCAAATCGAACAATTGAATTAAAAAATCCATTGATATTTATTGAATATTTGAATTTAAAATGATTATTAAGAAAGCTTTGTAAATTCTTGGAATCTAAAAATATATTTCAATATCGAACACTATGATAATTATGAAATATAATTTCCTTAAATTATATTATTGAATAATTTTTTAACGGTTGTGTTAAAAAAATAATTGTTTCATATGTAAATGGTACCTGGAATAATATGTTGTATTTAGTGATTTTCTTTAATTATTTTATTTATCTATGAGATTTGATTTATTTATTATTAAAAGTGATTATTTAGATTAGTATTTAATGCAGGGATTAACAGTTTGTAAGCGCACAAGCATTTATTTAATTTAAGTATATTTTTATTTACAAATAAGACGTACGAATTTAAATTGTTTTATTACTGTTATGTTAATTATTAATTATTTACAAAAGAATACCTTAGTGTTTAAACAACGATACATTCTTTAAAATATTACTTAATGTAATAATTTACATAGACAATATTTTGATGTCTAAGAAATTATTTTATTTACTAATAAAGCTTATGTTTTACTTTTAAAAAAGCGTAGAATAGAGTCAACATTTTATTTCTGCGTTTAAATGTTACCAAAATGTTTAGACACTTATCATTACTTTATACTATGTAAATATTTTTGAGTTTCAATTCCCTACTGCAGGTAATTGTTATTTTCACATTAATTAAGAAGAATATATTATTTTAAAGCTCACAGACAAAAATGTAATATTTTAATTCGTTATTTTATTACTCCTTTTATTGAAAAATTCTTTGTGTAATTTTATCAACAGTTTTGTAATTCTTCTCAGCTATTTATGATACCGCGAACTCTTTTCTACAGTCTCAATATAATTGTCTTAAACTTTGTGATTTTAAGCTAGTCGTAAGAAATGTATTCATATTTTCTATTATCCGTATTTTAAAATTATTATACAATAACTTTCCTAATAAACAATATTTCTGTATTAATATAAAGTTTTAAAATGTTGTAATTGTCTCCTAACTATTAATTAATATTAAAAATATTTACGAAAGTAATTTTTTCAAAATATTTATTCGCATTATTGTAATTATATTCACATCAGATTTCATATTGCACCATTTTAAAAATACATATATGAAAAGTTTGGCAGCTTTCAAATATTTAAATACATATTTACGTTCAATTATTTCTTTTATTTAAATTCATAACTCTCCCTGTCTAATAATAAATCGCTCCCTAAAAATTAAAACAAAATAGCCGAAAACGAAGTAAATTTAAAACAATTATGTTGATCAAAGTATTTTTAAGCAGATCTCCAAAAAATAAAAAACCTCTGAACGATAATGAAAACTCTCTTCTCAATTTACAAATTTAATATGTGTTTTATTAACACTATATGTATTTAAATAATTGTCAGAACATCATAAAATGGTAATGTGATGATTGTGGATTTTTCAGGACTATGCAAATGTTGGCCTGTTATTTATCAAATAAAGTTCCTTCGTATTCAATAAAGAATTTTTTTTCAACTAATGAAATTGCAACCTTACACTTAGCGCGCGTTTTTTTAAAGTTTGACAATAAATTCACCAATGACAATTCTCAGACCAAAGACCTTTAAGAAATATATAGACTAGACATCGTGAATAAAATATTTTCACCGGTAATTTCTTTGAAAGGTAACTACATCAGTTGTCAAGGTTAGTACGTCACCTCGTGTCCTTGTAAAAAACATTTTGCAAAATCATAACGAGCTCCATCTTTTGATTTCAAATTTACTAAACAGCATGACAAAATAAAATATAAACATTTAAAATATTATTTATTGACACCTATTGACAAATGTTTTTTTTTCTTAATTATTCAAGTCATCGAACAATAATTAATTTAATTGATAACATTAGAGAAATAAATGTTATTCGTTTTCTCATGTATGAATTCAAATAAACAATTATAAGAATACTAGCTGTCGCCGGCGACTCCGTCTGCGCGGAATTAAAAAAAAAAGAACAAAAGAAAGTAGTCTACGTGTTCTTCCAGACTGTCCTTTACATCTATGCCAAATTTCATCGAAATCCGTTTAGCTGTGTAGGCTACAAACTCTAACAAACATCCATCCATCCATCTAAACTTTCGCATTTATAATATTAGTATGAAGTATGATTAGTATGAAGTATGAAGTATGAAGTATGAAGTATGATTAGTATGAAGTATGAAGTATGATTAGTATGAAGTATGATTAGTATGAAGTATGAAGTATGATTAGTATGAAGTATGAAGTATGAAGTATGAAGTATGATTAGTATGAAGTATGATTAGTATGAAGTATGATTAGTATGAAGTATGAAGTATGAAGTATGATTAGTATGAAGTATGATTAGTATGAAGTATGAAGTATGAAGTATGAAGTATGAAGTATGATTTATAGTGGTAGACAATGAATAAAAGGGAAAATGAAAATAAAAAGGAAGTATATGAAAAAATACGAGGAAAAAAACACGAAAAAATCCTTCCAAGGAAAGGCTCACCAGAGAACTGACATAGAGAACGAATTACGTCACTTATCCTTTTATAATGTTATTTTTTTTTCTTAATTATTCAAGTCATCGAACAATAAATAATTAAATTGATATTAAAACATTAGAGAAATAAATGTTATTCGTTTTCTCATGTATGAATTCAAATAAACAATTATAAGAATACTAGCTTTCGCCCGCGACTCCGTCCGCGTGGAATTAAAAAAAAACAAAAGTAAGTAGCCTATGTGTTCTTCCAGACTGTCCTTTACATCTAAGCCAAATTTCATCGAAATCCGTTCAGCCGTTTAGGCTACAAACTCTAACAAACATCCGTCCATCCATCCATCTAAACTTTCGCATTTACTCGTATAATATTAGTATGAAGTATGATTAGTATGAAGTACTCGTATTATATGAAGTATGAAGTATGATTTATAGTGGTAGACAATGAATAAAAGGGAAAATGAAAATAAAAGGAATCAATACAAAACAATGGTTTGACGTACGTGTATTTTTATTGGTTATTGATTTCTATTTTTAACTCAATCCGAAATATAGTTATAGGATGTGCGCACGAAAATAACATGTCAACAACATTGGGGAACAAATCAATTTTTATAAGGAAATTTTCCTAAATAACAATTTTATGACCAGTCTTAGTCAATGATAGGCAATAAATAAACTTCCACTTATAAAGTACCAGGAAACTAATCTGCGCAAAATTTAAAAAACCTAGTAAGTACAAGTTTTTCTAGACTATGTTTACATCTGTGCCAAATGTCATCGAGATAAGTTCAGCCGATTTCAAGATAACTGCATAAAAACATCCAACCATCCATCCAAGCGATCATTTATCATATTAGTTAATAACTAGCTGTTGCCCGCGACTTCGTCCACGCAATATAAACATAAAAAGTAGCCTATAATATGCCTGTCTATGTCAGCTACCCTTCAGTGAAAGTCCGGTTGAAATCGGCCCAGCCGTTTCGGGGATTACCCGGAACTAACGCGGCTTGCGGACAGATAGACAAAAAAAAAATTAAATGCGATTTTCGTTATTAGCAACCCAAATACATCATCTTCCCAAAGTCTTGATTTTCTTTTGATATTACAAACAGACACTCCAATTTTATTACATGTATAGATAGATATAGATAAGATAAGATAATAGACAAAATGTGAAAAAATCACAATAGTATCATAGGAGGCAGGGTTTTTAAAATTATATTCAGCTATTTAGCTTAGTTTAACTTCAAGGTTTTTAAGAATTATTCATAAGAGGGACTTCACAACTCAAACTGTAAATATTTGTGAGCACGATTAATTTAACGGAATTACGCTGAGAAACGGCAGTGCAACGTTCGCGGCGTCAGGTATTGAGGAATGGAGGGATTCCCTTCTGTTCAATCTTATACAGAACTATGATTCAGACCTTACTCCATTGAAACTCAATCGGTTTTTACACAACATAATAAAAGTATATGTCCTTTGTACTATTCTCATCGGAATAATGACATGCAGTTTCTGCAGCTAGGTGAACAACACCGACATCTGCACGTAGACTAAAAGATCACAACATAAATCTCTTTCTTGTCACCTTCATTACGTCCCGTGACCTTGAGAGAATCGCGATTCCTCTTGTATGTGCCCTAATGTATCGCCCCGTACTTATTAAATGAATGTTTTTTCCACTATACAATCTGCAGTATCCATTGCTTCTTTGTATAGCATTTCTGCGGGACACAACAATAATTAAGAAGTAATCTATGGAACACATTTATAATATTCTTCTAAGGTTGTGCTATTGTTTATTAATGTTTTAAAACCGGATTGAGGCTAATTTCGAAGACTGTAATATCTAATCTAATTAATATTAAACGAGAACCATATATTTTTTATGTTATTCATATAAAAGCTATTAGCACTTCCTACACATTTTTAACATAATTTTAGTAAAAGCAATTAGGTGGAAGTTAAAAAAAAATTAGACTATCATTGATCTTTAAATTTCTTGTTTTCAAATGCAGCATTTTAATGCCATATCAAAACTGTACATATGAAATCTGAATGAATCCCTATTTCGGAACGGCTGGACAAATTTCGCAATTTTTTTTGTTATGTTTGTCCTAAGGTTTTATAAGATTTTCATGAAGGAAATAATTAAAAATGTATAAAACTTGTGTAGATACAGAGCATAGTCTGGCAGGTTACTTATTAAGTTTGATTTTAATTCCGCGCGAACGTAGTCGCTGGCAAAAGCTAGTCAAAAGTAATCACGTGTTTTAAGATTTAAAGTCTATGGAAGGATGTGACAGGACATAATTGATCTACCATAACTTTCGCCTTGGTCAGGGGTGTTCAAATCCGGTTTGTCTAATAACGTGACGTGTTGATGTTTTTTTTCGCGGGCATTGTGTCGCTGCCGCGGCCCGGTTGCCGAGACAACCGTAGTCTCAGTTCAACTCCGGACATACCGGCGTTTACATATATATTATGCTGCATCTATTGTTGCCTTCAGTACGCAGCACATTGATTTCAGTGATCGTGTTACGACTGTGCTTTGAATTAACGCGAAATGTTTAAATATTGTTGTTTGAAAGACGAAAACGATAGTACTGGTAAAATGGATCACATAAACGGTGAATACAAGCCACCTGTTTGTCCCTTCCGAAGTGATAAATTTGATATTCAAAGAAATGGAAAGACGAATTTGCGCATCAAAGTGCCCATGCCGTTGAAGCTAAAGAACCATTTAGTTTCGGAAGAAAATTTCGATACTCTACATTCACGTTTAGATGAAGTCTCTAGTTTTGTGAGTTTTTAATTTATTTTTTATTAATTAGTAATGCGAAGTATTCATTCTAGGCGGACCTTATAGAAATGTTTAAATACTTCACCTCAATTATTATTATGTAGATCTTAATTTTAAAAAAAATGTTATATTCCATCTAAACGTACATATCATAATTTGAAAATAATCTATACTAATGTTATATAGAGGAAATATTTGTATTTTTGTACTGAAATAACTAAAAAACTACTGGGCCGATTTAAAAAATTCTTTAACCATTAGAAAGGTAATTTATCTGTGAGTAACATAGGCTATATTTTTTTAATTCCACGGGGACAAAGTCGCGAGCAATTATTTTATAAAACAGTGACTACTTAATAGTCCATTAAGATATAATTACAACTATCACGTAATAGATTACTAACTATGCAAAATAAATAGCGTTAAACAAAGGTTTCAATTTCATTCAAGAGCAGTTCAACAAAGTAAACAATTGCAGATAATAAAATAAAATAATGAGAATGTGAAAGTAACACACCTGATTAAATACTAATTGAGGCAGAGACATAGTGATTATTTAATTCATTTAAATTAAGACTAAATCGAAAGTTCAAAAATGTATTTCTTTCAGCTATAGTTTTTTTATACATCAGAGCTTATTAAAAAAATAATGCGTGGAATTCAAATCGTTACTTAAGTCATAAAAGTTTAGATGGATGTTAGAAATGTTCGCCTAAACAGCTGAACGGATGTTGATGAAATTTGGCATAGATGTAGAGCATAGTCTGAAAGAACAGGTTATGTACTTTTGTTTTTTCATTTCCACGCGGACGGAGTCGCGGGTAACAGCTAGTAGAGATATGAAAGCGGGAGCTTTTGTCAAGGAACACTTCGAGTTTCAGTCACATCCGAGTTCCGAGCTATTCTTAACTCAGAGAGTCGTCCATCTAATGTTTCTCTAAATCCATCAAAATATTCTACCGTTTTACTAATAGAAATATTTTCCATAATGTTTTAACAGATCAAGCTATGACTATAAAACAATCAACGTATAATTTAACACAAAAATTTAAAATTGTTAGTATTTTAAGGAAAACTACTAAAATAACTTTTTATACATAGACTAGCTGTTGCTCGCGACTTCGGCCGCGGGAAATTAAAAAAAAAACATAAAAAATATAGCCTATGTTAATCACTGCTAAAGTAGCTTTTTAATGGTGAAAGAATTTTTGAAATCGACATAGTAGTTTTTGAGTTATTCCAATATATACAGAAATCAAAAATTCAAATCTTTCTTCTTTATAACATTAGTATAGAAGTATAGTTAGATTGAAAACTAAAATAAATTTACCAATGATCTATGCACAGAAAAAAAATGCAGTTCCTGTAAGATTAAATTGGAAAAACCTTTAGAAACCGTGGTAAAAGGATTTCAATGCAAATCTATTATGGTACAGTCATGTTGAAACGAAAAAACTGGCAATGTCACGAATTACTCGTCTCGTCCGGGAAGTTGACACTTTTGTGCAGAACGATACCGTAAAATAGCAATTTTACGCTGCTACAAGGAAATTGACGTTAAATACCAATTACTTGACAATCTACCTTAAACGAGGAAACCAAATATTTTTTTCAAATTCGATTTATAGTTAAATAATTTATATTTAATTAGAAAAACTATCACTGAGAAAAGTTTTTATAACTCCCCTTATAATGTTAAAGTGTCAATACTCATCGTTTATTTCAAACTAATTAGGAATTTCATTATACATTCATTATCATTCTTCTATAACACAGAGCAATGATAAGAGTTGGGTGAGTTCATGAAAGTAGTCTTACACACGTATAGATAAACCGCCATGACATCACAAGCATCATACCAATTTCATACTAAACAATACACCACAGGATATGTCGACGTTTCACTACAACAGTACACAAAGCAATGTACCAACATTTGAACTCTATATTTAGATATGACTCATACTAGTATTAAATAACTTGCTTTCACGTCTTATAATGATCTAAAATTGATCAATGTTTTTTGTGCCTTTAACCTTACCGGCAAGCGTGGCGTTAAAATGTTTACAATTTGCATAGCCACTAACGCTAGTCGCACTATCGCTGACTCGATGTCTGGCGTAACATTACAAAACCGAGCATTTACAAGCTGACAGATTTCAAATCGGTTCAACAGTTTCCAAGATTTGGAAAACAAATAAACATCATCTGCTTTTATGATCAGAGATGAAATTAGATTTAGACGTGGCATTTAAAGTAAATGGATTAAACGCTGTATCTTTTTTATTCTCTGTTACTAGTCAAATGTTTTTTGTGCTTGTGATGATCAATTCTTTCTATCACAAAGTTAACTCTGTAGTTACAAAAATTCTATTGCTTGCTATAGTTTAGTACTTCTGACTTATGATAATTTCTATTTATCATGATGAAAAAGGAGAAGAAGGCGAAGGAATAACGACTAGATAAGTGTAATTAAAATAGATATAAACAAGAAATTAAAGGTTCTTTGTTTTTAAATACTCAGGTAATAGAGGAATAGCAAGGTTTCGAGTTACGATAAAGCAAAAGTAGTAATAGATGGTTCATAATTTTTTAAATCACAATCACATAATAAAGCCAGCCTTGTATCAGTGAGTCACGAGATAAATTTGTCCGTAGGTGTTATTACTTATGGTTTCAAAGTATCAATTAAAATGTCCGAGCATCATGTAGCGTCATTTAGATTTAAGACTTGTTGAACACAATGGAGGTTATAAGTTAATCGACTAAGATTGAAAGTGGCAGTTATTGTCATGCACTCGGTGCATTTTTTAATACTAATAACCCAAGATATGAGTATATTCACTCAGTTTTATACATTTTTTTACTCTCGTAGTAGAATTTCGGAATATCACCTAGTAACGTGTCATCCTCATTTCAAGAAACTGTAATGTTTGTTCTTATTTCTTGGTATTACGGAATAACGCTTACTTCATGGGTTTGTAATTAACACCTCTGATTGTAAACTGTTAAAGTGTTTATTATTGTATAGCCAATGTCCTATGTTGTATTTTGTTTGCCTCATTCTAATATCGTCACTTGCACCAACTTGTTGGATACATTTCAAAGTCTTATATTGCAAGGACAATGCGTAATAGTATATCGTTCAATAGTTCAAAGTTGTTGAAGTATTTTATAGTTCTCATGACCTTATACCACATGATAAACGACAGACTATGGGAAGCTGTATCTACTGCAATTTTAATAGTCATAAACATATGGTAGCAATCTGTTCTGTATTTACATTACTTAAATCTAATCTCAGATGTTATTAGGTTGGACAATACACGTCATATTGTGAATACTAAACACTACGCGAAAAAACTTCTTGATCGTCTGTTTTACGATTTGTTAACTGCGCTGTCGCTAATTTCAGAATCGTGTTTATATTTAAGAAAAATTCAAAACAAACTAAAGTTTATTTTTATTTTCTCCTCCCGTTTTATGATAAATTATTATTTAGGGTGTTAAAAGTAATTTTTCATTGAACAGAAAATCAGTGATTCAACTTTATATCTATACGTATTTAGTTTCCTATATCATAATAAATTGTGACGACGCGATAATTGTAAAATTCTTGAAACCCGGACGTTTTTAGAATTTCAAAACGTTTGGTCCTTTCGACAATCGTTCTTGAATACTAAGAGTTATTCCAAAATAAACACAATAATATCCCGATGGAAACAATAGAATGGGATTTTGCGAATTCAAAACCCGTTGTATTGTTAAATTCACGCGAACCCATTGCGAGATATTTTTTGTATTTCTATATGACCTAAGCTGTCTCCGGGAGTCCGTCCGCGAGGAAAAAAAAATTAACGAGTAAGCTACGTGTTCTTCCAGACTATGGTCTACATCTATACCAAATTGCATCAAGATCCGTTTAGCCGTTTAGTAGTTTTATTTGTTTTATTATTTTAAATTGGCGATGAGAACCTAATTTGTTTTTTCTTATAACATTATTGTTTTACAAATGTATAGTTTTAAATTTTCATTCAATGACTTACTATTGAAATTCCATTTTTATGTTATAAAATAAATATAACCAAAACTGCATATAAACTCTAAAACAAAATTAAACGCTGCAAACATTCAAATACATTAATACTCAATTTTTAAAATTGTCGAGATTGATAACGACTGCACTATTATTATTAGAGGAAGCGCTAATGATACGAAATACGAGCGTGGGTATAACAGTATAGTAGTAAATTGGATGGAAGATATTAAATCTACGTAAGTTAGTCTTAATAGATGTGATTCATAGACTAAACATTCCAAGCTAGTCAAGTCTGTTATCTTACTAATATTGTAAATGCGAAAGTTTACTGAACGGAATACAATGAAATTTAGCACAAATGTAGATAGATAGGATAGTCTGGAAGATCGCATAGGTTATATACTTTTCTGTTAATTTCAAGCGGACGAAGACGCGGGCCAAAGCTAGTTAATAATAATCAGTCAAAGTCACTATCGATGTATTTAGATTGAACTGGAAATTACTTTCACTCTGTTTAGAAATTAATGATGTATAGCTTTGATTCAAGTATAGTCCTACAAACTCATCTGACCTGATGGCAGCAGTACTATTATCGCTTGAAGTTCTCTCAGAAAATTACACACAAGACATCATACGGCAAGATGGCTAAACAACTTTAGTTTTAATTTCGGCCACCGGGTCAAATAAGTTACTCTGACTATAATGAGCTGTTCTAGTAGATTGTCATTCGATGATCCAATGTGCCGATATGCCTGTAACTATCTGCACTTTCACTTGATTAGTGTTTTAATGATAGTGTAATGTTTTTTCGTCTGAGTCTACTTAGATATCGTTTTATGCTTTTACTTCTTACATTTAAAGAGCTTTCATATTAATGTTTATCTTTACAGTAGACTTATTTCTTTTAATCAGTTTTTCACTCGTCAGTGGGTCACTCGGTTCGGAAGAAGATTTTAATAGATTTTCTTTACGAAATACGAAATATACTTATGATAGGTCACACAGCTTCTTATTCCTACCTTATTGTAAAGGAATAATATGTTGAAAGATTTAAGAGTAACTACTCATAAAATGAATTACATTACGCAAAATTGTGTTTCGAAGATTTAATTACATTGATTAACAATAGTGTTTTGTTGAGTCACAAACCCACTTGGTGTTACGAAAAGACCGCGTGTCCGTGCCGAAGAGACCGTGGGAACAATGCCCATAAGTGGACCGCGCTAATTTAATAACAAAGCTACTCTTGTCGAGTTCGTTAAATAATAACGAGCAAGTTTCCCGAATATCTTGTTAGTGGTTTATTAATTTAGCCTACATAGTATACAACTAGGGTAATAAGTTTGAGAGTAGTCCCAGTGCTACCAGAATAGCTAGTAGAGAAAGTAAGGAGTAAAAGGTTAGCATCGTATGGGCATGTTACGAGGAGGGATGAACCGCATGTTACAAGGAGAACGTTAGTTATGAGTGTGGAAGGGTACATCGGTAGAGGTAGACCTAGAAAGAGATGTATGGATTGCGTAAAAGGTGACATGGCCAAAAAGGGAGTGATGACTGAGTTGACGTATGATAGAGTTATGTGGAGGACAAAAACCTGTTGCGCCGACCTTACGGGAGCAAGATAAGGAGGAAGATGATGATGAGCCGACTTTAAATAAACCTGAAGACAGGCAGCCTAAGAAAACGACCACCAGTGACTTACCAATCCTTTACTCCAAAGCACACAAAGGAAAAAAACTACATCTTGAAGCAAGTCTGTCAAACCTTAGACCGAATATGCTCTATGCAAAGCCGATAAGGCAGCAAGTCTATGTAACATTGTCAAATGCCAAGTTTTCCTGTAATATTATAATATTAACATAATAGAACTAATAGTGATTGATAAAATATAGCTGTTCAAAGGATATGCCGTCATATAATTGCATAAGTCAATATAATTTGAATTTATGAATATTGAAATGACTTCCATGTCTTTGTATGGAATGCAGATTATAAATAACTTCTTGTAACAAACATATTAATTACTAAATATCTTTTTACATTGTCTACAGTTCCCCATTTCTCCTTTGTTTGTTCTGTGGAATATTCTCGACTAAACTTATCAGCTTCGTTGCACAAACGTGAGAACAAAGAAAATGCTTCTTAGAACAAGAGATATTAGGTAATTCTTATCAGACTAGTATGACGAAATGATCGCTGTTGTGCGACGAAGGCGAGCGAGTGACGAATCATATCGAGGCGGATGCGGGGAATCCCCGCTTAAAGTGTAATTAGATGTCTATAGCCTCAGGAGATACAATGTAACGCTTTCTGTGATAGGGATCGAATTTCAAATATACCCAGAGCTGAGAGGCTTATTGAGGAAATATAGTTATGAGTGACAACTGTGTCAATAATAGATGTAGTATTAAAAAGTAACGGCTGAGTGAATACACTACCTTTGTAATAGTTACTAGGGAAGTCAACCTCTTCTACTATTTTCTACTATTTTGTGTATTCAACTAATAACAAAATTTAAAATATTAATTAAGAAGATATAGATTTTTATCGTCACAAATATAGGTAGTTCAAGCTTCGGCAGTTAATATTTTCTGTAACGCGTTGTAATACGTATTCTGGCCGCATGGACTAATTGTTACCGTTGCGGTGAAAAGCAAACGCAAAATACAGAAATCGACAGCCGTGCAAATATTTCCAATCTATATTTAGTATGTACATTAATTCCCGGTACGGGTTAGATTTCGGAGTAGGATCAGTGGACCGCAAATAATATCGAAGTAGGTTGTACACGCGACTTCGTTTGCGTGGAATTAAAAACTATAAAAACAAATCATACTTCATACTAATATTATAAATGCGAAAGTTTAGATGGATGGATGGATGGATGGATGGATGGATGGATGGATGGATGGATGGATGGATGGATGGATGGATGGATGGATGGATGGATGGATGGATGGATGGATGGATGGATGGATGGATGGATGGATGGATGGATGGATGGATGGATGGATGGATGGATGGATGTTTGTTAGAGTTTGTAGCCCAAACGGCTGAACGGATTTCCTTGAAATTTGGTATAAATGTAGAGGATAGTCTGGAAGAACACATAGGCAACTCACTTTTGTTTTTTTTTAACTCCACGCGGACGGAGTCGCGGGCGAAAGCTAGTAGTGTATATTACTCAGTAAAAACGTAGTTTTTAAATGGTGATTTCGATGATCGGCCCTGTAGTTGTTGAGTTATTTAAATACATACAAAAATACAAATCTTTCCTCTTTTAAAATGAGTATGGATTATTATTTGCCAGTTTAGTTCATTAAATGATTTTGTATGAAAGTGAAACTAAAAATCGCTTTAATGTTAGCCTTTCACATTATACAATAATCAGGTTTAATGTAGTTATAAGGTAAATTAAATATTTCTATAACTGAATAGTTAACGGAGCGGCTTACCTAGTAACATAATTTACTCTGTAAGTTTCCTTGTACGGTATTTTATGCATGTCAACTAATTCTTATTCACTAAGCAATTAAAATTACATTTTTCTAAGTAGTATTTGATAATTATAACAATCAATTGAACTATTTAATGTAGAAAATAATAAGCGTTTATCGTACTTATGCTAGTCAAGGCCTTGGGTTGATTTTCTATACATATATTTAACAGTGGTAGAGCCCGCTTTAACATCTTCGCACGAATGGGCCGGCTCGCCCGGTGTAATACCACGACCACACAGAAGACAGGCGTGAAGTGGAAGCAATTCCGCGTTTCGTCTGATGAGTGTGGTGCCGGAGGCCTAATTTTAGTTCCTTTCCCTTTCCACCATTTTCTTAAGAGGAAAGGATGGGAAGGAAAAGTTGATTTGACGGTGGAGTAGACGCATAGGAAGGGGAAATGTCCGATTTATGTGCGTCTCCTCCTCCGTCGATTAAGGGTAGGCAACGCATCTGCAATTGCGGATGTTTATGGGTAGCGGTCGCTTTCCATTTCGGTGGATTCAGGTGGCCGCTTGATCGTTTGCCACCTTATATTTAAAAAAAAAATAATAATAATAAAATTTCCCAATACTAAGATGTCAACTTTATGATTATTATAAACATAATTCATTTTTATAGTTAGGATTAAATTCGAGTTTTATAAGCATTAAAAACTATAGAAAAGTTAACGGATGTATGTATGATAAGGCTGGTACACAATGATACACTTTGATATCCCATGTCAGATAATTCTGACGCATCCATTGATCGTGTAACCATAATGATGTAATCATGTTTTTATATCTTATCGGATCGTTTGTGTGACCAATAGCGTAATCGATGTATACAGAGCTTTATTATTACAGATTAGTGTCGATGTACTTAAGGACAGTGCTTTCTATTGTTATCGACGACAACGAATTTTCTAGAAACGATATAACGATATTATAGGCAACTTTTTTATCGTAATATTTCGTGGACGAAGTCACGGGCAACGGCTAGTAGAAAATACATTTTATGAAATCATTTACGAGGACAGAAACAATACTTGGAGATAAATCTAAAATTATATGTTCGGAATGGAACCTATTAAAGTTGTGCCGTACAAACGGGTTCGGGTCCCGCGGCACAACCTACCCTTGAACTACGAATGCACCGGAGGGCATAATATTGTAAACTGAGAGGAAATGGTACTCACCAGCTCGTTGACTGCCTCACCTCCTGCAGGTGCCTGGTCTCTGTCAGGGTCAATCGAGTCAAAGTCTGGTTCTGTCAAGTCTATATGCGCCAGCAATGCTGCCTGAGGATGCACCCGTGTGCACCGTAATGAAACGCGAAACCGAATTTCGACATACCCGTTGTGTCCTCGCGTTGTATAACAATCAACCACTTTCTATGACCAATTCGCACACGTGTTCCCGACCGACTCGCTTGGCTGCTTGCTGACGACCTTCACCCCTCTCCGCAGGTCCCGCGCCCGTCCGTACTGGAGAGGGATTTTTCATCTACCCGCCCGTGCGGGAGAAATAAAATTAGCGCGCTTACCCGCATTAAACCCGGGGCGTGAAATTTAAATTATGTTCGCCACCGAATGTGGCGAACTAGTACGATCTGTACCGAACAAAAGTTGTGTTCAAATTTTTCAAGACATGTTTAAAGATGATTGTTAAAAAGGTTATAGAAGAGTTTGGTATTAGTAATGAAACTTGAATAATAAAACTTCCCAATATTAAGATGTCAACTTTATGATTATTATAAACATAATTCATTTTTATAGTTAGGATTAAATTCGAGTTTTATAAGCATTAAAAACTATAGAAAAGTTAACGGATGTATGTATGATAAGGCTGGTACACAATGATACACTTTGATATCCATGTCAGATAATTCTGACGCATCCATTGATCGTGTAACCATAATGATGTAATCATGTTTTTATATCTTATCGGATCGTTTGTGTGACCAATAGCGTAATCGATGTATACAGAGCTTTATTATTACAGATTAGTGTCGATGTACTTAAGGACAGTGCTTTCTATTGTTATCGACGACAACGAATTTTCTAGAAACGATATAACGATAAACGATTGAACAGTAAAATGCTTTAGTTATTGTTTAATTTTTCCAGTCCATTAAAGGTTTTTCTTACAAGTAATTAGTTGTAAATAATATAATAATTCATGATATCTAATTGTAAGGGCACTTTTTACTCGTAAGATATTTTGACAGTGGTAGAGCCCGCTTTAACATCTTCACACTGTAGGGCTGGCTCGCTCGGTGCACCACGACCACACAGAAGAAAGGCGTGAAGTGGAAGCAATTCCGCGTTTCATCTGATGAGGGTAGTGCCGGAGGCCCTATTTTAGATCCTTTCTCTTTCTACCCCTTTTCTTGAGAGGAAAGGATGGGTAGGAAAAGTGGATTTGACGATGGAGTAGACGCACTGGAAGGGGAAATATCCTCTTCATGTGCATCTACTCCTCCGTCGATTAAGGGTAGGCAGCGCTACTGCAATCGTGGATGTCTATGGGCGGTCACTTCGCTATTTCGGCGAATTCAGATGGCTGCTTGCTGGTTTGCCACCTTATAATTTTAAAAAAATAACTATAGGACTAATTAAAGATTAAACCGACAGTTACAGAGGTTATGTTGTCTATATAAGCCTCAATATGTGTTAATTATATTTTTATGCGACATGTTTATTTCCCATTTAACTATTTAATAAGTTTAATCTATACTAATATTATAAAAAGGAAAGATTTGTATTTTTGTATGTATTGAAATAACTCAAAAACTACGGATCCGATTTTAAAAATTCTTTCACCATTAGAAAGGTAATTTATCTGTGAGTAACATAGGCTATATTTTTTATTTTCACGCGGGCGAAGTCGAAGCAACAGCTAGTATTTCATAATTAAACAAAGACATCGTTGTACGGACGTAATTTTGTCTCTTAATTAGCTACAAGACCTCGGCTGATCCGACAACTTGTTACAAATTGAAGGTTGGAACTAACGATATTTACGCAAACATTACTTATTCTACGATCCTACCCAAAAACAATTCGGGAACGACTACATTTGCTCTATAAAAAAAACAATGTCAACGATCTCTACAAAGTTAAATGAACAAAAAAAGTCATATGTAACTGCCACAATTAGTTCAGTTTCAGGGTAATGTAAACATACCCTTAGTGTATATTTTTCATAAAAAATTTTCACTTATTGTCGCCATTATCAATTAAATCGACATTGACATTTATAGCAACATCAATCACAATTAAAATGTCGACCATATAGTTATGATAAGGGAACTAATTGTAATTACCAATTCAAATGACTTCATACCAGACTAAAGGCCGTCATACATGTACTTTTTATGGACGACTGCAAACTGCAGGGCCTGTATGGCTTACGTTAACTGTCAGCTCAACCCAACAGGTACTGATTGCTTCAACCAGTCCGTGTATAACGACCCTAAAGTCCATTAGCTACCAAGTAATCGTTTGTTCTGATAGATAGCAAATCAGGAATCAACTTTATTGTGTACATCAAAATTATTATATTCCATTGAACAGTCATAACGACGTAGCAATTACAATGACGAACATAATAGGTAATGTTCATCGTGCATGACCATAATGTCGTAACAGCCAAGTAATTAAGCATTGTGCCACCCACCATCAGTATTTAAATAAGCTCATAATATGCGTAATATGTTGACAGTCGGTAAACTATATGTATGACATGCAAATAGTTAATTTGAATATATTTTTATCTATCTACTTTAGACATGTTATACCTTGACGTCCATTAATATACATAGCTACTTTACTAGTTATTTCTCCTATGCGTTTTTTGTAATATAAGGTGGCAAACGAGCATTCAGTCACCCGAATTTGCAAGAATAGCCAAGTGACATCTGCCCATATACTACATGCAAAGATAGAAGAAAGAAGTACAAAACTTAGTCTTAGTTATGTCGTTTTAAACACAACAAACGGCATGAAAAATAAATAATTAATTTGATCAACAAATAATAATTTTAACATTTTCTTACAGAACACAAAATGCACGGAGAAGTTATGTCAAACGAGCATCATGGATATACCAAACAGAGGTGATACTCCGAGAGCGCCCGAGGAAATCTTTAAAGAAGCGCAGACATTTTTAAAAGAATATTTCGCATCTATACGCAGGTACATTTTATAATACGAAAATATAATATTTGTATACCGTACGTAACTTTATTTGCGCGGATTCGGTTTGCTTTGTATCCGTACTGCGGTCTGACGCGATTCCAGTCAAATTATAATTTAAGAACTACCAATGGTAAAGAATTAACATTTGAAGTGAGAGTCTTTAGTTAAATTATTTCATAATCGGGTCTACCTAAGCGACAAATTAATAACCCCAAAATACTAGTGTAGGAATTCGAGACGAGCAATGAAAATAATCTGAGACATCTGCAACGATATTTACTAATGAATGAAAATCAATACCAATTTGAAACTGAGCGCTTCCTAGGATTTCCTGAAATTACTTTCTAAACGGGATTACTAACTGAGCTTCTTTGTTAAATTTAAATTGTAATTTAAGAAGTTGAACTTGGTTTTGGTTTAATTTTAATGGGCTTTTCTTGTGTTAAACTCATTTGTTGTTCGTAGAAGACCGATTTATTTGTTTTATCGATACATTAAACTAATTCATTTTCAACATAGTTTTAAATAATAGGATATATAGAACTATTTATCAATCGATATTCAAATCAATTAATAAATTCTAAGCAAATCGCTAGAACTTTAATCAATTTATTCTTTATCTTATGGTTATCATGTCAAGTCTGTTTTAGTTATGTTTTTTTATTATTCACATATATCTTTATTTCTTATTTTCTATACGAGTATAATACATTTTACAAGATTTGTATACCGTACGTAACTTTATTTGCGCGCATTCGGTTTGCTTTGTATCCGTACTGCGGTCTGACGCGATTCCAGTCAAATTATAATTTAAGAACTACCAATGGTAAAGAATTAAGATTTGAAGTGGAAGTTCTTTAGTTAAATTATTTCATAATCGGGTCTACCTAAGCGACAAATTAATAACCCCAAAATACTAGTGTAGGAATTCGAGACGAGCAATGAAAATAATCTAAGACATCTGCAACGATATTTACTAATGAATGAAAATCAATACCAATTTGAAACTGAGCGCTTCCTAGGATTTCCTGAAATTACTTTCTAAACGGGATTACTAACTGAGCTTCTTTGTTAAATTTAAATTGTAATTTAAGAAGTTGAATTTGATTTTGGTTTAATTTTAATGGGCTTTTCTTGTGTTAAACTCGTTTGTTGTTCGTAGAAGACAGATTTATTTGTTATTGATTTAATTAATTTATAGCATTGCTGTTGCAGATTTATTTAACCGTTGATATTAACAATCGGATAGTTATCTATACTAATATAATAAAGCGTAAACACATACTTCTTTGTTGCCTAAGATGTCAGCAATTACAGCATATTTTTGAATATTTTTTTTAATAAAAAATCCCTACACTTACGTCATGCATTAGGCTATATATTTTCACGCCATTAAACATAGGGGGTAAATATTTTGGATAAAAACCCTAATGTGGGAAAGAGACGATAAGTTGCTGCCAACATCAAGAAAGAAAGATTGCTAAGGTTTGTCATGTCATGTCATTTTGACATTTGCTATTGACAAATGTAAACAATAAAACAATTTTCATAATTTCATGCGAATGAAGTCGCATGGGAACAGCTAGTTTCTTAAATAAATGCAACGCTAGTCTAATAGAAAATGGAAAACAATCCAATGTAAAAAAATAACTGTAACATTCACCCAAACGTTGCTGCTAATTCCGCATTTAAACTTTTAATTAGGGTTCTTAATGGCTTAAATGTGTGTAACTTGAAAAGTATGTTGTTTTGTTAACCAAATTACTTTTTGAATGTTTGTGAAAATAGCGCGGGAAATGCTCTTTGTTTTGGTAAATATTTTGGATAAAAACCCTAATGTGGGAAAGAGACGATAAGTTGCTGCCAACATCAAGAAAGAAAGATTGCTAAGGTTTGTCATGTCATGTCATTTTGACATTTGCTATTGACAAATGTAAACAATAAAACAATTTTCATAATTTCATGCGAATGAAGTCGCATGGGAACAGCTAGTTTCTTAAATAAATGCAACGCTAGTCTAATAGAAAATGGAAAACAATCCAATGTAAAAAAATAACTGTAACATTCACCCAAACGTTGCTGCTAATTCCGCATTTAAACTTTTAATTAGGGTTCTTAATGGCTTAAATGTGTGTAACTTGAAAAGTATGTTGTTTTGTTAACCAAATTACTTTTTGAATGTTTGTGAAAATAGCGCGGGAAATGCTCTTTGTTTTGGTAAATATTTTGGATAAAAACCCTAATGTGGGAAAGAGACGATAAGTTGCTGCCAACATCAAGAAAGAAAGATTGCTAAGGTTTGTCATGTCATGTCATTTTGAACATAGTTTTAAATAATAGGATATATAGAACTATTTATCAATCGATATTCAAATCAATTAATAAATTCTAAGCAAATCGCAAGGACTTTAATCAATTTATTCTTTATCTTATGGTTATCATGTCAAGTCTGTTTTAGTTATGTTTTTTTATTATTCACATATATCTTTATTTCTTATTTTCTATATAATACATTTTACAAGATTTGTATAAAAATAAAATAAAACATATTATAAAAAAAAAAAGACATCTGCAACGATATTTACTAATGAATGAAAATCAATACCAATTTGAAACTGAGCGCTTCCTAGGATTTCCTGAAATTACTTTCTAAACGGGATTACTAACTGAGCTTCTTTGTTAAATTTAAATTGTAATTTAAGAAGTTGAACTTGGTTTTGGTTTAAATTTAAATTGTAATTTAAGAAGTTGAACTTGGTTTTGGTTTAAATTTAATGGGCTTTTCTTGTGTTAAACTCGTTTGTTGTTCGTAGAAGACAGATTTATTTGTTATTGATTTAATTAATTTATAGCATTGCTGTTGCAGATTTATTTAACCGTTGATATTAACAATCGGATAGTTATCTATACTAATATAATAAAGCGTAAACACACACTTCTTTGTTGCCTAAGATGTCAGCAATTACAGCATATTTTTGAATATTTTTTTTAATAAAAAAGCCCTACACTTACGTCATGCATTAGGCTATATATTTTCACGCCATTAAACATAGGGGGTAAATATTTTGGATAAAAACCCTAATGTGGGAAAGAGACGATAAGTTGCTGCCAACATTAAGAAAGATTGCTAAGGTTTGTCATGTCATGTCATTTTGACATTTGCTATTGACAATTTGACAAATGTAAACAATAAAACAATTTTCATAATTTCATGCGAATGAAGTCGCATGGGAACAGCTAGTTTCTTAAATAAATGCAACGCTAGTCTAATAGAAAATGGAAAACAATCCAATGTAAAAAAATAACTGTAACTTTCACCCAAACGTTGCTGCTAATTCCGCATTTAAACTTTTAATTAGGGTTCTTAATGGCTTAAATGTGTGTAACTTGAAAAGTATGTTGTTTTGTTAACCAAATTACTTTTTGAATGTTTGTGAAAATAGCGCGGGAAATGCTCTTTGTTTTGGTAAATATTTAATTGCGAGAATAAAATAGTAATTAGTGGTTTTAAAATAGTATTTAAGATGTGCTTACGGAGTTTAGGTAATATTTAGTTCAGTTTTTGAAAAAAAAAAAAATAGTAACGAGAAATTTTGTTTTATTGAAATTGCATTGATAAAGCCTTTTATTATTTTGATTTTGTTTTATTGAAATTGCATTGATAAAGCCTTTTATTATTTTGCCTTTTCAAGAAGCACAAAGGTGGTGTTAAGTTGCCTTCTTTTCTTAAATAGTAGGATAACTAAAATGCTGAAAGAATAATTGATTCCAACGGTGTGAATTCCAATATTTTGCAATTTACCTCTATCAAGGCGAACTAGTACTAAAAAAATATTCACCAATTCGTAGGGAAATAAATAAGTTACGGATCATAAATTGTCTTTGATCGTAAAACCCGATATCTATTCTCATCCCACTTGACAGATAAATGAAAACAATTCTAAAAGAGGATATATTTCTACAGATATTCGACTGCAGAGAGGTAACGACAGCCAGTGGAATGTTCGAAGCTCTCTGTAATCATATCAAATACGCCACGAATAAAGGAAATATAAGGTAAAATTTCACTATACCCCGAACTAGTATTTTGAACTGTTAAATTCATATGAAACAAAACTGATACATATAGTTCGAGTGCTCTGTAATAAAAATACATCAGACAAATTACCCTTTCTTGTGTAAAGCAGCTAAGCGGAAGAACAAATTTGCATCAATATTAAATCTGACATCAATCAGGCAAACCACAGGCTATCCATTTTCTAATAGAAAAATCAAATATGTAGATTATTCTTATTACTTTTACTCGTGTGTATTTAAAAAAAAAAAAAAAAAATAGTAACGAGAAATTTTGTTTTATTGAAATTGCATTGATAAAGCCTTTTATTATTTTGCCTTTTCAAGAAGCACAAAGGTGTTGTTAAGTTGCCTTCTTTTCTTAAATAGTAGGATAACTGAAATGCTGAAAGAATAATTGATTCCAACGGTGTGAATTGCAATATTTTGCAATTTACCTCTATCAAGGCGAACTAGTACTAAAAAAATATTCACCAATTCGTAGGGAAATAAATAAGTTACGGATCATAAACTGTCTTTGATCGTAAAACCCGATATCTATTCTCATCCCACTTGACAGATAAATGAAAACAATTCTAAAAGAGGATATATTTCTACAGATATTCGACTGCAGAGAGGTAACGACAGCCAGTGGAATGTTCGAAGCTCTCTGTAATCATATCAAATACGCCACGAATAAAGAAATATGTTCTTCTAACATTATAAATTCAAAAGTTTAGATTGATAGATGGATAGATGAATGTTTGTTAGAGTTTGCAGCCTAATTAGGTTAACAGATCTAGATGAAATTTGGTAGTAGTAGGTAGAGCATAGTCTGAAAAAATAGGCAACTAAATAAGTTTCCAGCCGGCCGAAGTTGCGGGCGAAAACTAAATTCAAATAAAAGGGTATGTTTTATAGGAAAGATTTTATACATTTTCTTAAATTTCAGGTCAGCGATAACAATATTTCCCCAGCGAACGGACGGTAAACACGATTACAGAATATGGAATCCGCAGCTCATCAGTTATGCTGGTTACATAGAGGAAGATGGCTCAGTGTTGGGAGATCCTGCTCGCGTAGAATTCACAGACGTGAGTTCTCTAGATTTGTTTAAAATTTTTATACACTTAAGTGGGCAGAGTTCTATAATAAAAAACAAACAACCATAGCAATAAGAGACAGTTGACTAAGAATGTTTTAGTTTTAAATAGAATTTCTCAAGATTCTCTATTATTGGCGTATTTGGTTTTATTTTAATACTAGATTTCTCCTGTGATTCCGTCCGCGTGGAATTAAAAAAAACAAAAGTTAGTAGCCTATATGTTCTTCCAGACTATCTTCTACATCTGTACCAAATTTTATCGAAATCCGTTCAGCCGTTTAGGCTACAAACGCTAACAAACATCCATCCATCCATCGTAACTTTCGCATTTATAACATTTATACGAGTATGGTATGAAGTAAGATTTAAGGTCTATGTAATTTGTTATTTTTGAACTTGGACTCATTTTAAAACATCCTACAATGTTATAATTAGAAGCATGTCTAGCTCAAATATATGATTCAAGTTTTATGTGTGTGTGAAATGTAATAACTGGTAACATTAAAAAACTCAAGTGATGCTCTATTACAAATTACCGGGCGCACTATTGTGCGGACAGATCCGGTTGGACTTTACAATAGAGTATAAAAACTTGTCAGCATTTTAAATGGTTTCGTTGAAATTTAGTCGTTTAGCTTTGACACGATTATTTAAAAAAAAAACATTTTACGTACATCTTTTAATGTCCAAATTACTCATGCTCGTAAATTAACATAAAAACCTCTATACATGCCTATGTTTTATACACAATTTTCGTTAAATGTCATCATTTTAAAGACATTTTTGTTCAATAAATATTTACAATACAATAATTATTAGGTGTGTATGAAACTGGGATGGAAGGCATCCCGTACCGCATGGGATATACTACCTTTGGTGTTATCCGCTGACGGCAAAGATCCAGAGTTCTTCGACATCCCTCGAGAGATAGTTATGGAAGTGCAAATGGAACATCCAAGGTACATTTTATTCACATCTCAAAATTTTCCGTCACTTTACAAAATTCCTTGTCCATTTATTGATTTTTAATCTCAGATTCGTAGCCGCATGGAAATGACAACAAAAATTAAACTTAGTGAACTGAATAAACGAACATTCGGTCTAACAAACGTAACAACAGTTAGACACAACGACCTCAACTTTAAACTGTACACTAACGATTTGATTAAAGACTTCACAGTCCTCTCCCACAAGTTTTAATAATGTCACTACAAACTAACTGTACTCATTAAACAATGTTACTATTGTACATTAGTACGCGAACAACAAGAAAATTAACTCTATTTGTGTTGTTTTTAACAGCATTCGAATTTATAATATTCAAATTTCCAACCTAGAGAAAAATTATTTCTAAGAAAGATACTACACCATTATTACGTCATTTTTTTGTCTGATTTTTGTTGTTCGTCTCCATATTCTCCGGATTTGCTGTGTCATAGCTTCTCTCTAGCTTTGTTAATATGATAGCAAATATTGCATAACAGATTATTATTTGCTAATAGATACGAGTGGTTCAAAGAGCTCGGTTTACGTTGGTACGCGCTACCGGCGGTTTCAAACATGCGGTTGGATTGCGGCGGCTTGGAGTTCACTGGCACAGCGTTCAACGGCTGGTATATGGGCACAGAGATCGGATGTCGGAACTTCTGTGATTCTAATCGACTCAATATTATCGAAGTAAGTTTTTTAAGATTTATCTTTGTCCGACTGATAAGGCTAATGTTTTTCACTGAGTGATGTTGCGTATATATACTATGTGTATATGTTTGTTAATTTAATTATGATCTTATATAGCTTAAATAACTGGACAGATTATATCAATTGGTGTGTCATTGAATTTGTATTTGCTCTCTGGAGTGTCGTTGGTTTTTTTTTATTTTTAAAATTCGCAAATCCTTTTGATTGGCCTCTTTCGATACCGTAGTAAAATTTTCTAATGATTCCGTCTGTTTTCAGGCAGTAGCAATAAAATTGGGTCTCGACACAAACTCTTACGTATCACTATGGAAGGATCAAGCGCTGGTCGAAGTAAACATAGCGGTGCTTCACAGTTTCCACCGCGACAACGTCTCTATTGTAGACCACCACTCGGCTTCCGAACAATTCATCAAGCATTTGGACAATGAAAACAAAAGCAGGTAAGCTAAACTGAACAAAAATATCTCGATATTTTGTACTCAGTGAAGATTGTTAATATGAAAGCCATTTAAAAACGTTTAAACAGGAACCTTTAAAATATCTTAGGATGATTTAGTGTAAGGTTCTTTGAAGTATCAATATTGGAAATTGCTTTCTTTAAATTAAACTTTCTTATTATAATATGCTGGCACTTACGTGTAATTTGTCGGTGGCAGCAATAATTAATTTAAGAGCTAGGCACAACTCGATTGAGAAAAAAGAATAATGCTCGCCCTGAAGATGAACTCTCGACGGGTCCAAAACTAGTCGGTGTCGTCACCGGAAGATTAAAGTGCTAGCCATACATTGATTAGTTTAAACAATAGCGTTGTTTTTGCACAGAGGCGGATGTCCGGCTGATTGGATTTGGATTGTGCCGCCGATGTCATCGTCATTAACATCCGTTTTCCATCAAGAAATGGCCTTGTATTATTTCAGACCATCGTACGATTATCAGGTACTATTTCTTATTAAATCATTTCTACTTTATTAATAAGTTTTTCCTAGTTAAAAATTACCTACATCAAATGAATGTGTACAGGAACCCGCATGGAAGACACACCAATGGTCTAAGTTAGAAAATAACGGGAACGGACACAGAAAGTTTCACTTCAAGCAAATCGCGAGAGCAGTTAAGTTCACTTCGAAACTGTTCGGGCAGGCGCTTTCGAAGCGAATAAAAGCGACTATTTTGTACGCCACGGAAACTGGCAAATCTGAACAATACGCGAAAGAACTCGGCATCATATTTGGACATGCATTTAATGCACAGGTAACAGGATACAATTTAGTAACTGATGCTGAAAACTTTAATAAAAATTATAACTTAAAATTAAGAATAAACAGAAATTTTAATTTTTTTTATTTCTACACAGGTTCACTGTATGTCTGAGTACGATATGTTCTCAATAGAACATGAAACCCTCGTGTTGATCGTAACTTCAACCTTTGGCAACGGAGAACCTCCTGCGAATGGCGTTGTGAGTACCTTTTATTACCTTTCATATACGAATTCTCCCGTTTAGTCGAATATTTACGAAACTAAATATTGTTTGCGATCTTTTGATACCACATTAAAATTGTTCTCTACAGTTGTAAATAAGTTGGATTACTTTATTAAATATTCAATTTTAATACAGGAATTCGCAGAACATCTGTTCCAAATGCTATGCAATGAAAAAAAGAACCAAGAAGACCAAATAGGAGACGTCGCGGGGTAAGTTTCTTTTTATTTATTTAATGTTTGAACGAAGTTTTATTAACGGTTTTAAGTAAACACAATTTTTTACAGGAACAATAAAATGCCAACTCCAAAGGCTCTCATGAGAACAAACAGTATGATGACTCCAACAAATGAATACAAAAAGCAATTATCACGCTTAGAATCAAATAAAAGTAAGAACATATTTTCTGACATAAATATGATAACAATCACAAATGGTTATCGAAACAAGGCGCTAAATGATTGCGACAAATCTGTTAATTTAATTCACACTTTTGGTTTTCGATTGAATAGTTACTAAGCCTTGGTAATTTAAATCCATATTTAGTGTTTGATATTAGAACATAATTAGTCACATTTCTGATCCAACATTTTGGTATTTATCGTTATATTTTGTGCTCTATAAATATTAAGAAAACATTAAATTCTCAGGTAGTGTAGCAGGCACGTCATCAATAGAAAACATAGGACCTCTAAGTAACATTTGTTACGCAGTCTTCGCACTCGGGTCCAGCGCGTATCCTAAGTTCTGCAACTTCGGGAAGACCGTAGATAAAGTTCTTGAAGATTTAGGAGGGGAGAGACTACTTGATTTAGCTTGCGGTGACGAAATGTACGGACAAGAACAGCAGTTCCGCAACTGGTCATCAAATATATTCCAAGTATGTGTTCACTTTTGATAAGCCAATAACCAACTCGATCAGATAAACGATATAACGATTTGAAAGAATGAGTGCAGCGGAATTGATAAGTAAGCCCGTGGCTACGAATCGCCTTATTGTACATATCAGTTATATTTAGAAATTAATAATGGATTACTCAGCTTTACTGTTTATCGTATGGACACTTAAAAATGTAAAAATATTATTTTCTTTGACATTCACTTATATTACACTTATGTTTATTTTTAGGTTGCTTGCGAAACATTCTGTCTGGATGAAAATGATATGGTAAAAGATGGAAAGAAGGCTCTGGGTATGATGCCACTTAATGAACAGACAGTAAGATTTGAGAAACCCAATAAGGTTTTGCCAATAAAATCTGCACTCGAAACGGGATTTAGAAAGCAATTATTGACATGCGTGGTGAAAGAAAACAAGCATTTGGGTGACTACTCCGCCGATCGTGCTACTATTTTTGTAGACATGGAATCAAATGTAAGACACTTGGCAATAATGGCCAATGACTTAAGAAAATTACCTGAAAGCGTATATTATTAAAAAATGCAATATTTCTAGGACGAGTTAACCTACGAACCAGGAGATCACGTTGGTATTCTCGCCTGCAATCGCAAGGAGATTGTAGACGTCGTTTTAGAAAGGCTAAAGGACGTCGATGATTATGACAAACCAGTTCAATTACAACTTTTAAAAGAGACATTTACAGTTTCAGGTAAAAGAAAAACATTAATGCTTCATTGAGAGCTCATAACAATTTTATTTCAATCAATTTATTATAGTAAAAACTTTCCATCACAGGTACAATGAAAACTTGGGAGAATCATGAACGTATACCGGCTGTATCAGTGCGGGATATTTTCACAAGGTTTCTGGACATCACAACACCACCTTCTACAAAAGTCTTAAAATATCTAGCAAATGCATGCAGTCAAAAGAAGGAAATTGATTTCCTCAATGAATTAATAGAGGTATGTTGACGAATAACTTACGACAATTAAGGAAATGAACTTAAGATTACGCAAATACCTTGATGTTCGAAATTCTTGGCTGCCAAGTAAGAAAATGATATTTTATTTTCAGGATTCAAATAAATATGATGACTGGAGACATCACTATTACCCAAATTTAGCAGAAGTACTTGATTTATTGCCGTCATGTAAACCTCAAGCTTCATTACTGACAGTATTGCTGCCTCACTTACAGCCAAGATTCTATTCCATATCGTCTTCTCCGCTAGCACATCCACAAAGGATACACATAACAGTAGCTGTTGTGGTATACAAGACTCAAGGTAAGATTAATTTAATGTTACGTCTATAAAATCGTATCTGTTTCATGGTTTATTAGACGTTTAAAACTAACGAATGAATCTATTACAATTCACAGGAGGCAATGGTTCAACACACTATGGTGTATGTTCCACATATTTACAGAATCGTAAACCAGGCGATGAACTGACTGTTTTCTTAAGACGGTAAGTTCTTAATAAAATATTTGAAATTTTCTACACAAAGTAGAGGAAACTAACAATACCAACAAATATTTTTTCAAAATCGAAATCGCGAAAAATGTAATATAGGTAAACTCTTATTTATTATACTCTTTTGTTACATTACATGTTTTTATTTTTTCTTTTAGAGCGCCAAACTTCAATATGCCACAAGACATATCAGCTCCACTCATTCTCGTTGGGCCAGGTTCAGGGATTGCTCCGTTCAGAGGTTTCTGGCATCATAGAAGTTGTCAGATCAAAGAATCGCGATCCAATAACGTTGGTTCGGTTTGGTTGTTCTTTGGCTGTCGATACAAAACTATGGATTTGTACAGAGAAGAAAAAGAGGAAGCTTTGGCTCGCGGCGTACTTAGTAAGGCAATGGTCGCTCTTTCTCGAGAGGAAGGTGTTAGTAAGGTAAGATTCCCTAATTATAAATAGGTTAGTAATTTAGAAGGCTAGCATTTATATTGCTGATTAGCCCAAGATTCAGGACAACATCTTGTCTCTTGTGTTCGTTCTAAGAGAAATGTTTTTGTGAACAGAAACACGTTCAAGCACTAATCGAAGATGAAGGTGAACATGTCACAAGATTACTACTAGAAGAAAGGGGTCACTTCTACGTGTGCGGCGACTGTAAGATGGCAGAAGAAGTGAAACAGAAACTAAAAGAAATTATTAGCATAAACGCAAATATGACACCAGATCAGGCTGAAAATTTCATTTTAGATTTAATGGTAAGCAAATTGACAAATATTTTATGATACGTGTATTTTGTAATATGCGTTTCACCACAAGTACAAAAATATAAATATATTTAGAATCTCTCAAATTTAAAAGTCTGGTTTCAACTTATCTGTTCTCTCTGTTGTATTTGTATCACAGATCAAGTTATCTTTGCCTTATTTTCCACTAATATTTGGTAGATCAGGATATCTATTTACAGTATAGTTATTTGCTACAGGATGAAAACAGATACCATGAGGACATCTTCGGTATCACTCTGCGCACGGCAGTGGTACACAGCGCGTCACGGGAATCCGCAAAACGGACGCGCCTTGAATCCATGACTAATTACACACCATAACTCTTATATCACAACAATCTTAATATTTATTTAAAAATAATGTATTTAAGGGCAGTAATTACTGCTTTAAATAAAGTATTTTACGCTTTAAATAGTTAAGTTTATTAATATTTAGTGTTGAATATACTTTTTATAGGCATTTTGTGTAGTGTTGTGAGAAATGAGCTCCGAGGCTCCGACTCGAGCTCCGAGTCGAAGCTACTGAGCCTTAAGAGCTCGAGCTCTTAAGGCTCGCGAGCCTTCAAGGCTTGAGCCTTTAAGACTCGAGCCTTAAGGGCTCAGAGTCTTAAATTTAGGACTCGAGTCGAAGCTCGAGCTTTATTTATAATACCTGATAATATTAATATGAAATATTTTTATTTAATTGTGTTAAGTACGTATGAAATGAAATAAAAAGTTGGAAAATAAGAAAACTCTATTATGTAATGAATGCTTATTCGATTATTGACCACGACGATAAGCACATTGATGCCTGGATATTTTTGTTGGTCAGTTACTTTTTTTTGTTACTAAATTACCCGACTTCTAAAAGACTTGTTCACTAGGAACACTTGTCGCTGGTATAAATAAAACTTCAGATGCTATTTGAGCCGAGGTTGACAAGACAATTATTTTTGTTTTTTTCCACCACATTAGTACATTTGTGTTTGAAGGCTCAATAGGCATATTTATGTATTTTTCCACTTCATCAGCGATATTTATATTCTCCGGTTACTTATACGTGTTAACGGATGTAAACAAACTTTTTTAACTTTCGACCCGACTTTCACTGAAGGGTAGCTGACATAGACGGGCATATTAGACGCTACTTTTTTATGTCATAAGGTGGCAAACGAGCAAGCGGCCACCTGAATCCGCCAAAACGGCGAAGCGACCGCTGCCCATAGACATTCGCAAAAGAGGATGCGTTGCCTACTCTAATCGACGGAGGAAACGCGCATAAAGAGGATATTTCCCCTTCCTATGCTTCTCCTCCAACGTCAAATCCACGTTCCCTTCCCATCCTTTAAGAAAGTGGGTAGGAAGGAAAATGGACTAAGGGGGAGCCTCCGGCACCATACTCATCAGACAAAACGCGGAATTGCTCCCACTTGACTCCTGTTTTCTATGTGGTCATGGTACACCGGGCAAGCCGACCCATTCGCGCGAAGATGTTTAAGCGGGCTCTACCACTGTTTACTATTTTATCTTTATATTGCGTGGACGAAGTCGCGGGCAACAACTACAATAACAATAAAGTTAATAGTAATGTCGGTAGTTCTAATAACTAGCGATAACACTGGATGGACTGTTTAGTTTCTTCTATAGGACGAGGTATAAAATTGTAATAAAAGTATGTTATTAAGCATTGAAGTTAATAAAAATGCATTATTTTAATAACATATTTAGTAGATTTATTTTGGAGAACAATGTTGTGAAGTGAGCCTTCAAAACAGAGCTCGAGTCGCGACTCGAGCCTCGGATCTAGGGCTCGAGTCGAAGCTCGAACCTCGCAATAAGGCTCGAGCCTCGACTCGAGCCTTTATAAGAGACTCGAGCCTTTATAAGAGACTCGAGCCTTTATAAGAGACTCGAGCCTTTATAAGAGACTCGAGCCTTTTAACAACTCTAATTTTGTGTCGTCTGTTATAGACGTATTTACTTACAGTAAGTTATTTTAACCTAATAAGTTAAAATAACTTATTGTAAGTAAAAGTATAAGACTTAAATAGACACAATACGCTTCTAATAGAATGTGAGAGAAGATTAATTTTTCGTAAGCATTCGTAATAATCGAGTGTCTAAAGTAGGGCATAATAAAATTATGTTTAAATTCATGTTATGACCATGTCACCATAATTTGTTTTGCTTTTGGAAAACGCAATAAACACGGTATGTTTTGAGTAACGTTTGTTGGTATAATATTCAGTTTGTCATTATAAAGGGGATTTTCACAAACAGAACTTTGTAACAAAGGTTAATTTGCTATTATTAATAGACTTAAATGATATGTGTAATGAGATATTAAACATTGAATCAATTGAATTTTAAGTTAATGTAAACAGACTGAAAAGACGGAAATTTAAAAAAGAACTACAACAATGTGAGATGAAAGTAAAACAAATCATTTACTTATTGTAATTTATTTTAAAATTGATTTATCTTTAAATTTACTGTTACATTTAAAATATGTTTAAATATCCAAATAAGGCTTTTAAGATATACATTTTTTTTGTTTAACGAATGTATTGACTTAATTTTTAAAAGCAATAAAACGAATTGAATTATCTAAAATATTTTTATACCCTGGAATGTATCAGTTTATGACGCCACGATTATAATAAGGATCGTCTAAACACGAAGCATCTTTTTTAAGATTTCTTTCGAACAACATGATCGTAGATTTCAATTTGCGTATACATAGGAGAGTAAACTCTAGTCCTGGTTGAATTCTGACCGGTCTCCTGTTCCGGATTGGGGCAGATTATCTTATGGTCGTGGCGGTTTTGAAACAATAGACCTTGTTCGGGATCCATTACTGGCTGGAATAAATTAAAACTGAATACACATGCAATTGTCATCATCTATCAACGTCACACTTCCGCTCATCTTTTGTTTGTATACCGAGCGACGAAGGTGTACTATTTTTTATTAGTACGTTACATTATTTCATGACAAGCTTTTTTGCACATTGTACAAGACAAATGTGACGTCACTGGACTGTGCTCGTTTGATCTGTACTTTAATTAACAAAAATTACCTTATAATTTCGGCTGATATTACTTCTGACGGTACCATGGCGCCAATGGAAGTATCCAAGGTCACTGTCCTTCGGCCATAGCATCTTTTTTGACTTGAAAAACGGTCCCCAATCCTGTGTGATTAGCCGATGTGCGTAGTCAATGTATCCGGATATTTCGAAACCGCTTCTTGTAAAGTGACGTATAAAAATGATTGACTGGAAAGAATTGAAAATGCATATGTCTACACATCGAAAATCAATTGACACACTATCAAACGACAGTCAACAAATATAGAAGAAACACAAAAACAATATGCCACACTATTATCTTCCACCTTAAAGAAACTCAAATACTCGACTAATAATCTAAAGGATTACATTATCCAGAAGCCACGAGTTTATAACTTACTCGTACACTGTAAAAAAAAGTTTGTAGCACAGTATCGCTATATAAATTGTACAGCCCAAAAGGAACTGGCGTGTCGTAAAATATTTCATATTCCGTACCTGCAAAATGCCAATTCTGTTCGCGCGCTCCCTTATCGCCAATTCCCTTTTAAAAGGATCCTCCAAGTCGGTCCCTTCGCTCACCAGGACGTATGGCTTTGTTATTGGGAAAACAATATTTTGTATGACGGCGCGTCTCGAGTAGAAATCCTTCTCTGATAGGGTATCTCCGAGAGCCCTGCAAAATTATACTTACCACTTTACTGTTTGTATTAAAACTACTTGTAAATGAATATTACTAAACAAACGGTCCTAAACATTGTCTCTAGACTAAGATAAACAGAAGTCAACCCTACTCGACTTGCATAAAAGTAAGTGCTGCTGATTCTTACAGTATTACAAACTAGCTTTCGCTCGGGACTCCGTCCGCGTGGAATAAAAAAAGCAAAAGTGCCTATGCCTATGTGTTCTTCCAGACTATACTCTACATCTCTACCAAATTTCATAGAAATCCATTCAACCGTTTAGGCTTCAAAATCTAAGGAATATCCAAACTTTCGTATTTATACTATTAACTATGACAGTATGAAGTATGATTACTTGCCTATAGCCAAGAGCGGCGATAATCCTTGCCGAAGGAATACTTCTGAGATTCCGGAGGTCGGCAATTTCGATTAAAGAATCCAAATAGTCCTCCCATGTCTCGAAGGGGAGCAGCCTCCGGTCCGCCTCCACGCCTGGAGGGTAATCGTTTTTCTTCTCAGCCATAGACATGATGAAAGCTCAATATAATTAACTATCAAATAGTACTAAATAAATTGTATAAAATTATATATTCACATTAAAATATAATGTAAATAAAATGCATAATGTTTACTAATTTATTTGACAAGTAAAATCAATTTTGACGTTACATTTTGGTTTAGAAACGTCAATAATAGTTTTCTAGAATATGGAAGATGGGCAGTTTTGGTTGATTGTGATGGACAAATATGTCCATCATAATCTGATCTCCATATATTTAAAGTTTACATAATATTTATAGTTTCCACGAATCAAGTTACAAAGCACGCGAATTTATTTCTAAGCTGGGCATTGTTGGGACTTACTGACACCGTTAGGTAGTCATTGAGTTAGAAATTGCAATGATAAAGCTTAACATGCAAAATAAGTAGGTATTCTAAATTATCACATAACTAGCTTTTGTCCACGAGTTCGTCCGCGCGGAATTGAAAAACTTATCTCGTAGCTTATGTGTTCTTCCAGACTATGTTCTACATTTTGGAGATACGAAGTAACATGCAGACTTTCACTTTTATAATTATGAATAGTATGATATTGAAATTGTTACATAACGTGATAAGCGTAATACTTAAGTCTATAGTTGGTCGATCTACTGTATATTTATTTTTCGCCTGTTTGTAGTGAATCGGGACAGTAGCTTACCTAAATATTTACTTATAACTCAGACAAAATATTAGGATTGTCTTTAGTAGACCTTTTTACCAACACGTTGTATTTTTAAATATGTAATTTGTATGTGTAGAGGTAAGTTCAGGTTGTATTTCAGTTTCATAATAAAAATAAAGCTCGTGATTTACATGGACAAGGGTCAGGGGTCCGAATACATTACGAATTTTATTTAGACCCTGTCAGCAATATTTGGTTGGTCAAAGTTAGTGGCATACGAATTCAGTGTGCGTTTAAATCTAAAAAGAAATTCTCTACAGAATTTCAATTGCTAAGCAGAATCTAACATAACTTGAAACATGCAACTTTTTAGTAGTAAGTGTAACCTAATAGAAGATATTAAGATATTCCCAGTATTAAATGGATCAAGAGGTTTTAAATATTTTACTGTCGAAAATATTTTTTTTTTCATTTAATTAAAAATCCAAGAAAATAATAACATTCCAAAATTGCCATTGTAAATATTCTAAACGTAGGCCTGAATAATACCCAATTAAAACAGATAATTACATAATCAAATAAACTATAGAATTAATTGGCAATAAATGTCTCCTGCGACGCTACGACTGATCAAATATTTGTAGAAAGATTTACATCTACCGACTCGATCGGTTCGCGAAAATAACTACTTAACACTGTTATATTACATTTACATAATTTCAACAAGAATAATGAGCTCCATAATTTGGTGTTTTTTTCTGAATTTTCTTTGAATAATAAAGATAAAGCATTAGATCTTTTGTGGCGCGACCTCTGTGTGGACGTCATAAACCTAAAACCACATATTCATACAGTTTAACAAATAAAGTATGTGATTCATAAATCGATTTTCAACAAGGCCTTTACAAGATGCCTGTTGTATATAATTAAATTGAATCAATTAAATGTTTTGTATATTGTGAGAATTGGAATTATAACTGTCAAGGGAGAAGTTCTAAAAGTTGTTTAAATAGCCGTCCCCGAATATCTAAAGCCTCTAGTAACAAATAAAATTGGATTTATATCCAGTGAAAACACAACTGCAACAAAAGCATCTCAGAGCATTGTTCGTGTATTTGCATTGGAAATAGAGATATGAGTGCGGATTTATCACAAACTCGCCATCCTAAGGAAATATAAGAAAACAAACTGCACAAAGAGGTAGCGGAGAATTGTGTCACGTCTTCGGAAAACGATGGCCATGTACTGTAGGTAGTCATAAAATAACGGACTTTATTCTTGTTTCGAAATACGGAATGAGATGATTTAACTTTTAAAATACCTAGAAAAAGATGCGGTATTTTTGGCTATTATTGTTTTTAACTTTAATTTGAAAATAGAATTTAGCAATAACATCATACTAATATTATAAATGCGAAAGCTTAGATTGATGGATGTTTGTTAGAGTTTGTAGCCTAAACTACTCAACAGATCTTGATGAAATTTGGCATAGATATAGAAAATAGTTTGGAAGAACACATAAGCTACTTAGTTTTTGTTTTTTAATTCTACGCGGACGGAGTCGCGGGCAAAGACTAGTACAAAATAATTATTACATGACCCGTGTCCACTGGCACCTTAAAGATTTACTAATTTATGCAAATAGCACCAACAAGGATGTTACAATTAGTCAAAAATAATAGAAATGAGTGAAATCGTCATACAAATAAGATATTTAAGTTCTCATTGGGACACGCTAATGAAACTTTAGGAAACACTTTCATTGTCAATTACTCATTTTGTCACCATTTGTGAGAAAAAAGGATTTAATAAGAGTGCCGATAGATCATAGGATAGCCTAATAAATTCCAATCAAGCCGAAGCTGAGCTGAAGCAGCCGCAATTAACGAGGGATCAGATATGCAAATAAAAGACGACACGCTTCATTATTCTTCGCTAACAATTTGACAAAGACGTAACTTGAAGATTACACCCGAAAAGCGTCACAAATTGTTCAAGAAATCCCCTGTAGATGAAAATCTACCAAAACAAATAAATTAAATATTTCTGGATTATACCAATTTATTTATTTGCACATTTAAATAAAATATTGTAATATATTTGATGTTCGAAAAAACAACAGATGTTACAAAAAGTTCTCCCCGGCGGGGAATCGAACCCCGGTCTCCCGCGTGACAGGCGGGGATACTTACCACTATACTACCGAGGATACATTTATTTATATCAAACTTGTAAGTTTCATCAAAATCATATTTATGATTTAAGAATAGAGATATTTATAATTTTTTTATAATAAATTACATGATTATCTAATTCTTAAAAACGTTCTTGCATTCGATACAGTGTAAATACCTAAAAAATCGTGCAGTTTTCATTAAATTTAGTGCTCACAAAGTAGTTATACCGTAAATTCAAGTCTTCTAATTATATAGGGTGATTCTAAACGCACTAATCAACGGCTTTGTGGAGTTAGAGGACCTCAATAGTTATCATTTAAACGCAAAGCATGTTGCCCGAATTTCTATAGTTTTAAAGTTATTTTTTTTTTGTAAAAAGCCGTCGATCCGTCCGTTAAGAATCATCCTGTATGTGACCGTAATTTTTAATTCACTTTTAGGAAAATATTAGTCTGGATTGCTCAGTGAAGTCAAATCTATTTTCAGCCACCGAAATACATACTTAAACTTTTCCGAAACATGTTTCACATCCATTCGTACGTTAGTAATTTTTATTAAAAGCACGTAAAAGTTATTTTACAGTGTTTTAAAACAATTTTGTTAAAATTATGAGCATTACAAAGGTTGAGCTTTTGAGGATTAGCAAAAAGTTACCTCCGATTACAGCTTTATTTATAAAAGCTAATGTGTTGTACAAACATGTTACAGTTTATAAAGCTTTTAGATTTGTTACCTTTGTAAGTAGTTTATGCTCGGGAGCAGCAAATAAGGAAAAATTTAATTCCAATTTTTAATACGATTTTCTTTTATAAAACAACTACAAAGGGAAACCGTTTGGCTTATTTTGCACTAGTTTTTACTCCGCCCGCGTGGAGTAAAAAAAAACAAAAGTAGCCTATATGTTCTTCAAGACTTTGCTCTACATTTATGCCAAATATCACCGAGATCCGTTTAGGCTACAAACTCTAAGAAACATCCATCCATCTAAACTTTGACATTTATAATATTAGTAAGATATTAAGGGCTTGTCCCACCAAATTGTAAATTGTCTGATAACAATCCAACGTGTAAAATATGTGATGTAAATATCGGATTTTGTACTCTTATCTGACAGTGACGTCATTTTTAAGCTATCTGAGCCTCTATCAGCCAGTGGTGGGACTGGCCCTTAAAATGTCTTTAACTAAGTTACTCTACTTCCTATGTAAGTTAATGATACCAATTTGTGAAATTATGGTGTCAACGGTCGAGTTGTTATTGCTTGTCTACTTTTTATTAAATGTGCAACATTTGTACTAAATTTTGATTGTTTCTTCATCATTAGAAAGCTACATTATCTCTCAATATCTCAGATAGTTATATATATTTCTAGGTTATCTCTCTGAAACTTAATAGGCTGTTATTACTAGATTTTTTTAATTCATTTAATTTTCAAAAGATAGTATCAAGTAAATCTGATACTATCTGATCAGATTCAGATATGACGGCTGATAGAGATGTATGGAAGAGCAGCACATACTGTGCCGACCCTCCATAAGGGATAAGGGCAAGTTGATGATGAGTATCAAGTAAATCTGATGTGAAGTAGGTGAAGGCTAATTACCACATTCCTTAATTTACATTCATATTTTTACTGGCGAAGTTAATAAAATAATGTTAAATAGGAAAAATAATTGAATGGCGTTCAGTTTGCATATCCGATGGCTCATTTATCAAGCCGGTCTTGAGAGACACCACTCTATTACTGTAAAAATATCATTATATATTCGAACGATCCATCAAATTTATTGGTTATATAATTTTTTAGAACATGCTGCAAGGGGATGTTTTAATCTATATTTATTACTAGCTGTTCCTGTGCGGCTTCATCCGCATGAAATTATGAAAATTTTAGTTTATTGTTTACATTTGTCAAATTATCAATAGCAAATGTCAAAATGACGTGACATGACAAACCTTAGCAATCTTTCTTTTTTGATGTTGGCAGCAACTTATGGTCTCTTACCCACATTAGGGTTTTTATCCAAAATATTTAGCCCCTAAGTTAAATGGCGTGAAAATATATAGCCTAAAGCATGACGTAAGTGTAAGGCTTTTTATTAAAAAAAGAATTATTCAAAAATATGATGTAATTGCTGATATCTTAGGCAACAAAGAATTGTGTGTTTACGCTTTATAATAATAGTATAGATAGTATAGAAGTATAGATATAGATAATGAAGCGTAAATAGACATTTTGTTATGTAGGATGTCAGCAATCACAGCTTATTTTTGAATTATTCTTTTGATAGAAAACCCTACACTTATTACAGTTTATAGGCTATACATTTTCACGGTTTTTAATATAGAGGGTGAATTGGTAACAAACGTCATTCGAGAAAATTACACATTTCTACAGAGTGTAACCAATAACATAAAATTGTTTGAGAATTTTTTTAATTTGTTATCTCATTAAAAAGTCCATCAAACATAGATTGTGGTACTTTAAGCAGTTTTTTTTGGTTTACAAAATTGTGTAATTTATAAGAACAAAGTTTAAATTGAGGTTAATTATTTGCCTTCTGAAGTAAAAATACTCTTAGCAAGAATGTGTTTTGTAATAACTTTTTTTTGTTGTAATCTACCAGCCTTGAAACTTCAATATTTAAACGTTTGTTTTACTACTTTTGTATAATTGAATTAAAATCAACAGTTCTCTATCATATTTCTTGCAAAAGTACATTTTAGTAATTTCCACAATATACTCTTACTAATCTTACTTATTACAAACAACGGCGGATCCAGGGGGAGGGGTCATGGGGGTCATGACCCCCCACTGAGCTGGTTGGTCAAGAGCTTGACAAAATATGTAAATATATTTGACCACGACTATGTGACCCCCCCCCCTCCCTGGCGCCAAAGCTGGATCCGTCCTTGATTACAAATGCGAAAGTTAAAATTGATGGATGAAAGAATACATAGTCCACTTACTTTTGTTTCTTTTTTTACTTTTGCGCGCCGAAGAATAGAAAAGAAAATATTATTACCGATGATCATTACAATATCCTACATAAATAATACTTGCCAACCTTTACCCAATACGATTAGAGGCCTTCAAATAAAGACCACGCAAGAAGTTTAGATGTTTCCTTTCTACCATTGATTAAGGTAAACTAACAATCATTTGCCTAAGCATTATAAACGATTTTTCATAAAAATAGAGACAGCTTGTCTAACTGTAGAAAAACAAATTAATCTCAACGTAAGGAAAACAAAATCAGTTCTAGGCTTAGTACCGCTGTTAGTGAAACGAGCAAATCCTTATGATTTACGTAGACAAGGGTCTGGGTTACAAATAAATTACATATTTTATTTAGATAAGCAAGTCAGCACAAAGCCTGCAGATAGCGAAATGAAGGTTACAGTTACGTAGGATTTGTTTCATTTTTTTAACTCAAGGAATTCTTTTAAATTTATGAATGAAAATTTTCAGAAAAGAAAACAAAGGCTTCAATTGACGTATTTCATTTGTTTCACTATTCGGACTGAAGATTTTTTCTGTATGTTTTATGTATGGTCTCTTGATGTCTAGTATAATGTATATCTATATGTATACTAATATAATAAAGCGTAAACACACACTACTTTGTGGCGTAGGATATCAGCAATCGCAGCATATTTTTGAATAATTCCTTCTTTAATAAAAACCCCTACACTCACGACACGCTTTAGGCTACATATTTTCACGCTATTAAACTTAGGGTGTAAATAAATTGGCAAAAAACTTTCATGTGGAAAAGTAACTATAAACAAGCTGCCAACATTAAGGAAGCAAAGTTATTATAGTAACGGTAATTTTGAAATTTGCAATTGAGAATTTTGACAAATGTAAACAATAAAATAAAGTTTTTATAATTTCATGCGGATGAGCCGCACGAGAATAAATTACATACTAAATTTAATTTCATCACTTTCAAAGAGAACCAACATTCCAATAACTATATACAAGTATCTTATAAAATGGCGGACAATAGCGGCGAGCAAATTTACACAAATGTCCCAAGACAATTAATTTCGAATCGCCCTCACAACTGTATTGACATTGTCAAAGATGAAAATCAAATATTTACATAGAAAAATTACATTAATTACAAAAGTAATAATTACATTTTTGACATACTCTAATGTTAAACTTTCATACGAAATTTAATTAACGCTAAGGTTAACTAATTAAATTTTCAAGTTTGCAAGATTTCTTTTGTTTTTAAACCTCAAAGTTTTGTATAATCCTCTTAACTACTAATTCTCTTCAATATTAATTTAAATAATGTTATCAACAACTTAACTTACATTGAAGGTGGATTTTCATGTCGAGAATTACTTTCGACCCGTCTGCCTTGTCAATACCTGTTTCACACTTAACTACTAGCTTCTATGTAAATGTTAGTTAACTTAGTTCGCTTGTTTGAATAACTTAAGCTGTGGAAACCTGAATCTCTCTGACAGCATTTGTGCTCGCATTCTTTAACCAAGCTTATCCCAACTCACATAGCAACAATTTTATATATCTGTAACATTATTAAAATAGCCTTATCAAATAGTAATTCCATAAAACATCGTGCGCAGCTTCCATTCTAGTTCTGATTGCAATATAATAGCAAGCCTTGACATTTTATTTGCGCTGAAATCATCAGGATTATACCCGCGGTATGAAGAATGAGCCTACTTACTGTTGGCTTCCGTCGATGCACGTGTCAAAACATTTTGACATCTCTTTCATTTCCTTTGGAAAAAGGGAGACAACTATATGTTTTAATACTGCTGATATATGAATTACAACGCTTTGTGTCACACAATGGAGTGTGTTAATACGAGTACTGAACATTTTAATCCACATTTTTATTAATAACTTCTCCCCACGACTTTGTTAACGCGTGCGTTCTGCACTTATATTATACCTTTTGTTAAATTGTAATTAGTTTTTTATGTTATTTTTTGTTTCCGTTAATCCTAATTTTTTTGTGGACAAATGCGCGTCGCCAGTTCATCTGCTGGCTACATTATCGTATAGGCTAGGTCTTGTGGGAGGCAGTTTCAATTAATATGGTCTTATTCGAAGTAGTCTTGATATTTTACTTTTTTCGATTCTCTAGGGCATCTAACATACCCCTTGTCTCCATCTGGCGACGGCTATGCATCTAGTCTCGTCTGGAACTAAATATTCTAGACAATTAAATTATGCTTAGACAAGTATGAAGTATTTCTTACTTTGTAGTGATAATGTAAATAGTGTAAATAGTGTTAATAAATGACTACAAACACGTTACAACAAATATATTGTAGTTGTTAAAAAAAACTATCCTCTTAAATTGAGCGGCCAGTTTCCCAGTTAATGGCGTGGAAAATTGGACAGCTCTTACTATCGACTTCCTTTTTTATTCATTCTTTATATTACTAATTAAGTTATATATAATTCAAAGTGTTGATATATTTTACAAAGAATTTGGCGAAGCTCTAGTTACAATTTTAATCTGGGAGAAGAAATGAGACAAAATGAAACGTGGATGTCGATTAAGAAATTTCGCTCATCAAAATGTTTGGCGTATCCATACATACACCTTAAAATAAAAAAATAAAAATATTGTGATAAACAGTCTGTCGTTAGTATTTTTTTAACCATCTTATTATCCTTTGGATGGTATTTAAAATATGTATTCACGATATACTTCTCTAATATTAAATACTAGCTGTTCGCGTGCGGATTCATCCGCGTGAAATTATAAAAACTTTATTTTATTGTTTACATTTGTCAAATTATCAATAGCAAATGTCAAAATGACATGACATGACAAACCTTAGCAATCATTCTTTCTTGATGTTGGCAGCAACTTATGGTCTCTTTCCCACATTAGGGTTTTTAACCAAAATATTTACCCCCTAAGTTTAATGGCGTGAAAATATATAGCCTAAAGCATGACGTAAGTGTAGGGATTTTTATTAAAAAAAGAATTATTCAAAAATATGCTGTAATTGCTGACATCTTAGGCAACAAAGAAGTGTGTGTTTACGCTTTATTATAATAGTATAGATTTTTATTTAGATTCAGTTTAAACGGTCTTTGATAAGATAAGTTAGACATATCGACCTTTTATGATAAAGTTACTATATATGTTCCTTTGATATGCAAATGTAGTATATGTGAATATATCTAACAGTTCGATGTTATTTTTACTTTAGCCAGAAAAGTCCGTATGATTTACTTGGATAAGGGTCAGAATATATTAGGACTATTGCTAGTCGACCGGCAAGAAAAACGTAATATGCAAAACATGTCAATCGAATAGTATTTCTCTTGGTTAATTTTTCGATACTTATAACAGTTGCAATGTTAAATAAAAATCATAGTTTTCTTTGTCTGTTTAAAAGAAACTGAGCTTAGCTAAGCGTTTATTTCATTGAATTCGTTTTAATTACTTTTATGGCTCTATCATTAAATCCTAACCTCAAAATGTGTTTAACTAGTGGACTTATATTTAAGTGTTAGTTGTTCAACAAGCGATAGTCTGAACATTAATAAACAAATTACCGCAGCATTAGCACATGAATGTCCAAAGCCAAAGTTATACCTGTCAGCAATCCACACAGCAATATACCGTCACAAAGGAATAAATTAACAACGGACTTACGGGAATGCTTTCAAACAATCTCTCTAAATCAAAGGTTCGCAGGTCATATAATAATTATGCTGATGGAAACATGAAGATTTTGGTTATCTTATATGTGATGTGATAAAGAGGAAAGATTTGTATTTATGGATTTTGGTATGTATTGAAATAACTCAAAAACTACTCGGCCGATTCCAAAGTTCTTTCACTATTAAAAGGCTGTTATCGCTGAGTAACATATTTTTTAATTTGTGGAAGAAGTAGCGAGCAACAGCTAGTATGTGATATAATGATATAAAAGTGACATCGAATTAATAAAATGAGATCAACAAATACAAAAAGTTCTCCCCGGCGGGGAATCGAACCCCGGTCTCCCGCGTGACAGGCGGGGATACTTACCACTATACTACCGAGGATATGACTTCAGTGTTGAAAAAGTGTAATTAGAGGTCACGCACCATTTAAAAAAACTAAAACCTAAAATAATGAATTTGGCATGAAGAACTAAAATATTCAGAACGACGATAATACTATTTTCCACTTCACTGAAATCCTGAAAATTTATACATGCGAAGTTTAAGCCTGTATTATTAGTAAACCGTTGGCCTACCAATATTAAGCCCACTAGTCGCTTTTGGTGAACAAAATTTGTCTTTCTACCTATCTTGCTCATTCGTTACGCGGCATAGGCTCGTCACACACGGGGGTTACCCATTCAAGCACCACGGTTAGGTAAACAAAACAAAATACTATAAATTATTCAAAAACAGAATAAACGAAATTTACAAACCATGTTATTTAAATAAAAAAAATACAAATCAGTTCTTGGCTAAAAGGAGAAGGCTCTGCTGATGCGGCCTCCAGCTTGTTACTGACGGCCACGCTGGCTATCAGCCTCCCGTTAACTACTAATACATGGTTGTTTTTTTATACAAAAAGGTGGCAAAGGAGCATGTGGCCACCTTAATCGGCCAATCTAGCGAAGCGCTGCCTAGACATACGCAATTGTAGATGCGTTGCCTAGAGGATATTTCCCCTTCCTATGCGTCTCCTCCACCGTCAAATCCATTTCCCCATCCAATCCCTCCTTATAAGAAAAGGGTGGAACAGAAAAAGGACTAAAATTGGGCCTCCGGCACCACTCATCACACGAAACGCGGAATTTCTTCCACTTCACGACTGTCTTCTGTCTAATGTGTCTTTATTATACAGAAGCAGTGGCCAAGTAAGGTAATGAAACAACAATAAAACTATAAAAAAAAAGGTTTGAATGAGATTGACGACGTTTGTGATATTTCAAGGGAAAGTTTTTAAATAAAACAATACAATTAAGAAATAATATTTATCAAAGTGACAACTGTTTATTGTATAATAATGTAATATAACAGTACATTTCGACATTAAAATCCGTTTAGATCATCTTCATATTAAATCGAAGCGAAAAAGCTTTTAGGTGTATCTTAAATTAATCTTATTTCACTTACTGCTAATTATATAGAGAAATTAAAATATTGTCATTTATAATCTTCAATGAAAAGGTGGGAGATTCTATAATGCGTTAGGGATTTAATATTTAAATATTTTGGCGGGAATTTGGTTCCATTTTTCAAACAGTCCGACGAAAAGAGTTATATCTGATAAGATGCTTCAAGACATGTAACTATATTCATCTGATGGGTCGATATTTGCCAATCGGAAATGCATATAAATTAAATAACTATTTTTCATAATCGCTGTATATTTGAAAATGTTTAGTTTTTGACCGACTTCCCAAAAGGAGGTACTCAATTCGTCTGTATGTTTTTTTATGTTACGGCATAACTCCGCCGCTAGTGGACCGATTTTGATATTTTTTTTTAATTATCAATATTTTAGCAACATCCCTAACGTATGTACTAAAGAATAATAAATACGATACATGTAGAAAAAATACATAATTCTTATATAAAATGCTTATTTCGTTGGAAACAGATTCATATAGTAAACGTAAATTGGATGTAACAATTTTTGTAAATTAAATTCACAAATCAAAATTAAAGTATTTTGTATTTAATACATTTTCAAGGTCACTTGAACTCCTACTATAAGGCATAGTAGGAACTATTCGATATATTTTACTTCAATGTATATGTAAAAAGAACACGTAAAAGTCGAATTTGAGATAATTTTGGCACTTTAAAATTTCGCTTTAATTTTTAACAAAATTAATTAAATCTACGGATCTAAAATCCTAAAAAAAAAACTTTCAGATCGACATGGATCACTAATAAAAAATCTTGTGACAATTTTAAATTGCGATATAAACGTGAGTTTCCACTATCGAATAATTTGTAAAAAAACAAATCGTCTTTATTTAATGTAGAAGGAAAGAGATGGCGACATGTTTTCGAACTTAAAACTCAAGATCTAACTTCGATACTATATAAAATATATCAATAAACAGATAGAATATAACAATCAAAGCAGTATACATTTCCTTAAGTTACATAGAACATTTTTTTTTATATTTCAAGGCAAATTGGTATATAGAAGATACAAAAGGCACGCTTATATACTAAATATTTTGTAGTAATCATAATGTAATACAAATATAATTTTATTAAATCAAACATTTTAATACTTGCCGTGAGATTTTTAAGTTATTCTTTCATAACTAATCAATAATTATTTCGATTTCAATATCAGATCATACGGACGGTCAATTTTAAATATATTTTTTAGTAATAATCCATAATAATGTGACATTATTTCAGTGAGCACGCAATAAATTTAATATGCCTGAGCCTGAATAAAAATTAGGCAATAAACCAATAATTTAATCATTTTTAGCATATAAATATTGAAATAAAATTGCAGAATAGCCAAAAAAGTTATATAAACAGTTGCTTTTGTTAGCTATGCATTAGCATAATTATAAAACTGAATTAAAAAATATGCACTAAAGACATAAGATGCGTGCATTTTATGACACTGCTTAATAAAGGCCGAGCAGACCCAGTAAACATTTCTTGTAGTGGCCGGAGCAGTCGCCCTGGAAATAAAAATATATTAATAAGACAAATTGCTTAATAATTATATTATAACTACATTTTAACTATTACAATATAATGGAGAGATTCGTTTTCGTCGTTTCGTCGACAAAAACTTTTCGTGAAAAAACAAGATCCTTAATACGCTTCGTTTCACAATCTTAGCTCTGCAGTTTTGTCATCTCTTTCGCCCAGTTACATTTCCAATATTTCTATTTCATTCCATCTCCACCTTCGCCGATTCAACTCTTTCACATGCTTTATTTTGTCAAGTATGTGTAACTAGTATTACATGATTTAAATAAATAAATAAAAAATAATTTGTAATATTTCTATTTCAGTCTCACCATAATCCAGCTCTACAGCCTCCATCTCTTTCGCACATATTAATTTCTACTGCATCCATTTCATTCCACCATTCAGCATCACTGATACAACTATCTCGTTCGCACGCGTTAATTTGTAACATAACTATATCCGTCTCACCAGATCTACAGCCATCTCTTCCGCACACGTTAATTTTTACTACATCTATTTCATTCCACCGATGAAGCTGTCATCTATCTCTTTCGCACGCGTTAATTTCTACATCTATTTCATTCTTACATCGATTAATCTGTCACCCGTCTCTTTCGCACTCGTTATTCTGTGATATATTTGTTTCAGTCTCACCTCGATCCAGCTCTGCAGCGTCTCGCCGTACTTGGAGTGGAACATGTTGGAGATGTCCCCGAGGTCGAGCTCGCAGCGCGTCACCATGACGCGTATGAGCTGGCGGTCGTTGGTGCCGAGACCCTTCATAGATTTGTGCAGACGTTCAGCGAAGAACAGCGGCTTGTTGCGCACAATTTTCACTGGAATTGGAGAACATTATTGTTAACAAATAAATAGATGATGATGTTCGGAATAGGAGAATAGGAGAACGTTAGTAATGAGTGTGGAAGGGTACATCGGTAGAGGTAGACCTAGAAAAAGATGGATGGATTGTGTGAAAGGTGACATGATCACGAAGGGAGTGATGACTGAGATGACGTATGATAGAGTTATGTGGAGAACAAAAACCTGCGCCGACCCTACGGGAGTAGGATAAGGAGATGATGATGATGCTAATCTTATTGTTTAGAAATATTAACTCATGAGTTCTGCGTTCTCATTGGTCGATATTAATGCATGCAGAAATGTTTAATATGTGGTTTGTAACATGTATTCATTGTGACTAAACATGTGTTTAACATACAAGCAAAGAAATTTAAATAATTTATAGACATGGCAGTGAACAAAAATTTTTCACAAGTACTTTTTCCGAAAGGTACTATATTATTTGTCAAGTTTAGTACCACCTCGAGTCCTTGTGTTGTCATGTAATAAAATATTATTAAATGACACCTATTGGCAATTAATTTAAACACAATTACATACACTGACTTAGTTTTGGGGATGTATTAATAGATAGCGTTAGTGATGATTAAAAATGTTTCAATGAAATGTCAACTATGCCTCCTCTATATATTTGAATCTCTGCAAGGGTATTTAATCATTTTTCTTTCAGAAAATCCCACTCTCAAACACAAAAGACTGGAAGTATCCTCACCGATAGCTCGCAGCGCCTTCTCCAGGTCTCCGGAGAACTCCGCCTTGATGGCGTCATCAATGTCGTGTCCCGTGAGGAATTGGTACTCCTGGAAGATGGCGGCCAGCTGCGGGAAGGAGCGCGAGCACAGCACCGCGTTGAACACCGACTCGTCCGTACCCAGCCGCAGCTCACCTGGAAATATACACCGTTATTTATCTACAAATTCATTGTCTATGTTACATATTAGGATTATTCCCAACCAATAAGGTATAATAACTATCACCAATAAGGTGACAGCTGTAACTGTTATGAAATAAAATAAATTCCAACTGTCCCTTCGTCGCAAAAGGTGGGACGTATAAAACTCTTCATTCTGATCTGTCCCCACGTGGGGACAGAGCAAGATGTCGGTTGGGAATAATCCACATTTAAAATTTAATTTGTTTTTTTTTTATACTAGTAATTGTCACCTAAAAACATACGGCCCAGAGTTGTTTAACTACAAATTCATTGTCTATGTTATAATTTAAATGTAGTTTATATTTTAGGGCCTTTCCCACCAAACTGTAAATTGTCTGATAGCAATCCAACATGTAAAATGTGATGGAAATATCGGATTGTTCCCTTATCTCACAGTGACGTCATTTTTAAGCTAATGAGGCAGTGGTGGGAGAGGCCCTTAGTCTAGTAATTTTCACCTGAAAACATGCGACCCACTGTTATTTAACTACAGATTCATTGTCTATGTCATATTTTTAAATTAATTTATGTTTTTTTTTATACAAGTAATTCTTTAAGTGGTCCGGGTTTGGGGTCACGAGACTTAGCGGGGGTGGTCGCTGGGGTATCACTCGGTTTAATAATGTAAAAATCAACAAAATGTTTAATAAATCTTACTATATTCATTTGGATACATTTTCCGTGAGTTTCTAAGAACCTCTCTTAACCAACACAAAGATAGGGCTCCATCAAAACTAGTTTAATTTTGAAATGGGACCACAAGGAAATTTGTGTTAACCTCTGCTTTACACGATATTGCTAAAGATATTCGAATTAAACGATTAGAGCTGACCTTAGTATTTTTACGGGATTTCTTTTATATTCGATGTTTGTACCATAATAAAAAACCTATTTACCTGCTTGCAACAAGCTTCTCGCATCTTCTCTAGCTTTTTCTTGATCTACATGGAAATCTTCAGATCTGTTACCCTGGAACATGAGAAAATTATTGTTAAAGTTTTGTTTTTTAATTTATATTTTATTAAAGTCAATTTAAATTTTTTATCCTGTCGATATTAATTCAGTAGTACAGTATTAGACTATCTTTGGTAGCACATAACTATTTTACAAGACAAGGAAAAATCTTACCATGCAAAGTGACGTCATAAGTCGCTTGAAGTTGCCAGACGTATCTCCGCGCAGATCGTCCTCGAGCAAGGTTCCGTAAACTGAAATAAGTACATTAAAAAGTATAAATTACTATCGATGGAAGCGAAATGTAGATTCACAGACAAGACCTCATTCTGATTCTCGAGAGAATTATCTGACTTTAAAACTAAATAAAAACCTTAATAATAACACGATAGAGTTGACTGTGTAAATGAGAGGAATTAGATTTAAAAAATGACTATTTTCTTCGAGTATTGTATTTTTTTTTTTTTTAACGTAAATAAACCAGCGCTTGACCTCGACTCCACCTAAGTTAAGTGAAGACGCTGCCGAAGGATAGAGCGCGCTAGCTCAATAAGTGCCGATTCACCCTAACTTTGACTTCCTTTTATGTAACCTTACCTTGAAGTCATCATCATCATCTCCCCTGCCTTATCCTACTCCCGTAGGGTCGGCGCACCAGGTTTTCGTCCTCCAAATAACTCTATCATCCGTCATCTCAGTCATCACTCCCTTCTTGATCATGTCACCTTTCACGCAATCCATCCATCTCTTTCTAGGTCTACCTCTACCGGTGTACCCCTCCACATTCATAACTAACGTCCGTCTTGTTACATGCGATTCATCCCTTCTCATAACATGCCCATACCACTCTAACCTTTTACTCCTTATTTTCTCAACCTTACCTTGAAGTATTTATAAGATTTCATTATAAGGCCCTTCTCTACCGTTTTTTATCTTGTGTGACTGATAATTTAAGATAACAATATATTGACCTAGTCGAGTACATTGCGCTATTCCAGTATTATTTAAAGCAAGTGTACTTTAAGAAGGGAAATGATTCATTAGCTCGAGGCTGTTTCGTAATACGCGGTTTTTTCATACATTGTGTAGCTTACGTCATACATTACTCATACCTACGTAGTTTGAATACTTTTTCTTATTGTATACATTAGCAATTAGTTTCGTCATTTAATATGAATCGACACAAACGTCATTTCCTTTCTAACAGTTCTCTTCTTTATTAAATAAATAAATCAGATACGCGTACAAACATACTGATAAAACAGTTTATTTTATAACAAAATGATTTACTTGTATTATATTTATCTTGCGTTTGCAAAACAATTAACATGAGTAATCAGCGATAAAAGGAAACATTGGAAATGTATCATCTAGATTCCTAAAGACGAGTACTAGGAAAACTATGAATAACAATACATAACAAGCAAACTGGTTGAAACTTTATCCTTGCAAAAACCTGTTTACAAAGGATAAACATTTAAAACTCCTTGATAACGAGAACATCGAGAAGGGATACATTGGACAAGTATCAAGTTCAAATAAAAGTGATTACAAAAAATATTGGCGCATTGCCCTACTGTGCGATAGTTCTGTTAATTCTCCGATAGTACGTACCATTATCTTTCTTAGGGCCTGTCCCACCACTGGCTGATAGAGGCTCTAATAGCTTAGAAGAGACGTCACTGTCAATTAGAGTACCAAAATTCGATATTTCCATCACATATTTTATACGTTGGATTGTTATCTGATTACAAGAATTGTGGCACAGGCCCTAAATATTCTTGCGGACATATCTAGCTACCTCAACCTTATAAAAGGTCAATAAAAGTACACACACACAAGTTTCACACAAGTACAATTATTAGACATGTTACACATAACTACTATAGCGATCAGTATACTCACTGGCGGTGTACGCCTGCTTGATGACGTGTATCTCATGGTTGGACATGGTACACATGACCTCGATGAGCACGTCCTCGTCGGTGCCAATGCCGGCAGTGGCATCATGCAGCTCCTTGGCGTAGAACTGCGGCAGCGGTGTCATCAACGCCACGAGCAGATCCTCGAACTTGCCGCTAGTCTCGCTCTTTAGATCCGATACTAGATCCTAAATAAAAAAATACAATATATCCGCTTGTGTCAGGCTTACGCTTTGCTGTATGTTACCGTCTTTTATACTAATATTATAAAGAAGAAAGATTTGAATTTTTGTATGTAACTAAATAACCCAAACTACTTAGCTGATTTAAAAAAATCTTTCACCATTAACAAGCTACGTTTAGAGTGAGTAAAATAGGCTATATTTTTTAATTTCAAGCGGATGAAGTCGCGAGCAACAGCTAGTCTATAAGAAAGTAGATTAAGAAACGTTGGGGTAGCTTATGTCTTACGTTGGGCCGTTCTTTGATGTTTTATTTGTATCTTATTCTACTCGCATGCATTCGAAAGCAATACATAAACTTGTACTTTCACTTGATGCGTGACTTAAATAAAATAGCACACTTTTTTGATGAATAATTCATTTAGTTTCAATATTTTTGGTTTATACTTTTAACAATCAAATATTACAGAAGTTTTATCGTTTCGATTTCGAACACGTCCTGTTGCAACCTACACTTGACGCTTATCATGTGGTTTCTAATAATAACATTAGGTACTTGCTTTTTTTTTTCTTAGTATATTATTGTAAGTTCTAAATTTATATACATCCATACGGTAACTTTATAGCATCATTTTAATGACCTGAAAACTGCAGACGAGACTTTTTAACCGTATTTAAAAAAAAATAGGTTTGTAGACTAATATTTGTTTGATTATGTTACCAAGGAAACATAATATTGGTATTGCATGAAAAAGAAATTCACGCGACTTCACAGTACTCCGGGGAAATTATTTGAAAAGGTTAATTTGTTGTGCATTAATTGATGTGTGTATGTGTTCCGTAACCAACACGAATAGCGAATGACATGACATGACACACACAGTATCAGGGGTCCACAACGTGAGGTAACACAGACTTGGTACTTCCCCGAACATATCTACGCAACATTAAATCAAGTTTCATACATAAGGTAGCTGACATGGACGGGCATGTTATAGGCTACTTTTTTTTAAGTTCCGTACTATAGAAGGAAAGGGTGGACCGTTTTTGACGGGACTTTGACTGGAAGGTAGCTGAGAGAAGGTAGACGCACGCGGGTATGTAATAGACGACAATTTTTTTTAAATTCTGCACCAACAATGTTTGGGGACAATGCCTCGTAAATTAATAAATTCTTAATATATAATAGTTACTAATAAAAAAAACTATAAACCGTCCACATGGTAAAGCCATTGTCACTATATAATTTATCCTGTATTTTTATTATCATAAGAGCTTTTTAAATGTAAATAATCGGGTTTTCCCATTAATCAATTTAATCATCGATTGTCCTATTGGCTCAACTCCATAGTGACGTAACGTGCGTCACACAGTTCAACTATCTATAAGAGCATTCAACTAGACGAAACTGTTTGAAATAATGTTCGATTCGACATTGTTTATTTGTAGCAACTTATAAAGCTACAGGCTATTAATCTATTGTGCCTTCATATTGTACCTAGGCGTTTATAAAAATTAGTTCTTGTCACGCAATATAGGTGTGGCTGATAACATTTCATTAATTGAGGTGGCAATGACAGTCTGCCTCGATCCTCGAAGGACTTGGTGTCAAAGTGTGCTTTTAGTCGTGATAAATACCATATTATCTTGGAAATACATAAACTGGGATTATTCAATTCGTTGTCGTCATTGTAACCTACATTTTTTTATAAATAAACCAGCCCTTGACCACGATTCTCCCTAAACTAAGTAAAGACCCAGTCGAAGGATGTTACGCGCTAGCTTAGTAAGTATAGATTATTACGTTATAACGCCGGCAACTTGTTCCATTCCTTAAATACATATAGACCATCTAGATTACGTTTGGTCACCTAATAAACTTCTATGTAGAAAAGTATTCGAGGAATGGAGTTCTAAAACCGTATATCTTTGAAATACCATCAAGATAATGTTCTTAGTCTAAAAGTATTTTGTCTTTGTAACAACGTACCTTTCCATACAGAGTTTTGAACTCGAAAGCGATGCGTAGGCGCTGCTCATTGCTGCGGCGCGTCAACACTTGTATGATAGCCTTTTCATCAGTGCCGAAGCCTTTCATAGCCTTGCGGAGGACCGCCGCATCTTCGCGAGGGTCGAATGGGTTCACTGGCACCACAGTGGGTTTGGACTATGAAATAAAATAGATGTTAAAAAAACATAAATTAGAATGTTGTAGACAGACAGATAGTTGGACAGATCTGTCACCATGCACCTTGTTAGTTTGAGTTGTTTACAATTGCCGTTTAAAACTTCCTTTATAAAGATTCCCGGTCACGCTTTGTTTTAATAAGTTTGCATAGTTTAAGCGTAATATTTATGAAAAACATAGTAAAAAGATTAAAAAAGTAGACTATACCAATTCTATTTTAGTCACGTGTCTAAACATTCACAAAGAAACACCGTCCGTTTTTAAACTATAGTAAATGTTTTACAGCAATTAAGATTTTTGATAATCTCCAGTTACCGACGCATGAATCACCACACGATTGTGACCATGATAGGCTAGCCAATAGCCAAGCAATATTTCTACAAGGTAATCTTTCTAGTTTATCCAATAAAGGATCTGATTCAACATTAAAAAAAACATCAAACATTAAGAAATAAACATGTAGATAAGCTTCTTTGTTTAACTTCAATAACTTTAAGATTTCATTAGCAAGGCACCATACGTATATTTACTATCACATTCTTATATTTGAAAAAAAAAGAGCCGACAATATTTTTGTAGAGGTGTTTCCGCAATAAGTCACAGTTAAATCCACATTCTGCCAATGCGTTAAACCAACCGTAACTAAATCAAATTAAACTAATAATGAAGCGTAAAAACACATATACCGTGAAACGGAACGATTTGAACCCGCGCCGTAATCCGATCGTGGCTCTATAGGCGCTGCGCATACTAGAATTAGATGTGACTGAGGACATATTGATTTAGGAAATATTACGCCAAGGGAACAACACAGTCAACACAGAACACAATAGTCACATCACAAGCACAGAAACACAGAAATCTATCCAAATATGAAACAAAATACTATCGAATGCACAAGACCCATTTTACTGAGGACCAAAGTCAAGACTGAGTCGTGGGTTATTGTGATAAATGTCCGCGACGAGGCGAAGTGAACATAACAATGTAATTGCTGCAAAATGTTCCTTGAATAGAGCGAGAGCATATACGTATGGCTGCTTCGTAAGTCAGTATCACAGGAATCTTCGTAGGGAATACTTCTGTACTGCAATACTTTTATTTAAAAAGAATTATCGTATTCCTTTTCGAGTTTGTTTCAATAAATAAAAATAATAAATACCTTAACATAAATACAAATCAATAAAAGAGGAACAATATATATTTTTGATGTAATGATTAAATTCAAAAAGTTAAGATAGAAAAATGTTCATTTAGATTAGCCTCACAAGGTTAATCAATGATCATTATTTGAAGTCATATTAATGAATGAGGCAACGGGAATGAGCAACTACAAACATCATCATCATCATCATCATCATCATCATCATCATCATCATCATCATCATCATCATCATCATCATCATCATCATCATCATCATCATCATCATCATCATCATCATCATCATCATCATCATCATCATCATCATCATCATCATCATCATCATCATCATCATCATCATCATCATCATCATCATCATCATCATCATCATCATCATCATCATCATCATCATCATCATCATCATCATCATCATCATCATCATCATCATCATCATCATCATCATCATCATCATCATCATCATCATCATCATCATCATCATCATCATCATCATCATCATCATCATCATCATCATCATCATCATCATCATCATCATCATCATCATCATCATCATCATCATCATCATCATCATCATCATCATCATCATCATCATCATCATCATCATCATCATCATCATCATCATCATCATCATCATCATCATCATCATCATCATCATCATCATCATCATCATCATCATCATCATCATCATCATCATCATCATCATCATCATCATCATCATCATCATCATCATCATCATCATCATCATCATCATCATCATCATCATCATCATCATCATCATCATCATCATCATCATCATCATCATCATCATCATCATCATCATCATCATCATCATCATCATCATCATCATCATCATCATCATCATCATCATCATCATCATCATCATCATCATCATCATCATCATCATCATCATCATCATCATCATCATCATCATCATCATCATCATCATCATCATCATCATCATCATCATCATCATCATCATCATCATCATCATCATCATCATCATCATCATCATCATCATCATCATCATCATCATCATCATCATCATCATCATCATCATCATCATCATCATCATCATCATCATCATCATCATCATCATCATCATCATCATCATCATCATCATCATCATCATCATCATCATCATCATCATCATCATCATCATCATCATCATCATCATCATCATCATCATCATCATCATCATCATCATCATCATCATCATCATCATCATCATCATCATCATCATCATCATCATCATCATCATCATCATCATCATCATCATCATCATCATCATCATCATCATCATCATCATCATCATCATCATCATCATCATCATCATCATCATCATCATCATCATCATCATCATCATCATCATCATCATCATCATCATCATCATCATCATCATCATCATCATCATCATCATCATCATCATCATCATCATCATCATCATCATCATCATCATCATCATCATCATCATCATCATCATCATCATCATCATCATCATCATCATCATCATCATCATCATCATCATCATCATCATCATCATCATCATCATCATCATCATCATCATCATCATCATCATCATCATCATCATCATCATCATCATCATCATCATCATCATCATCATCATCATCATCATCATCATCATCATCATCATCATCATCATCATCATCATCATCATCATCATCATCATCATCATCATCATCATCATCATCATCATCATCATCATCATCATCATCATCATCATCATCATCATCATCATCATCATCATCATCATCATCATCATCATCATCATCATCATCATCATCATCATCATCATCATCATCATCATCATCATCATCATCATCATCATCATCATCATCATCATCATCATCATCATCATCATCATCATCATCATCATCATCATCATCATCATCATCATCATCATCATCATCATCATCATCATCATCATCATCATCATCATCATCATCATCATCATCATCATCATCATCATCATCATCATCATCATCATCATCATCATCATCATCATCATCATCATCATCATCATCATCATCATCATCATCATCATCATCATCATCATCATCATCATCATCATCATCATCATCATCATCATCATCATCATCATCATCATCATCATCATCATCATCATCATCATCATCATCATCATCATCATCATCATCATCATCATCATCATCATCATCATCATCATCATCATCATCATCATCATCATCATCATCATCATCATCATCATCATCATCATCATCATCATCATCATCATCATCATCATCATCATCATCATCATCATCATCATCATCATCATCATCATCATCATCATCATCATCATCATCATCATCATCATCATCATCATCATCATCATCATCATCATCATCATCATCATCATCATCATCATCATCATCATCATCATCATCATCATCATCATCATCATCATCATCATCATCATCATCATCATCATCATCATCATCATCATCATCATCATCATCATCATCATCATCATCATCATCATCATCATCATCATCATCATCATCATCATCATCATCATCATCATCATCATCATCATCATCATCATCATCATCATCATCATCATCATCATCATCATCATCATCATCATCATCATCATCATCATCATCATCATCATCATCATCATCATCATCATCATCATCATCATCATCATCTGTATTTAATATTTCAATTTCCATCTATACTAATATTATAAGGAGGACAGATTTGTATTTTTGTATGTATTGAAATAACTCAAAAACTACTGGACCAATTTTAAAAATTCTTTGACCAATTAATAGCTATGTTATCATTGAGTAACTTATGGTATATTTATGTATATAAATTTCCGCGCGGATGAAGATGTGAGCAACAGCTAGTAATATATACAATGTTTTCACCACAATGTATAAAACATGTGCATGTTTAAGCACCAAGGGCATTCTTTTATAACACAAATTGATAACAATCTTTTGTGGCTTTAGTGTCAACTGTTCTGATTGCGGACAATTTCATTTAAACAATTTCTTTATTATATAACACAAAAGTAACTCTTATCCATTTAAATTAAACTTAAATTAAGATTAAACCTAGGATGTAAAAGTATTCAAAATAATGAGTTAAAATCATTGACAGGAACATTCTAGAACATATTTAATACATAAGAACTTCACTAATATTATTGTGTTAGTTGACAATACAAAACATACTAAATTAAATGTTTATATGTATGGTAGTTTTAGGTATATTTTGGAAGTTACTATGCATAAAAATATGATTTTGTTAGAAGAAAGCCAATATACAGATTTAAAGCCAAAACCACACAGATTTAGTTAAGCCAATGTCTTGTTTATCACAAATAAATATATCAAATTAGCACAATTATGTGTAATGTGTGATAATAACAATAGTCACGACATACCTTAGGAGTATTTGCCATTGGGTTTGATGACACACTGTAAGTCTGTTGGCTTTGTGAATGAGACTGATTATGGGGTGGGTAGCCCTGATATTTATCTGTCTGTGGATAGCCTGGACTTGCCTGGGGGTACCCTGTTTGAGCTTGTGGATATCCTTGAGCTGATTGTGGGTATCCTTGAGCAGATGGTGGATATCCTTGAGCAGTTTGAGGGTATCCCTGAGGAGATTGGGTATACCCCTGAGCGGTATTTGGATAGCTCTGACTTGGGGGATACCCGGTATTTTGTTGTGGGTAGGGTTGACTAGTTTGAGGATATCCGGACGCCGCAGGGTATCCGGGCTGCGGCGCGGGATAGCCCATTGTGGGAAAACCCGCCATCGGCATCGGATTTCCAAACGATTGTGGAGCTGTGTTGCAAAATCCAATGTTATGTAGATATTGCTGTTGCGGATACCCCGATTGGCCCTTAAAATTAAATGAAAACCATAATAATTACAAGAATTCCGAGCAATGTTTTTTTGTGATAAACAAAACAAGGTTAACTATTGTATCTACGTGCACTAGTTATAAATTTTACTCACTTGTTGATACGGATTCATTTTGTATTTCAATACGATTTTACAGAAATAAACACACAACACACAAATTCGATTATAAATATACGACTTGTTCTTTAAAAATTACAATCTTCAACAACTACTACAAAACGTTACTGAATAAATTGAAAAAACAGCAAAGACTGGGAGGGCGAAGCGCCTGACTGCGGCTTGACAGAAAAAAGAAACAAACGTCAATGTCAAACACCAACCAATGACATTCGAGCAACACGTCATTGTTCTAGAGAAGGCACCTTGCTAATGTTACGTTATTTTACGGTTATTTAGATCATCAAATATAAAATTGGAAAATATATTTTAATGGTTACACCATCATTATTAAACAATTATGGCCTAGATAATAAAGAATTATAAATCTTTTCTACGGTACATTTTTTTAAACTTTTTTTCGGTTCGAACTAAGTTAATTCTAATGCCATCTATTGGCAGATAATGGACAAGACTTTATCAGTTGCAAAAAATTCGAACAATGAAACAGCCTTCAAAGATGTCGAAGTTCTGTAAATAAAAAAACGAGAATCACTTATGAATGCAATCATAGGATTTATCATACTGTTACCAGCGTAGCAATTCCTATGATGTACCTTTATTAAAAATCCATTTTAACATAGTAAAAAATGTCACAACTTAGAGAAGATCTGAATTATACAAGATACGTTTTTTTTATAATACAACTCAAAGACTATTACTAAGCTAATGAAAGTTTACTTGATTGATATTAAAATTGGTGCATCAAGTTACATAATTTCGTAAAGGAGTATAAAATTCAATTGTATACTAAGTGATCAAACAGAGCGATGCCCTTGTTATACAAATCGGTCACTTCAATGGCTGGTTTGTCACCAGCTATCAACCATACGCTGCCGCTTGTTCCGTTCTTGTACGTGTCGACAACTCCTCGGGCCGCGGACTCCGGGCTAGAAATTAAATATTATTATATTATTAGTTATAAAACTTTACAACAACAGCAATGAATAAAAGAAGTCGAATATGTATAATGTTGAATTTTTACTTAAATTACTTGGATATGTTTCTGGTTTAAATTTGATTTAATAATGTAATGTGCTTCTAGCATAATTATTACAAAGTTTGAATATTTTTGTTACCTTTGCCATTTTAATTTTTTTAATGTTTCCACAATACCGGCTTCAACTTCAGAGTCAAAACTTCCCATTTTTTCTACGGAGAGTAATGGCGTGTTGGTAGCTCCGAAGCAAACTGTCAGGAATCGAACTCCAGTTCTTGAGTAGTACAAGTCACTCTGGAAAAACAAAACATTGATTTTAGTTAATTGTACAAGTATAATGTAATATTTTTGTGACCTTGTTAAATACTTACACCCATTGCCGTAGTAAACTTCAATACCGCCGCCTTAGTTGCGCTGTAAATTGGTGTATCAGGTACGGCGCAAACAGCTGCTACTGATGAAACGTTTATCACAACACCACCGTTGCCTCCTTCATCTTTACGCATCAGCTCTAATGCTTTTAAAGAGCTAGTAACCAACGCTGTCTGAAATGGAACAAAAGAATTTAAAAGTATTAAGAAGGTTTAATCTCTCGTGTCGGAGGCCAAGACCCACTTTGAAAGAAGGTTTAATTCAAGATAACATTTTTTTTAACATGTCCCAAGCCACTGCGATTTCGCAAAGTGAAATTGCAAAACGAATGCGATGGCGTTGAATAGAATTTAACGAATTATGAAATAGAATTTAATTAACAAAGTAACTTACTACATTGATGTCTATTTGTTTTACGTAAACTTGCAAATTATCGTTGAGAATGCCTGCGTTGTTAATCACAATATCGATGTAGCGGAATTCATCTTTAACTTTTGCAAACGCCCCATTTAATTCTTCACCATTTGATACGTCGCATTTAATGAATTGGACTTTGTTGTTCCCGTATGTGGAGTTTAGTTCATTTTGGAACGCGATACCTGCTTCCTCTGCTATGTCTAAGATGGCAACATGCTGTAATGTAATTAATTATTGTTTTAGCTTTGCATTTAATCAAAAAATCTTAAAGTAAGTCCAGTCTTTATCGAGTTACAAAACATCGGACGTCTGCTAGCTGTTGTACTTGATCTCTTTGTAATGTTTGAGCGTTGCTGTACGGATGGGGATTCTGGTTGTGCTAAAACCAAAAACCTATCAAATGATGAATGTTTGTTACTTTGAAAATAGCAAGTAGTTAACTAATTCTAAGTTATTATCACAGTTATTAAGCTGTCATTTCCTATCGTCACATACCGTGTTATTATGATATCACAAATATAAAACTTTATCAGTAGTGATAAAATTAATAGGTAAAAAAGGTAGGTTGTAATTATAGCTTACTCAATATTGAACAATCAAAAATAGTTCCATAGTTTCCATAGTTAGTTCCATAATTATTTGTAAAGCGGCAAAGTCTGGTGCATTTCAAGGAATGTGGCATTTCAGTAATAGGAACAGCGAATGTCACTGTACAAAAACTTTCTTTAGTTATTTGTAATATAAATTAACTATGCACTGTTCTGCTAGATGGAAATTAAAAAATAAACTGATTCAGAGGTCACAAGAATGTTTTAAAATGCTTAAGACGCGTCTTTTAAATTGATTTGATAGTTTCGTAATGGTTTGTTGAAAGAATCAAATACGATGGAATGGCAAGACTAACTTTAGTTGCAAAATTTTCAGAAAAAACCTTTTGAATTAAATTATTGATATTCCAATGGAACCCAGCTGGTATCCATAATCGACAACCAAGTATGCGTAGTACATAATAGGTTTACCTTTGCCTCCTCAGCAACAGCTATCCGAACCACCTTGGAGCCAATACCAGTGGCCGCTCCAGTGATCAAAATAACTTTATCCTTCAAGTCGTACGTCATTCTGTCTAATGATATATCACGACCAATGTCAAATATTATAAACACCTGTGTAATCTACAGATACAGCTATTATCTTGGTTATTTAATTCAGTTGATTTCAATATTTATTAATTACTAAGACGGAAGCATCATATAAAGAAGTATAATGTATTGTCTTTGATAAGAGAAACAGAAACTTAAATCTTGGAGATCAGATCAGATAAAACTGCGACGATATAAAACCCAATAACACTCAAGGGTAAAGCGAACTGTAGGATCGGAATCTTCACACCTCGAAATAAGTCAAGTCGTGTAAGCCTAAGAGCTAACAGATCACAATTAGCCATAGTTATCTCAACTAATATTGATTACCTGCAGATCACGTCATAAGTCCCTCGAGTGAAGTAGAGCAGTGCATGGTCTCTTCTCGTATAGGTATGATTTGGCTGAGTTTAGAATCACCAGGAAGTTTGCAGCTCATTAGTAGTGGCTCCCATATTTATAGGTGCATCGCGTTGAGCCGTGAGCTGCTAATTTAGTTGTTTACATCAACGGTTCAAGGCTATATGTGAGCTTTAGAACCGGTATTACCGGTATTAGTATCAAACCAACAATTACTGGTACACTTACCATATTTGTCAAGATACGAAGAAAATATTTGAACTTATGCATCCTTGATTTGGTTACCGATTCCACTCAAATTATCATGCATAATTTGACTATTCGCTTTAATTTGACAATAAAAATTCTAAGTGCGATTTCTATATTTATCTCTTAGAGTCCCTTTCCACTAACGAAACACTTACACAAAACATATTCCTGTCCCTTTCATTTCGTTGGAAATAGAGATAAACACATGTTTCAACCTTTATCTTTAGAAACCTTGTTAATGAATTTAGTAACATTTTCTTAAGTTTATTTTAAGTTCCTTGCGTTAGTCGAGGCAGGAATATTGAAGCGATTGCTCGTGCGTTGCATTTGGAAGTTATCTGAAATTCTTGTTAATAAATTACAATTATTAGCGCAATGGCTGAAGTTAACGATAAAATAGTATTTCTAACAGGCGGCGCTAATGGCATTGGAGCGGTAGTTGTTAAAGATTTCCTTAAAAAAGGCGCAAAAGTGTGTAAACAACTGTTAATATTATATCCTTTTTTTAAGATGTCGTATTTCGTTTGATCAAACTTTGTGTTTTATTACAGTTTGTTGCATTTTTGGATATTGACAATAAATCCGGATTGAAACTTGAGAAGGAATTAGGTGAACTTTATGGAAAGGATAAATTGAAATTCATAGAATGTGATGTAACTAGTGATGAACAATTAAATGAAGCATACAATGATGTGATCAAAGATAAAGGATATATAGATCTCATCATAAACAATGCAGGTATAGGAATAGAGACCTCGGATAATTACAAAAAATTAATCGACATTAACTTTGTAAGTATATCAGATAACTTTAATTTAATATTTATGACCTACCACAAATAAAGTATGATAAACTGTAAACAACTAAAGACATTTAGCACTTCGTGTGGTGTAACACTTTTGTATTACTCGAAAAAAATAACGAAATAAACTAGCTTCTCAAATTAATCAATTTTCGACAAGTCCGTAAGACTCAGGGTTTATCTTTGGTTATTCAAATAAATACTAAAATAATATTTATGTTTACATTATTTCAAGATGATAAGAACAAATGATTGTGACTTTATTAACATGCAGGAATAATGAGCTGATACGAATATTAAACGTGATTACCTAAAGTGCAATAAAGCAATAATTAATTATTGTTAATGTAAAATCTTCCATTAAGCGAGCTCAAGATGGCAAAAATTCTTAAGCCCTAAACACAATCGCTTACAAAAAGGATGTTTTTCACACGTTTTTTATTTACTCTTTTGGAACAAGTTGCCAACGTGAAATCTTTTAAGGCATCCGGCTCTTGGCCTATAAAAGTAAATGAACTTATCATATGGTGACCTTAAACACAGAAGCAGAATACGAATCAATGATTTTTAAACTGCGTGTAATAAATAACGACCCGTCCCGATATCGCCCGGACGGAAAGTTTGTCTAAATTTGTTGTCAAATTTCATAATATTTCAATTGCCTGGTTTAGGAGGATTAACCAGAGGTCTTCAAATATAACCTTATTTAGACCTTTTTGCTTGTTTTTTTACAAGGGGGGTAAAGGATCAGCGGCGGTCTAAAGCTATTTGATCCGGCGCCCATCAAGGCCGGATCCAGCCTTGGCGCCGGGGGGGGGGGGGGTCACATAGTCGTGGTCAAGTCAAGAGCTTGACAAAATATGTAAATATATTTTGTCAAGCTCTCGACCAACTAGCTCAGGGCGGGGGGGTCATGACCACCCCCGACTTGAATCCGCCGTTGGCGCCCATGGATATCCGCAATTCCAGAGGAACTGCTTATTGTAGTGATGTGTTCTTGTTCATAAATTTGTCTCGTTGTTGTCAGAGGTAGAGACGTATTAAAAAGATAATTATTTTCAGAAAGCGCTGGTCACGAGCACTTTAAAGGGCCTGGAATTGATGAGAAAGGATAACGGCGGTAAAGGTGGAACGATTATAAATATATCATCAATTGCCGCTTTAATGCAAATTGCTCCAACCTATTTTGTATACTTTGCGACAAAAAGTGCTATTCTTCAATTCAGCAGCTGCATGGGAGTAAGTCATGTTTCGTGACTATTGATACAACTTTAAAATATATGTTTTTTTTATTTCAATGAGAAGAGCGTACCTACTTAACCTCATCAACTTTTTAGTCATGATAGAATCTGCTTAGATAATCACAATAACTTTATTTACATACTTAGAGTGTTCGCACCTTTGACTAAACTATCTCACTGTTCTGCGATTGTCGATTGTTTCGCAGCCCATTCAACAGTTTAGTTGCATAACTAAATATCGAGTAGTGTGCGCACCTCGATAAGCTCATAAGAATCACAGCACAACTAAACAGTTGTGCGATAGTTTAGTCAAAGGTGTGCGCGCGCTCTTACTTTATAAGTACCGTGATTATTACTTATTTGGTAGTGGTTCTGAAATATGTAACTAATTGCCAGTCATGAGTATAAAAATGTAATTTTTAACAGTTGCAGAATTACTACGATGTAACCGGTGTTCGTATTATCACAATTTGCTTCGGGTGCACAGAGACCGCTTTACTCCGCAATATGAGCAGTTTTGATTCCGTCGTCAATCAACAAATGATACCTATTGTTAAACAGTTCCCTTTGCAAAGGTAATTTTTTTCATTATAACCGTAAGTTTACACCACAAGCATGGACGAAAAAAATGTATTATTCTCTCTCATTCTCTCAGAATTCACGTTTTTTTGTAAATGTTCTTGCGTTGACAACTTAAGTACTCTTATAATTATAGTCATTTATAATTCAGTCGATGCAAAAAGCGCATATTACCAGCAATTGCTTACGTAGTCTTGAGATTACATAATGGTGAAATGTGGAAAACACTATTAGCAATGTTTGAAATCTAATTTCATGCGGTCGTGCCATAATCTGATGCAAGCATTTGACGCCATAAATATACACTACCTCTTTATATTTATGTCTACACTAGCTTGCGCTCGCGTCTGCATTCGCTTGGAATTAAACAAAAAAAGTAAATAGCCTATGTCTTCTTTCACATTATCCTCTACATCTACGACAGATTTCATTGAGATCCATTCCGCAATTATGCTACAAACACTAAAAAACATCCATCCATCCATCTTTATATTTTACTAGCTTTCGGCCGCGACTACTCCCGCGTGGAATTAAAAAAAAAAGTGATTAGCCTATGTGTTGTTCCAGACTATCCTTTACATCTATACCAAATTTCATCGAAATCCGTTCAGCCGTTTAGGCTAAAAACTCTAACAAACATCCATCCATCCATCTTTATATTAGGTATTCTTATTATTTCACAGCGTGGAGTCTGCGTCACGAGGTTTAGTAGAAGTGTATGAAAAAGGTGATAGTGGCGACACCTGGTTGGTTTGTAATAATAAACCACCGAAAAACATAACGCCAAGAGTTAAGAAGGCGTACGAGATACTATCAGAAGGTTTATTCGAGCAATAAGGGAACATCTGGAACACACAATCGACTGCACATTAATAAAAAATATTGCTATTTGTAAGAGGAAATATTTGTAATTACCATTACAATATACGTTTTGAAAAATATGCTACATTTATTCTTGTTAATAATTCCTTTCTTGTAAGTACAAACATTGGTGAAACAGGCTTTAAAATGATACTCCGACACTGATTTTCCATAAACACAGGACAGCTTAATAGAAGTGGGAAAAGGTTGACATAAAGACCGAAAATACACAAATAATTTAATAATTAAAAAATCTTTAACATTTTTAGAAAAACATAAAAAAAAGTATTATAAAAGTAACATTACGATCTTCAGGTGTCGTTACAACGATTTTGAAGTCCCTCCCTGACGCTTACGGTAATGTCTACAGGAGGCTTATTACCAGCTATTATCCACGTTGAGCCATTATCTGCTTTCTTTATTACGTCAATTATACCTTTAACAGCTGACTCAACCCTGGAAATAATAAAATGGTACAACTTTAAAATTGCGACGCAACTTTCACTCTTTACCTTAATCTTGACTTTCACAAAAAATTAGGTGTATTTTTTTAGGTTGCCATTTTATTACCTTTGCAATGATATCTTGAATTGAATATAGTAAAATTATCATCTTAACGTGCGCACACCTTTAACTAAACTATCGCAGAACTGTTGTGCGATTGTCGATTGTTTCACACCCAATTCAACTGTTTAGTTTGATGACTAAAAATCGAGCAGTGTGCGCACCTCCATATAAGCTCATAGCAATCAAAGCGAGGCTAAACAGTTATACGATAGTTTAGTTTCAGGTGTGCGCACGCTCTAACTATTGATAAACTTTTCTGGTAAGGTTACCTCTGTCTTTCTGGAACACGCGAAGTAAAACATTGCGTGCAGCCTTTGTCGAAAAGTTCCGAGTTGTGTTTGTGGAGGATCGCTGTGTCGGTTGGTCCGAGACAAACTGACAATACCCGAACTTCTGATTTGGAGTAAGATTTATTGATCTGAAAGTTAGAGAGAAACTAATTTAAACAGAAGATTGAGTATAGCTAGAAAGTTTAGTACTTGCATGAGTTTATAAAATTACAGCGGCTTTGCTTCAGAATAAAAATAGTTGATAAGGTAACCCTCCTAACTGTTTTATGTATAGTATTATAACACAGACAAAATGTTAATCATACTTACAGCAATACTATTTGTAAACTGTAGAACAGCGGCCTTAGTAGCAGAATATACTGCAAGATTTTCACTGGGTGTAAGAGCCAGCATAGATGATACGTTTAGGATGACCCCGCCTAATCCTCCTCTATCCACAGCCATTGCAGCTAAGGCTTTTAAAGTACTCGATATAACAGCAGACTGAAAATTGTAAGCAAATTCTTAAGAAATTAAGGTCTAAGGTAGAAAAAGATGCTTCTTAATATAAAACATTTAGATGTTAAGATGTCCATACTATGCTTCTTCTAGTAAAACATTAGTACTACACTACTAGTAATGAAAATTGACGACCATCTTTGACAATACTTAACAATTGAAAAATGCACTGTACTTACAAAGTTTACGTCAACCATTCTCTTGTACAAATTCTCTTCAGCGCTAAGGATTGCTGCATTGTTAATGACTATATCAAGCCTGTGAAACTTATCTAGCACCTTATTATAAGCTTCGTTCATTTGTTTTTCATCGGATACATCACATTTTATGAACATTACTTTCAGTGTACCGAATTTATTCTTAAGCTCTCTCTCCAAAGCTTCGCTTTCACGTTCTGCTGTATCGAGAAATGTGACATGCTGTAGGAAAACAATCCTATTGTTAATAATTACCAATTTTTAAATATCAAATGTATTTATTTTTACTAATAATTAGCTTACAAAACATAGCCTTATCTGTGGTCCATGTTCATTAGATCAAAATATTGTGCTCGTCAGAATTTAATAAAATTTAAATCTTGAGAGATATTGACGCATAAGACTTCTTTAACACTTGTAAAGTAATGAAACTTACCCTAGCATTTTGTGATAATATATTCCGGACCAATCCAGCACCGATGCCAGTAGCGCCTCCAGTGACTACAACCACTTTGCCTTCAAAAGTAAAGTTATCTTCCATATTTATTTTAATAGCAGTCCTTTAATTAAGCAACATAGCTTTTTGTAACGTATTTTTCATGTATTCAGAAACATAAAAACGTACAAAACATGTGGATAAAAATGTTAAACTAAATGCGAATATTGCTTTCAGATTCAATAACCGATATTGCATAAGCAATTGACTACGTGCCTTATCTCTTGGATAAGATAAAATTCGTAAACAATTCATACGATTTCGTTATTTTCACTGATAACTGTTATTAAAAAAACGCATTTTAATCAAATGTTTTTGTAGAGAACAAAGATATTTTTGCTATTTCTTTTTGGAGACAAAAAACATCGACTCTAAAATATATTTACAGTTAATGCAACATTTTTGTGTCATATTTTTTTAGTTTTACAGTTAGCTAAATGTTATCTAATAAATAAATATACTATGAAGTAAATATCTGAAATATGTTACTTTTTCTGCAATTATTTGGGGTTATAACTATAGCTCGTCGTGGAGCGCTTGGTCAAAAAAAAAACAACAAAATAAACGGTATCTACACAACTTTGTTTCATACTGCGTCAGGAAAAAAATTGTTAGATTTTATTTCACAATATAATGAGCAACAGTCAGGAAAATAAATCTTCAGATAATATTTGGTGAGCTTTTTTAACTTTTTCTGTTATGTTTAAAGCGGGTTTATTGTTATTAACCAGCCAGGTATCTCCGCTGGTACCATTCTGATAAACTTGGGCCACACCCTCAGCTGCTGACCTCACACTGAAATTTAAAAAAAAAACACGTTTACCATTTTTGGAGTCGAACACAATTTCACCGAAATCTATATACCAATCTAATCCGATCTTCAAATTAATTGTCTAAATTTGATTATTTTTTTAATTAGGTATTTTTGCGGATCATCGATCCGAAAATCGTATTAAATAACCGCTTTGTTCAAATTTTCGTTTGCCTAACAATATATTTTCCCCCGAACAGTTAAATTTGAACTATATTTTAGATATTAATACCGCGGATCACAAAAAACAGCCCGAGATCGATGTTGGTATAAAACCAATATTCGATCTCGGGCTATTTTTTGTTGCAATTACGCGATTGAAAATGAAAAAAAAAAAAGATTCATTGTATAGTTTGAATAAAATTCATCTTAAATAACATGACGTACGTTTGACTGGGAAAATTTTTACTAATAGAGTCCTTCTTTTCATCGACGATTGGGTCGAAACTTCTCATGTTCGGTATCATGTCTGAATCGGTGGCACCAAAGCATATTGTCAACACTCTTACTCCAGTTAAGGAATAATATTCATGCTTCTGTGAAATAATTTCAATTATATTACAACAGTATAAATATGCTTTTTAAATTCTATTGAGGATATAGCAATAACTACAAGGTTTTAAATCCGATTTAGTTTTTTTTTTCTTATTAAAAATATTAGTAGATTTTTGTTAATTTACTGATATTTCCTTTAACCATTCCAACTACTCGTAAGTTCTAGGCTTGTGCTAGGATATGGTTTACGACAATAGTCGAATGGCGGGATTCGAACCCTCGACCTCACGATCGGTAGTCCGTACCCCAAACCATTAGGCTATTGGCGCTTAATTATAACAATTTTTCAATACTTTCAAATAAATATAAACACAGACGACAGACGTGACCGTCTTACAAAAGATGTCGCAATTGCTATTAAAGTTACGTATTTTATGAAAGTTTAAAACGTTGTAAATAATTTTATAATACTCACACCAATACAATTACTGAACTGAAGTACCGCACTTTTACTACCGCAATAAATAAAGTAACTCGGAGACGGTTGATCTAAAGCCGCGACAGAGGAAATATTTATTATTGTCCCTCCTTTGCCGCCAGTATCCTTTCTCATTACTTTTAAAGCTTTCAGAGTACTTGTAACTAGTGCTGTCTGAAAATATTTAAGAAACCATATACATACAGCACATAAAGCATCAATACTAAATACAAACACACAATATAAATTTATTTTATTTTATTAAATCACATAAATATATTTATAGTTAATTCACTTTGTATATCATTTCTTTAAAAAAAAAAAAAAAAAAAAAAAAAAAAAAAAAAAAAAAAAAAAAAAAAAAAAAAAAAAAAAAAAAAAAAAAAAAAAAAAAAAAAAAAAAAAAAAAAAAAAAAAAAAAAAAAAAAAAAAAAAAAAAAAAAAAAAAAAAAAAAAAAAAAAAAAAAAAAAAAAAAAAAAAAAAAAAAAAAAAAAAAAAAAAAAAAAAAAAAAAAAAAAAAAAAAAAAAAAAAAAAAAAAAAAAAAAAAAAAAAAAAAAAAAAAAAAAAAAAAAAAAAAAAAAAAAAAAAAAAAAAAAAAAAAAAAAAAAAAAAAAAAAAAAAAAAAAAAAAAAAAAAAAAAAAAAAAAAAAAAAAAAAAAAAAAAAAAAAAAAAAAAAAAAAAAAAAAAAAAAAAAAAAAAAAAAAAAAAAAAAAAAAAAAAAAAAAAAAAAAAAAAAAAAAAAAAAAAAAAAAAAAAAAAAAAAAAAAAAAAAAAAAAAAAAAAAAAAAAAAAAAAAAAAAAAAAAAAAAAAAAAAAAAAAAAAAAAAAAAAAAAAAAAAAAAAAAAAAAAAAAAAAAAAAAAAAAAAAAAAAAAAAAAAAAAAAAAAAAAAAAAAAAAAAAAAAAAAAAAAAAAAAAAAAAAAAAAAAAAAAAAAAAAAAAAAAAAAAAAAAAAAAAAAAAAAAAAAAAAAAAAAAAAAAAAAAAAAAAAAAAAAAAAAAAAAAAAAAAAAAAAAAAAAAAAAAAAAAAAAAAAAAAAAAAAAAAAAAAAAAAAAAAAAAAAAAAAAAAAAAAAAAAAAAAAAAAAAAAAAAAAAAAAAAAAAAAAAAAAAAAAAAAAAAAAAAAAAAAAAAAAAAAAAAAAAAAAAAAAAAAAAAAAAAAAAAAAAAAAAAAAAAAAAAAAAAAAAAAAAAAAAAAAAAAAAAAAAAAAAAAAAAAAAAAAAAAAAAAAAAAAAAAAAAAAAAAAAAAAAAAAAAAAAAAAAAAAAAAAAAAAAAAAAAAAAAAAAAAAAAAAAAAAAAAAAAAAAAAAAAAAAAAAAAAAAAAAAAAAAAAAAAAAAAAAAAAAAAAAAAAAAAAAAAAAAAAAAAAAAAAAAAAAAAAAAAAAAAAAAAAAAAAAAAAAAAAAAAAAAAAAAAAAAAAAAAAAAAAAAAAAAAAAAAAAAAAAAAAAAAAAAAAAAAAAAAAAAAAAAAAAAAAAAAAAAAAAAAAAAAAAAAAAAAAAAAAAAAAAAAAAAAAAAAAAAAAAAAAAAAAAAAAAAAAAAAAAAAAAAAAAAAAAAAAAAAAAAAAAAAAAAAAAAAAAAAAAAAAAAAAAAAAAAAAAAAAAAAAAAAAAAAAAAAAAAAAAAAAAAAAAAAAAAAAAAAAAAAAAAAAAAAAAAAAAAAAAAAAAAAAAAAAAAAAAAAAAAAAAAAAAAAAAAAAAAAAAAAAAAAAAAAAAAAAAAAAAAAAAAAAAAAAAAAAAAAAAAAAAAAAAAAAAAAAAAAAAAAAAAAAAAAAAAAAAAAAAAAAAAAAAAAAAAAAAAAAAAAAAAAAAAAAAAAAAAAAAAAAAAAAAAAAAAAAAAAAAAAAAAAAAGTAAAACCGTAATCGTTTCACGCAATGCTATCACAGTTCAAACGCAGAATTTTTATAATCTACTAGCTTTTGCCCGCGACTTCGTCCGCGTGAAATTTAAAAGTTCAAAACTTTTTTCAACCTATTACCTAAAGTATTAACTTAGTAGTAATCTACGCAATAACAGAAATCTACCGATGCAAGATTAGAAATTTCTGAGCTGATTTTTCGGTTACTCTTATTGTTTGTGTTTGTGATATCTGCTAAATTATTTGTCCAATTTAAACACTTAAAAAAATTTATTATACATAGCTGTTCCCGTGTGGCCTCGTCCGCGTCATTTAGTTAAGATTGAGTTCTTAGTTAATACTTCGTTGAACTGTTAATATTATCATAGTATCATTTAGTTATTAGTGTGATGTAAAATAGTTTTAACATCGATTTAAACACGTAACATGGATATAAGTACTATTTTATTATTGATCAAAAATGAAATAGAAATAGTCAGTTTAAAGTACTTCGGAATAAACAATATTTTTTGTTAAATTTCCTTGAGGTATTAGTATGTATTGATGATCATTACAACCAGATCTTGAAAGAGCAACATATAGTTATAAATTTCAGGCGAATATATGTATAGTAGTATGTGGGAAAAGGTTAAAATAAAACACACTGTTCTTTGCAATTTGTGTTATTAATTTTGATTTATTTGTTTATTATATCATAAAATATTTTATGTCTGAAAATATTTAAGAAACCATATACATACAGCACATAAAGCATCAATACTAAATACAAACACACAATATAAATTTATTTTATTTTATTAAATCACATAAATATATTTATAGTTAATTCACTTTGTATATCATTTCTTTAAAAAAAATAAATTACTTTTTCAAAATTCAGTATGTGCAGTATGTCCGAAGCATTATTAGCATGCTGTCAACAAAAAATTAATTTTAATCTGTATCAACCAAAAATACTGAAATGACAATATGTAACAGTGTTTTAAATGATAAGTTTTAAACTCCAAATTCTATTAAAAATTAAATATTTGTTATATTGTAAGTCATGCTTGCATTAAGTTTAGTTTTTTGATATTTGACCATATTTCACTTGCAAGTTCCCATTTATTTCCAGAACAAAAGGAAGAATTAAACATAAAACAGGTTGTTTTAATAAGTCCATAGGAAGATAACCTGTAATTGAACGTAAATAATTACACTACGTATGTTACAGAATATCGCATAAGAAACTTTTAGTCATTTATACAGTTACGTCTTGCAATTTGTAAACTTCTAGTAAATCAAAAACAATACATTATTCAGCATTTAATGCAGTTTTTTCTATATTTGTTTAAAGACAAATTGAAAATCACAGCTTCCAAATTCTTCTGCAAATTGCCATATATATAAAAATTTTGCGTTTGAAGAGGTAGGTAGCATGGCGTGAAATTTTTACGATTTTATTTTTCATATTTTTACCCTATTTAATTAATTTTGTTTATCACTGTGTTAACCATATTTATTTTTCTACTTCTTTTATCACACAAATAAACTCTATCAACTTTATCAATTTATCAACTTCTCAATTGCAAATGTCAAAATACAAATTACCTTACCCTACTATGGCAATTTTGCTTCCTTGATGTTGGCAGCAACTTGTGTTCTCTTTCCCACATTAGGGTTTTTATCCAAAAATATTTACCCCCTAAGCTTAATAGCGTGAAAATATGTAGCCTAAAGCGTGACGTAAGTGTACGGCTTTTTATTTAAAAAAAGTATTATTCAAAAATATGCTGTAATTGCTCAGATCTTCGGCAACAAAGTGTGTGTTTACGCTTTATTATAATAGTATAGATAGATAAATAAAAAAAAAGTATTATTCAAAAATATGCTGTAATTGCTCAGATCTTCGGCAACAAAGTGTGTGTTTACGCTTTATTATAATAGTATAGATAGTGTAGATAGATATAATAGATATATAGATATAGATAGATAAATAAAAAATAAATAAAAAATAAATATAAAAACATAATATACATATAGTATAGAGTATAGATAGTATAGAAGTAGATGGGGTAATTCTTCAGATTATTTTTTATTCTTATTAACTTGAAATCTAGAAAAGAAAACATAATATTTTGTACCTTGCACTTACTATTTTTTTTTTTTTTTGGCATTACAGGAGGGAGTTAAATATTACGTTCTAATGTTTTCTTTTTCCTTAAGTAAATAAAAACAATATCAAAACTAAAATAAATAGTTTTACAGCACAAAAACTGAATAAACATTCACTTAAAAAGCTATTTCTCTACTACATTTTAATACTACATACAAACGTTTTATTTAAAAAATAAAAAAGAATGCATTATTCAGCAATAACATAAAATGTAAAATTAATAAAACACTTACCACCGATGTGAGTCAGAAAGATTTCATCAGGTAATATCGGGTAATTTGAGATTTTGTTGTAGGCGTGGTACTCAGGTATTTCAACAAAATAATTGACTTAATAGTTGGCGTACTTGTAATCCTCAATATCACAATCCGTATTTCCACGAAATAATTATAGATCGTAACGATAAGTTTCGATTAAGATATTGAATTGACGTCTACCAAGCACATGATCGCGTGCGCACTCCGTCGCGACTCAAATCGAACTGACTCACGAACTCACGAATGACAAAATGGCCGCCCCACCAGTGCTCGGTGTTGCCATGGGCATAGAGTAAGCCTACATATTTAACATTGCATTTCAATTCGACAACTTACAAATTCTTCTGCAAAAATGCCATAGATTATAAAAAATCTGCGTTTGAACTGTGGTAGCATTGCGTGAAACGATTACGGTTTTACTTTTTTTTTACTCTTTTTAATTAAATTTGTTCATATTATCACTGTGTTAACTATATTTATTTTTTTTTTTTTGGAATTGCAATAGAAAATTTTACATACACAGTTACGTCTTGCAAAAATTTGTAAACATACAAACAAATAAAAAAGAATGCATTATTCAGCAATAACATAAAATGTAAAATTAATAAAACACTTACCACCGATGTGAGTCAGAAAGATTTCATCAGGTAATATCGGGTAATTTGACATTTTGTTGTAGGCGCGGTACTCAGGTATTTCAACAAAATAATTGTTTTAATAGTTGGCGTACTTGTAATCCTCAATATCACAATCCGTATTTCCACGGAATAATTATAGATCGTAACGATATGTTTCGATTAAGATATTGAATTGACGTCTACATTGTATTGACGTCTACCAAGCACATGATCGCGTGCGCACTCCGTCGCGACTCAAATCGAACTGACTCACGAATGACAAAATGGCCGCCCCACCAGTGCTCGGTGTTGCCATGGGCATAGAGTAAGCCTACATATTTAACATTGCATTTCAATTCGACAACTTACAAATTCTTCTGCAAAAATGCCATAGATTATAAAAATTCTGCGTTTGAACTGTGGTAGCATTGCGTGAAACGATTACGGTTTTACTTTTTTTTTTTACTCTTTTTAATTAAATTTGTTCATATTATCACTGTGTTAACTATATTTATTTTTAACTTCTTTTATCACACAAATCAATTTTATTTTATTGTTTACATTTATCAAATTCTCAATTGCAAATGTCAAAATACCAATTACCTTACTATGGCAATCTTGCTTCTTGTTGTTGTCTCTTTCCCACATTAGGGTTTTTATTAAAATATTTACCCCCTAAGTTTAATGGCGTGAAAATATATAGCCTAAAGCCTGACGTAAGTGTAGGGCTTTTTATTAAAAAAAGAATTATTCAAAAATATGCTGTAATTGCTGAGATCTTAGGCAACAAAGAAGTGTGTGTTTACGCTTTATTATAATAGTATAGATAGATAGTATAGATAATTATAATAGTATAGAAGTATAGAATAGCCTAAAGCCTGACGTAAGTGTAGGGCTTTTTATTAAAAAAAGAATTATTCAAAAATATGCTGTAATTGCTGAGATCTTAGGCAACAAAGAAGTGTGTGTTTACGCTTTATTATAATAGTATAGAAGTATAGATAGTATAGATAATTATAATAGTATAGAAGTATAGAATAGCCTAAAGCCTGACGTAAGTGTAGGGCTTTTTATTAAAAAAAGAATTATTCAAAAATATGCTGTAATTGCTGAGATCTTAGGCAACAAAGAAGTGTGTGTTTACGATTTATTATAATAGTATAGATAGTATAGATATAGATTAACTAAAACTTAAGTTTTTTTTGTAATATTGCAATAGAAAATTAACTAAAACTAAAGTTTTTTTTTGGAATATTGCAATAGAAAATTTTAGATACACAGTTACGTCGTGCAAAAATTTGTAAACATACAAACAAATAAAAAAGAATTATTCAAAAATATGCTGTAATTGCTGAGATCTTAGGCAACAAAGAAGTGTGTGTTTACGCTTTATTATAATAGTATAGAAGTATAGAATAGCCTAAAGCCTGACGTAAGTGTAGGGCTTTTTATTAAAATATTTACCCCCTAAGTTTAATGGCGTGAAAATATATAGCCTAAAGCCTGACGTAAGTGTAGGGCTTTTTATTAAAAAAAGAATTATTCAAAAATATGCTGTAATTGCTGAGATCTTAGGCAACAAAGAAGTGTGTGTTTACGCTTTATTATAATAGTATAGAAGTATAGAATAGCCTAAAGCCTGACGTAAGTGTAGGGCTTTTTATTAAAATATTTACCCCCTAAGTTTAATGGCGTGAAAATATATAGCCTAAAGCCTGACGTAAGTGTAGGGCTTTTTATTAAAATATTTACCCCCTAAGTTTAATGGCGTGAAAATATATAGCCTAAAGCCTGACGTAAGTGTAGGGCTTTTTATTAAAAAAAGAATTATTCAAAAATATGCTGTAATTGGTGAGATCTTAGGCAACAAAGAAGTGTGTGTTTACGCTTTATTATAATAGTATTAGATTATAAAAATTCTGCGTTTGAACTGTGGTAGCATTGCGTGAAACGATTACGGTTTTACTTTTTTTTTTTACTCTTTTTAATTAAATTTGTTCATATTATCACTGTGTTAACTATATTTATTTTTAACTTCTTTTATCACACAAATCAATTTTATTTTATTGTTTACATTTATCAAATTCTCAATTGCAAATGTCAAAATACCAATTACCTTACTATGGCAATCTTGCTTCTTGTTGTTGTCTCTTTCCCACATTAGGGTTTTTATTAAAATATTTACCCCCTAAGTTTAATGGCGTGAAAATATATAGCCTAAAGCCTGACGTAAGTGTAGGGCTTTTTATTAAAAAAAGAATTATTCAAAAATATTCTGTAATTGCTGAGATCTTAGGCAACAAAGAAGTGTGTGTTTACGCTTTATTATAATAGTATAGATGGCATTTTTGCAGAAGAATTTGTAAGTTGTCGAATTGAAATGCAATGTTAAATATGTAGGCTTACTCTATGCCCATGGCAACACCGAGCACTGGTGGGGCGGCCATTTTGTCATTCGTGAGTCAGTTCGATTTGAGTCGCGACGGAGTGCGCACGCGATCATGTGCTTGGTAGACGTCAATACAATGTAGACGTCAATTCAATATCTTAATCGAAACATATCGTTACGATCTATAATTATTCCGTGGAAATACGGATTGTGATATTGAGAGTGAAATACCCGAGTACCGCGCCTACAACAAAATGTCAAAATACCCGATGAAATCTTTCCGACTCACATCGGTGGTAAGTGTTTTATTAATTTTACATTTTATGTTATTGCTGAATAATGCATTCTTTTTTATTTGTTTGTATGTTTGCAAGACGTAACTGTGTATCTAAAATTTTCTATTGCAATATTCCAAAAAAAAACTTTAGTTTTAGTTAATTTTCTATTGCAATATTACAAAAAAAAACTTTAGTTTTAGTTAATTTTCTATTGCAATGTTCCAAAAAAACTTTAGTTTTAGTTAATTTTCTATTGCAATATTCCAAAAAAAAACTTTAGTTTTAGTTAATTTTCTATTGCAATATTCCAAAAAAAAACTTTAGTTTTAGTTAATTTTCTATTGCAATATTCCAAAAAAAAACTTTAGTTTTTTTTTTTTTTTAATTAAAAAGCCCTACACTTACGTCAGGCTTTAGGCTATATATTTTCACGCCATTAAACTTAGGGGGTAAATATTTTAATAAAAACCCTAATGTGGGAAAGAGACAACAACAAGAAGCAAGATTGCCATAGTAAGGTAATTGGTATTTTGACATTTGCAATTGAGAATTTGATAAATGTAAACAATAAAATAAAATTGATTTGTGTGATAAAAGAAGTTAAAAATAAATATAGTTAACACAGTGATAATATGAACAAATTTAATTAAAAAGAATAAAAAAAAAGTAAAACCGTAATCGTTTCACGCAATGCTACCACAGTTAACGCAGAATTTTTATAATCTATGGAATTTTTGCAGAAGAATTTGTAAGTTGTCGAATTGAAATGCAATGTTAAATATGTAGGCTTACTCTATGCCCATGGCAACACCGAGCACTGGTGGGGCGGCCATTTTGTCATTCGTGAGTCAGTTCGATTTGAGTCGCGACGGAGTGCGCACGCGATCATGTGCTTGGTAGACGTCAATTCAATATCTTAATCGAAACATATCGTTACGATCTATAATTATTCCGTGGAAATACGGATTGTGATATTGAGGATTACAAGTACGCCCCAACTATTAAAACAATTATTTTGTTGAAATACCTGAGTACCGCGCCTACAACAAATGTCAAATTACCCGATATTACCTGATGAAATCTTTCTGACTCACATCGGTGGTAAGTGTTTTATTAATTTTACATTTTATGTTATTGCTGAATAATGCATTCTTTTTTATTGTTTGTATGTTTACAAATTTTTGCAAGACGTAACTGTGTATGTAAAATTTTCTATTGCAATATTCCAAAAAAAAAAAACTTTAGTTTTAGTTATTTTTCTATTGCAATATTCCAAAAAAAAAAAACTTTAGTTTTAGTTATTTTTCTATTGCAATATTCCAAAAAAAACTTTAGTTTTAGTTATTTTTCTATTGCAATATTCCAAAAAAAAAAAAAAAAAAAAACTTTAGTTTTAGTTATTTTTCTATTGCAATATTCCAAAAAAAAAAAACTTTAGTTTTAGTTATTTTTCTATTGCAATATTCCAAAAAAAACTTTAGTTTTAGTTATTTTTCTATTGCAATATTCCAAAAAAAAAAAAAAAAAAAAAAAAAAAAAAAAAACTTTAGTTTTAGTTATTTTTCTATTGCAATATTCCAAAAAAAACTTTAGTTTTAGTTATTTTTCTATTGCAATATTCCAAAAAAAACTTTAGTTTTAGTTATTTTTCTATTGCAATATTCCAAAAAAAAAAAACTTTAGTTTTAGTTATTTTTCTATTGCAATATTCCAAAAAAAACTTTAGTTTTAGTTATTTTTCTATTGCAATATTCCAAAAAAAACTTTAGTTTTAGTTATTTTTCTATTGCAATATTCCAAAAAAAACTTTAGTTTTAGTTATTTTTCTATTGCAATATTCCAAAAAAAACTTTAGTTTTAGTTATTTTTCTATTGCAATATTCCAAAAAAAACTTTAGTTTTAGTTATTTTTCTATTGCAATATTCCAAAAAAAACTTTAGTTTTAGTTATTTTTCTATTGCAATATTCCAAAAAAAACTTTAGTTTTAGTTATTTTTCTATTGCAATATTCCAAAAAAAACTTTAGTTTTAGTTATTTTTCTATTGCAATATTCCAAAAAAAACTTTAGTTTTAGTTATTTTTCTATTGCAATATTCCAAAAAAAACTTTAGTTTTAGTTATTTTTCTATTGCAATATTCCAAAAAAAACTTTAGTTTTAGTTATTTTTCTATTGCAATATTCCAAAAAAAACTTTAGTTTTAGTTATTTTTCTATTGCAATATTCCAAAAAAAACTTTAGTTTTAGTTATTTTTCTATTGCAATATTCCAAAAAAAAAAAAAAAAAAAAAAAAAAAAAAAAAAACCATAACTAGCTAAACCATATATACCTATAGTATAGAGTATAGCCTAGTCATCGCGTAATGGGGTATATTGCTTCAATTTATTTTGTAATTCTTATGACTGAATCTAGTAAAGACAAACATATATTGGGACCTTGCACTTACTATGTACAATGCATTATAGTGTTCATCTAGAAATTAAATTTTTTTTTTTTGGCATTACAGGAGGGAGTTAAATTATTACGTTCTCATGTTTTCTTTTTTTCCTTAAGTAATAAAAACAATATCAAAACTAAAATAAATAGTTTTACGCACAAAACTGGATAACATTCCCTTAAAAAAGCTAGTTCTCTACTACTTTTTAAATCTACAACAAACTTTTTAAAAAAAAAATTTAAACATAAAGACAGAGTACTCTGAATTTAAATAATTTACCTTTTTACTTGACGAAAGTAATCCGTGCTATAGGGTATGATTTTTATACAGTCCTGTAAAACTGCGCAGGTATTAAACACTTTGGGGTTACTTTGTTACAATATTGTTATAGTCTTTTAGGCAGAATCCGCGCATTTGTTCGTTGATTTACTCACTTCAATGATGACTCGTTATCCACCTGCAATACAATGAAATGTTACATAAAACTAAAGTTTTTTTTGGAATATTGCAATAGAAAAATAACTAAAACAAAGTTTTTTTTGTTGAATATGCAATAGAACATTTTACATACACAGTTCGTCCCTGCAAAAAATTTTAAACATACAACAATCAAAAGAATGCTTATTCAGCATAACATAAAATGTAAAATTAATAAACACTTACCACCGCGTGAGTCATAAAGATTTCATCAGGTACTATCGGGTATGTGACCTTTTTGTTGTAGGCGCGGTACTACTCATGTCTTTCAACCAATAATTGTTTGAATCGTTGCGTACTTGTAATCCTCACTATCACAATCAGTAATATTCCACGAATAATTATATATCGTAACGAATAATGTTTCGATTAAGATATTGAATTGACTCTACCAAGCACAATGATCGCGTTCGCACAATCCGTCGCGACTCACATCGAACTGACTCACGCACTCACGAATGACAAAATGGCCGCCCCCACCATGCTGCGTGTTTGCCATGGGCCGAGAGTAAGCCACATATTTAAACATTGCATTTCAATTCGACAACTATCCAAATTCTTCTGCAAAAATGCCATAGATTACTAAACTTCTCCGTTTGACATGTGGTAGCATTGCATGAAAACGATTACGTTTTACTTTTTTTTTACTCTTTTTAATTAAATTTGTTCATATTATCATGTGTTAACTATATTATTTTTAACTTCTTTTATCACACAAATAATTTTATTTATTGTTTACATTTTATCAAATTCCTCACTTGCAATTTCAAAATACCAATTACTATATGGCATCTTGCTTCTTGTTTTTGTCTCCTTTCCCACTTAGGAGTTTTTAATTAAAATATTTACCCCTCCGTTTAATGGCGTGACAAATAGATAGCTAACGCCTACGTAATGTCAGGCTTTTTATAAAAAAAGAATTATTCAAAATTGCTGTAATTGCTGAATCTTAGGCAACAAAGAAGTGTGTGTTTACGCTTTATTATAATAGTATAGATAGATAGTTGATAATTATAATAGTATAGAAATATAGAATCAGCCTCAAGCCTGACGTAAGTGTAGGGCTTTTTATTAAAAAAGAATTATTCAAAAATATGCTTCGTGCTGAGATCTTAGGCAACAAAGAAGTGTGTGTTTACGCTTTATTATAATAGTATAGATCGTAAGATATAGAGTACCTAAACTTAAGATTTTTTTTGTATATTGCAATAGAAAATTAACTAAAACAAAGTTTTTTTTGGAATATTGCAATAGAAATTTAGATACACAGTTACGTCTTGCAACATACATACCAATAAAAAGAATGCATTCTTCATCAATAACATAACATGTAAATAGAATAAAAGACTTACCAACCTATGTGGAGTCGGAAAGATTTCACGGGTTTTGACATTTTTGTTGTAGGCGCGGTACTCGGGTATTTCACTCTCAATATCACCATCCATCCGTATTTCCACGGAATAAATTTATAGATCGTACGATATGTTTTCGATTAAGATATTGACTTGACGTCTACTTGTATTGACGTCTACCAGCACATGATCGCGTGCGCACTCCGTCGCGAACTCAAATCGAACTGACTCACGAACTCAAGAATGACAAAATGGCCGCCCCAACAGTGCTCGGTGTTGCCATGGCATAGAGTAAGCCTACATATTGAACATTGCATTTCAATTCGACAACTTACAAATTCTTCTGCAAAAATGCCCATCTATACTATTATAATACGCGTTAACACACACTTCTTGGTTCCCTAAGATCCTCAGCAATTACAGCATATTTTTGAATACTTCCTTTTTTTAATAAAAGCCCACACTTACGTCAGCTTTGGCTATATCTTTTCACGCCACTTAAACTTAGGGGGTAAATATTTTAAGAAAACCCTAATTGGAAAAAGAAAGTACAACAACAAGAAGCAAGATTGCCATAGTAAAGGTAATTGGTATTTGTGACACTTTGCCAATTGAGAATTTGATAAATGTAAACATAAATAAAAATTTTATTTGCGTGATACAGAAGTTAAAATAAATATAGTTAACCCCGTGATACTATGACCAAATTTAATTAAAAAGAAGTAAAAAAAACATTAAAACCGTAATCTTTTCATGCAATGCTATCCACCGTTCAAGCGGAGAATTGTTTATAATCTATGGCTTTTTGCAGCAGATTTTAAGTTGTCCGAATTGAATCAATGGGTTAAATATGTAGGGCTTCCTCTATGCCCATGGCACACCGATCACTGGTGGGGGTCCATTTTGTCATTCGTGAGTTCGTGGAGTCAGTTTTCGATTTGAGTCGCGCGAGTGCGCCCGCGATCATGTGCTTGTAGACGTCAATTCAATTCTTAATCGCAAACATATGCGTTCATCTATCATTTCCGGTTGAAATACTGATTGTGAAAATTGAGGGATTACAAGTACGCGCAACTTTCAAACACATTATTTGTGTTGAAATACCTGATTACCGCGCCTACAACAAAATGTCAATTACCCCGATATTAACCTGATGAAATCTTTCTGACTCACATCGGTGGTAAGTGTGGTTTATTAATTTTACATTTTATGTTTATTGCTGAATAATGCATTCTTTTTTCTTTGTTTGTATGTTTCAAATTTTTTGCAAGACGTAACTGTGTAGTAAAATTTTCTAATTGGCATATTCAAAAAAACACTTTAGTTTTTAGTATTTTTCTATTGTCAATATTACCAAAACCAACGTTATTTTTAGTTTAATCCTTTTTATCTTGTATTGCAGTTGGGATCACGAGTCTCATGAAGTTAGTAAATCAACTAACAAATCGCGGATTCTGCCAAAAACGTAAATGACAATATGTAACACGTAACCTCAAATTTGTTAATACATGCGGCAGTTTTACAACGACTGTATAAAAATAATCCTATACACCGGATCCTTTCTTCAGTAAAAAGGTAAATTTATTTAAATCAGAGTTACTCTGTTCTTATTGTTGAAATAAACGTTTGTAATGTATATTAAAATGAGTAGAGAAATAGCTTTTTAAGTGAATGTTTATCCAGTTTTTTGCGGTAAAACTATTTATTTTAGTTTTGATATTGGATTTTTATTTACTTAAGAAAAAGCAAACGTAGAAACGTAATATTTAACTTCCCTCCTGTATGTCCCAAAAAAAAAACTTAATCCTCGCTAGATAAAACATAATGATGTAAAATATACAGTCAGGTACAATTTTATGTTTTCTTTTCTATATTTTCAAGTTAATAAGAATCAAACTAAGCTGAAGAATTACCCCATCTACTTCTATATATCTATACTCTATACTATATGTATATTCATGTTTTTAATATTTATTTTTATTTAGCTATCTATATCTATATATCTATTCTATCTATCTATACTATTATCATGAAGCGTAAATACACACTTGTTGCCCGTAAGCATCTGAGCAATTACAGCATATTTTTGAATAATACTTTTTTTAAATAAAACCGTACCCTTACGTCACGCTTTTAGGCTACATATTTCACGCTCATTAAGCTTAGGGGGTAAATATTTTTGGATAAAAACCTCTAATGTGGAAAGAGACAAAAGTTTGCTGCCAACATCAGGAGGCAAAATTGTCCGCCACCATCATGGAAGCAAAATTGCTACCAGTAGTAGGGTAAGGTAATTGTATTTTGACATTTGGCATTGAGAAGTTGATCAAGCTTATAGACGTTTTATTTGTGTGATACACCGTGAAAATAATAGGTTACACAGTGATAACAATTAATTAAATAGGGGAAAAAATAGAAAAATAAAATCGTACATTTACGCCGATGCTACCTACCTCTCTCAAACGCAAAATTTTTTATATCTATGCAAATTGTCAGAAGAATTTGGAAGCTGTGATTTTCAATTTTTCCTTTAAACATATAAAAAACTGCATTAAATGCGAATATGTATTGTTTTGATTACTCGAAGTTTATAAAATAAAACAATTGCAAGACGTAACTGTAATCAATGACTAAAAGTTTCTATGCGATATTCTGTAACATACAGTGTATTATTACGTTCAATTACAGTTTATCTCCTATGGACTTATGAAACACCTTTTTTATGTTTAATTCTTCCTTTGTTCTGGAAATAATGGGAACTGCAAGTGAAATCGTGTCCAATATCAAACTAAAACTTAATGCAGCATGACTTATAGCATATAACAAATATTTTAATTTTTAATAGATTTGGAGTTTTTGAAACTGATCCTTTTAAACACTGTTACATATTGTCTTTCAGTATTTTTGTTTTCAATACAGATTAAAATTTATTTTTTGTTGACAGCATGCTATACTGCTTCGACATACTGCACTACTGAATTTTGACAAAGTATTTTTTTTTTACAGAATGATATACACAGTGAATTTAACACTATATATATTTATGTGATTTACATCATAAACTAAATTTATATTGTGTGTTTGTATTTAGATTGAGCTTTATGTGTGTATGTATATGTGTTCTTAATATTTTCAGACATAAACTATTTTAGATATATAAACAAATAAATCAAAATTCAATAACAAGAAATTGCCAAGAACAGTGTGTTTTATTTTAAAACCGTTTCCCACTACTACTATCATATAATTCCCTGAATTATAACTATATGTTTGCTCTTTCAAGATCTGTTTTAATGACTCAATCATCTATACCTCAAGGAAATTTAACAAAAATATTGTTTTTATTCCGAAGTCACTTTTACCACTGACTATTTCTATTTCATTTTTGTCAATAATAAAATTATACTTATATCCATGTTACGTGTTTACATCAATGTAAAACTCTTTTACCTCACACTAATAACTCAATGATCCTATGATAATATTAACAGTTCAACGAAAGTATTACTAAGAACTCAATCTTAACTAAATGAACGCGGAACGACGGCCACAGGGAACATCTATGTATAATACATTTTCTTAACAGTGTTTAAATTTGGACAAATCTTTAGCAGTCTCAACAACCACAACATAAGAGTAACCGAAAATCATCTCAGAAAGTTCTAATCTTGCACGGTAGATTTCTGTTATTGCGTAGATTACGACTAAGTTCATACTTTAGGTAATGGTTGAAAAAAGTTTTGAACTTTTAACTTCACGCAGACGAAGTTCTCGGGCAAAAGCTAGTAGATTATAATAAACCGTAAACACACACTTCTTTGTTGCCTAGATGTCGGCATTACAGCATATTTTTGCATAATACTTTTTTTAATAAAAAGCCCTACACTTACGTCACGCTTTAGGCTACATATTTTCACGCTATTAAGCTTAGGGGGAACATATTTTTGGATAAAAACCCTAATGTGGGAAAGAGAACACAAGTTGCTGCCAACATCAAGGAAGCAAAATGCCATAGTAGGGTAAGGTAATTTGTATTTTGACATTTGCAATTGAGAATTTGATAAATGTAAACAATAAAATAAAATGTTCATAATTTTATGGGTGCGGATGAAGTCGCAGCGAACAGCTGTTTTATTATATGTTAGATAGAAGATAGAAGAACATGTTGTTCACATAAATTATGGATTACTTACGTAATTAACTTCAATGAGTTTTTTTTGTAATTTTCCATCGTTTCATGACCTAGAGTTCAGCATTATTATAACACGTCTATTTGATCATTTTTCTTTTTTGAAGAACTGCAATCAGAATGCTTCATAGAGGTTCCTTGTCTTTAGTTACCGTCACATTTTATAAATTTGACTTTACTTTACTTTTATCGTATTTTTGACTCGTTTTTCTTCCAGTTTGGAGAGGGGTTACCACGATGTCCAATACCGTTACCCTACTAGAGAAGTAGAACACATATATTGTTTGACTATGTACTGCCTAGGTCTCATACAACTAAGGAAACATACACTATAGGTATTTATGCCTAAAAGGTTTTGATTGATGATTAATCTTGTTTTCTACTAACTAAAGTGTTGTCTACTAGGGGGGAAGGAGTAGTATAAAATCATGTAAAAGATATGTGATCATCTCACGTCATTAAAAAGTCACGATAATATCGAGCTGTTCAAAGAGTCAACCAACTTCATAATTCCCTTGTCATTACGATTTGGGTTTCATTGTGTACAATAATACAAAAATAAAGTTAATCTACCTTTGGCTCTCCATTTCTAAGAATATTTTCAAATAGCTGCTCGATCCATTAGCTCCGCCAGTTATTATTACCACTTGTTTTTAATCTCAAACATTTTGCACCACAACGACGTCCTGAGCAATACTGAATACGGTTAGACCAATTTTTTTGTTTAAATAAAAGCCGTACACTTACGTCACGCTTTAGGCTACATATTTTCACGCTATTAAGCTTAGGGGGTAAATATTTTTGGATAAAAACCCTAATGTGGGAAAGAGAACACAGTTGCTGCCAACATCAAGGAAGCAAAATTGCCGCCAGCATCAAGGAAGCAAAAATTGCCATAGTAGGGTAAGGTAATTTGTATTTTGACATTTGCAATTGAGAAGTTGATAAAGTTTATTTGTGTGATAAAAGAAGTAGAAAAATAAATATGGTTAAATAAAGTGATAAACAAAATTAATTAAATAGGGTAAAATATGAAAAATAAAATCGTAAAAATTTCACGCCATGCTACCTACCTCTTCAAACGCAAAATTTTTATATATATGGCAATTTGCAGAAGAATTTGGAAGCTGTGATTTTCAATTTGTCTTTAAACAAATATAGAAAAAACTGCATTAAATGCTGAATAATGTATTGTTTTTGATTTACTAGAAGTTTACAAATTGCAAGACGTAACTGTATAAATGACTAAAAGTTTCTTATGCGATATTCTGTAACATACGTAGTGTAATTATTACGTTCAATTACAGGTTATCTTCCTATGGACTTATTAAAACAACCTGTTTTATGTTTAATTCTTCCTTTTGTTCTGGAAATAAATGGGAACTTGCAAGTGAAATATGGTCAAATATCAAAAAACTAAACTTAATGCAAGCATGACTTACAATATAACAAATATTTAATTTTTAATAGAATTTGGAGTTTGAAACTTATCATTTAAAACACTGTTACATATTGTCATTTCAGTATTTTTGGTTGATACAGATTAAAATTATTTTTTTGTTGACAGCATGCTAATAATGCTTCGGACATACTGCACATACTGAATTTTGAAAAAGTAATTTATTTTTTTTAAAGAAATGATATACAAAGTGATTAACTATAAATATATTTATGTGATTTAATAAAATAAAATAAATTTATATTGTGTGTTTGTTTTTTGGTATTGATGCTTTATGTGCTGTATGTATATGGTTTCTTAAATATTTTCAGACATGAAATATTTTATGATATAATAAACAAATAAATCAAAATTAATAACACAAATTGCAAAGAACAGTGTCTTTTATTTTAACCTTTTCCCACATACTACTATACATATATTCGCCTGAAATTTATAACTATATGTTGCTCTTTCAAGATCTGGTTGTAATGATCATCAATACATACTAATACCTCAAGGAAATTTAACAAAAAATATTGTTTATTCCGAAGTACTTTAAACTGACTATTTCTATTTCATTTTTGATCAATAATAAAATAGTACTTATATCCATGTTACGTGTTTAAATCAATGTTAAAACTATTTTACATCACACTAATAACTAAATGATACTATGATAATATTAACAGTTCAACGAAGTATTAACTAAGAACTCAATCTTAACTAAATGACGCGGACGAGGCCACACGGGAACAGCTATGTATAATAAAATTTTCTTAACAGTGTTTAAATTGGACAAATAATTTAGCAGATATCACAAACACAAACAATAAGAGTAACCGAAAAATCAGCTCAGAAATTTCTAATCTTGCATCGGTAGATTTCTGTTATTGCGTAGATTACTACTAAGTTAATACTTTAGGTAATAGGTTAAAAAAGTTTTGAACTTTTAAATTTCACGCGGACGAAGTCGCGGGCAAAAGCTAGTACTATTATAATAAAGCGTAAACACACACTTCTTTGTTGCCTAAGATGTCAGCAATTACAGCATATTTTTGAATAATTCTTTTTTTTAATAAAAAGCCCTACACTTACGTCACGCTTTAGGCTATATATTTTCAAGCTGTTAAACTTAGGGGGTAAATATTTTGGATAAAAACCCTAATGTGGTAAAGAGACCATAAGTTGCTGCCAACATCAAGGAAGCAAGGTTGCCATGGTTTGTCATTTTGACATTTGCAATTGATAATTTGACACATGTAAACAATAAAATAAAATTTTCATAATTTTATGCGGGTGAAGTCGCACGGGAACAGCTAGTTTTATTATATGTATAGATAGAAGATAGAAGATACATGTTGTTCAATAAATTATGGATTAACTTACGTAATTAACTTCAATGAGTTTTTTGTAAGTTTCCATCGTTTCATGACCTATAGCAGCATTATTAATAACAACGTCTATTTGATCATTTTCTTTTTGAACTGAATCAAATGCTTCATAGAGTTCATTGTCTTTAGTTACGTCACATTTTATAAATTTGACTTTACTTTTATCGTATTTTTGACTCAGTTTTTCTTCCAGTTTGGAGAGGGAGTTAGCAACGATGTCCAATACCGTTACCTGCTATGAAGTAGAACAAATATATTGTTTGACTATGTACTTCCTAAGATCTCATACAATAAGGAAACATAACACTAATATGTATATATCCTAAGGTTAGATTGATGATTATCTTGTTTTCTAATAACTAAAGTTTTCTACTAGGGAAGTAGTAGTATAAAAATCATGTAAAAAGATATGTGATCATTCTCATTGTCATTAAAAAGTCACGATAATATCGAGCTGTTCAGAGAGTACCAACTTCTAATTCTTGTCATTACGAGTTGGGTTTCATCAATACAAAATAAAGTATAATCTAACCTTTGCTCCATTTTCTAAGAATATTTCAACAGTAGCTGCTCCGATTCCATTAGCTCCGCCAGTTATTATTACCACTTTGTTTTTAATATCAAACATTTTCACCAAACGACGTCTGAGCAATACTGAATACGGTTAGACAATTTTTTGTTTAATATTTTGTAAAGAAGGTCAATGACCGACAAAACAGATAACATTTGAGATATGTATGTAAATAAATGATAACAGAGGAAAAACTCTTAAAAGCCAAAACATAAAATGTATTATATAAAAAAATGAACGAAAACATGCTTTTTATGTAATATCTTTATTAGACTTTTGGTCTTCTTAATAATAAATTAATTGGATAGTCAGTAGCTTCACTTTATTATAATCTAATCGTATTTTTTTGGAAATGTACAATTAACAAGTGTATCGGTAAAAAGTGTCTGCAAACAATTCACTATTAATTTTTACAGTAAATATAGTTAATACAAAAATACTTGTTAAAAATTATGCTTTTTACAATACGTACACTTTTTACTTAAACTATCGCAGACTCTTAACACATTGAGTGCGAAACCAGGTCTGAAACACCTTGTTTATATGGTACATCAGTGCGAGTCACTTGTTTTTCTCTATTTTATTATAAAAAAGTAACTTAGTCCCATTGAACACCGTATATTCTTATTTCAATTCCAATTTCAAAAACAAAACAAAAAAAAATACATAAAGGAAAAAGGATTTAAGTTTCTTAAACATTATAGGGTTTAATAAGCCCTGTACTGCCATAATAATAGTTTTATGACCAGGTGTAAAACGCCTTGTACCACAGGAATGGAAAAATCACTGCAGCGCCGAACGTTTTAATAAAATCGTCACAACGATAAATGTTCAACGTAGCTACTAATAAAAAAAACTTCCCAATGTTAACTGTTATTACATTTGAATTTCTTAAAAACAACGTAATCATTTGTACATTCGAACGACCTTTCAGAATACTCCCTGACTTAACATTTTGTATGCATTTTTAACATTTTCCGTTATTTCTTCAGCCGGCCTGTTTGAGGTCACGAGCCAAGTGCTTCCGCTGTTACCCTGACTGTACGCGGTTAGTAGGCCTTCGATCGCAGACTGCACACTGTAATGTATTACAATGCGAACATTTGAATGCGTAACTTGTTGGGTGTTGTGTACTAAAATTATTGTGTTTCACTTTTCAATGACACACTTAACAAAACACTTTAAACACACTGTACACTTTAACAAATAAAACACTGTTAAGTGTGATCCTAGTTAAAAGCATCCTTTAACATGAAAATAAACCTTGAATCAGATATTAATAGGGTAGAAAATTCACCAAATCAATATGCAAATTATAATACCTTTGCAGAGGTAGTTTGTTTATACCGATCGTTATGTTTTCGTCGATATCTTTTATAAAACCACCAAGTTTTTGAGGATCCAATAGAGAAGTGTCGGTACAACCAAAGCATACAGTTACAACACGAACTCCGAATACTTTGAAATTTTGCTCCATCTGGAAAAACAAAAGACAAACATCATCTTTCTCCTTATCCTACTCCCGTAAGGTCGGCTCAACAGGTTTTTGTCCTCCGCATAACTCTATCATATGTCATCTCAGTCATCACTCCCTTTTTGATCATGTCACCTTTCACGCACTCCATCCATCTCTTTCTGGGTCTACCTCTATCGGTACCCTTCCACACTCATAACTAACGTTCTCATGCGATTCATCCCTCCTCATAACTTGCCCATACCTTGCTAACCTTTTACTCCTTACCTTCTCTACCACTGGGGCTACTCTCAAACTTCCTCTAATATACTAATTTCGTATCTTATCCATTCGTGTTACCCCACACATCCAAAAAAAACAAAGAAAAACATTTAAAAAATCAGGCATCCAATACGCTGGGCAGGAATTGCATATTAATTACCCCTACACTAGTAGTAACAGTAATAGTTCATTGAACTATGATATTAAAATGTTATGAAATTCTTAAATCGATGTTCACATCATATTATTATCTTGCGTTGTACGTAATAACTGCGCCTGCGCCGATATTTGAAATATCTATTGGTATAGCGCAGAAATTAAGAAATGCTTAGACCAACATTTCATTTCAAAACAAGACAAATGTTATGTTACACCAATCTTGCAAATATAAACAACTAGCTTTCGCACGCGACTCCGTCCCGTGGAATGAAAAAAACAAAAGTGAGCAGCCCATGTGTTCCTCCAGACTATGCTCTACATCTATGCCAAATTTCATCGAGATCCGTTCAGCCGTTTAAGCTACAAACTCTAACAAACATCCATCCAACCATCTAAACATTCGCATTTATGATATTAATAAGATTGGGGAAGGCCTATGTCCAAGTAGGTAAACAATGAGAGAGAAATGTAAACAATAAGTTTTATAATGACCTTTTCTGACAATTTAACTGCAATTGTTAGATATAGAAATCAACTCTACAACTCGCTCCACCAACCGCCAATTTAAAAACGTCGTTTCCTTTTAAATAATGATAGATGGAATATGGAATCATTTATTGCTCAAGCGTTGTTGGACGATGAACTTCGATTACAGAAATTTTTGCAAGGTAACGTTACATACTATTTTATATACATTGAAGTATGCTCAATATCAATTTAGATTTACTTATAATTTACAAGAATGCGATTACAAATAGTAAAATAATAGAAATGGTATAAAAATATTCCAAATTTGAAAAATCAAAGGTTGAATGGATTACATTTTTAAGCAATTTTCTAGGAACTAATTCCGTCCAAGCTTCAATAGGTTAAATATCACCCAAAAATAGTGCATTATCTAGTGGTTATCGCAAACAACACGGAACTCAGTTTAGTGATTATGGTAGTTCTATTGTAAGCGATTGTAGTTCGGACAATTTGGGCCGGGCTATGTTTAGCCGCAGTTAATAAAGCACCTACTATAGTATGATTGAAATATGCTAGAATCATTTATTACCCATTTAAATTATGACTAAAGCACATTACGTCATATGAAACTTATTTTTTTTTTTTAGTTTACATCATCTGTTTTTTTTTAACTATACTATCTATGCATCAATGCACTCCTATCTTGGGCAGCTCGTCGTTCAATCACTAAACACTATATTGGTCGTGAACCTTCCGTTAACTTATCTTACAGTTTACGGTAGCCTATCAGTTTTTAATACATAAGAAATAAGTATGTGGTCAAGTTCTCTCATTCTATCTGTTCTGTCTAAAGAATGATTATCAGTTCTTGAACATTCGTTGAATCTGAATCAAACGTCCTTTTTTAATGGTCCAGTACGAATGAATTATGGTAAAAACCTAAATCGTCTTACCCCAAAACAATTGCTGAATTGTAAAACTGCGCTCTTCGTGGCACTGTATATTGGTAGTAACGGAGTTTGTATCAATCCAACTATAGACGAAATATTGATAATCGTACCCCCCTTCCCTCCCTGGTCTCTGCGCATCCATTCAAACGCCTTTAAGGTGCTCGTTATCAATGCAGTCTGAAACGACAATGAAGGTTAACTCTGTGTCAAAATTATTAGCATTAGAATAGGGACTTCTAATTTGAGGCAGAGATTTTAAATGTTAAACTAAAATAGTACTCGCACATTTTCATTAAATTTGAAGAGGTTAATAAGACTCAAAAGTCAGTACTCACGTTCAGACTTTCTGTGCAAGTATCGAACATACCAGAAAGCCGTAAAACGTGTGTTAAGCGGTTTAGGTACAGACGAAAATAATGAGCATTTCAGTATTACATAACTTTTGTTATGGCTGCGACTTTGTATACTTACCACATTAACGGCGATTTCTTTTTCATAAATTCTTGGACCATCATTCATAATCCCTGCATTGTTTATAACAACATCAATGTAACCATATTCTTTAGTCGCAATATCGAAAGCGTTTTGCAATTGTGTTGTTATGTCACATTCAATGAATTTCGCCTTATTCTTTCCATGTTTGTCGTTCAGCTCCTTTTCCAGTGCCTTACCTTGAACGACGTCGACATCTAAGATGACGACATGCTGCAAAATATCGCGTGAATTTATTTAAACGTAACATCGAAATGTTATGCTTCAATTTGGGCAAAATAAACTGCAATATGACGTTACAATACCAAACATCCAATTCGACATTATTTCAGTAGCACTGTTTACATATCGCTAAAATTATTAAGAGCATCAAAACGGTCAAAAGGTTTATGGTATGGAGATTGACTTTGATAGTTTTTGTTAGATTTGGAATCGAACTCCGGAAGGTCTGACTAGACAAAACACAGGGTTCTTGTTTAAGTGATACTGAATGTCTTGAGTTTATCAAGAAATTTGTCATTACATATTACAAAATTTTATCTCAGAGAGTTAAAATTTGCTATAATTTTAGAACAGTGGTTAAACCGGTTGCTTGCCGAAAAAACCAGACAGCGTGATACTTGACTGTTGAAGACCAAATGGAAAAACATGTTTTTTTTTTCATTTTAACTTATTTATTAACGGAGATTTAATAAGTTTTTTTAAGCCACATTAACGACGTAATCAATTAACACGTTTGAGCACACGTTATCACGAGTACAAAAAATATGCATCTATTAACATGACAATAAAAACTAAACGGACTTAACCTCTAGGATTGATGAAATAAGAAAAATAAAATTATAAAGTTATAAATGTCACCTTTGCACCGCGATCCAAAACTGTTTTTACAATTCCCGCACCAATTCCGCTCGCACCTCCAGTAACCAAGAAAACATTATCTATTACTTCGTACATCGCCTTTGAAAACACAAGTTGTTATCCGTTCGAACGTCAGATCAGTTCTGCCAGTGGCGGCAGAATGCAGCGAGCGTCCGAACTTTAGTACAATTGTACCATGAGACGAGCTATAAATATGTTCATTATTTTTAAGTGCTAATTTAGCGGGTGTACTGAGTTAAATGTGACGTTGAACTTCTAATAGAGACATGAATTAACAAGATATTCTAAAGAACATGTGTTATCGGACGTCCAAACCTAGTCTTCTCCTCCCTTTTTTCTAATAAGGAATAGCTTGAACGAAAAGGTTTTAGCGGTGGAGGGTATGAATTGGTAGATGAGATAAAAATCGTAAGACAATTTTTACTTCTAAGCACGCCTTATCTTGATTAGAGGTACCCTTGTCTGTATTAAAACATATTTAAAGTATGTTAAATGATAGGTTAATTTAACATTTTTCTTTTGCCAATATAAACTAGCATGATGATTTTTAAAACGCATTAAACTAAAACGTTAGCATACTTTATGAGGTAATAGAAAACACATTACTGGCGATACTTAGCTGTAGTATTTACTGTTTTATTGTTGAAAAATGGATCGTAAAAATAATTTTCTACATAAATATTAAAATTTTTAAAAAAACGCATTAACTACAACGTAGCATACTTTATGAGGTAATAGAAAACACATTACTGGCGATACTTAGCTGTAGTATTTACTGTTTTATTGTTGAAAAATAGATCGTAAAAATAATTTTCTACATAAATATTAAAGTTGTTAAAACAGGATACAGATAGAGACAAATTACTAACTAGGCTGCTTGTACTAAGTTAACAAAGTGGTTACTGTTTGTGTAACATATTAGTGTTCAAGTATTCAAGTGTTGCCATAACCTAAAAGTAAAATTACACATTGCAGAGATAACTGGCTTTGTAGAGGTTATGGATCTGTGCCATCTTAAGCCACATAGCCACAGGGAATGTTACATAAGTACATATTTATTTTACTTTTGCTCACTTTAAAGTGTATATATTTGAATAGTTAAATTAATACAACTCGTTATTTTTCTTACATAAAATTGCTGTATAATTTGTCTATTTTATGATAATTAGTTTGACAATTCAGTAAGGATAAGGATTGGTAAAAATAAATTTAAAGTCATATTTTACGTTTACCTCTGACAGCTTTATTACTATAACAGGGTATTGTTTACTTCTATAACTTTTATTACATACTTTATACATTAGTAGTGGTAGAGCCCGCTTTAACATCATCGCACGAATGGGTCGGCTTGCCCGGTGTAATACCACGACCACACAGAAAACAGGCGTGAAGTGGAAGCAATTCCGCGTTTGGTCTGATGATTGTGGTGCCGGAGGCCTAATTTTAGTCCCTTTCCCTTTACACCCTTTTCTTAAGAGGAAAGGATGGGAAGGAAAAGTGGATTTGGCGGTGGAGGGGACGCATAGGAAGGCGAAATGTTCTCTTTATGTGCGTCTCCTCCTCCGTCTATTAAGGGTAGGCAACGCATCTGCAATTGCAGATGTCTATGGGCAGCGGCCGCTTTCCATTTCGGTGGATTCAGGTGGCCGCTTGCTCGTTTGCCACCTTATATTATAAAAAAAATGCACAAAAAATATTAAGATAAACATAACAACCTAGATAAGCTCAATCTGAGATAAGCAAATTAAATAATCTTAATTAAAGGATTACACATCACATACTTAAAGTGCTTACATAGTAAAACCTACAATGTCAAAAATGAAAAACCAATTTCGTCATCACGAATGACAAAAACTATGCTTTATACTCTTGTTGTATTTGAAAAAACCATTTTGTAAATCCCTGTCTAGTGGATTGGAAATAACCTGTAGGTTTTAGAATAGCAAAAATTGTCGAATGCGAATTTTCACTGCACCAAATTTAACACAGTTTGTGCATACTGTTTCCAATTCCATGTAAAATATTTTTTCTTTATTTTTACATACTAGTTCATACGAAAATTTACTTTGCTTACTTATTTTTTAGCATTTGAGACATTACCTTTATACTTTAACATTGTAGTTATTTAAATATTGTGTTCTTCGATGTCATAAACGGTTTTTCCTACTGAAAAAATTAAAAAAACACATTGCTATCTGTCTTCTATAAAAGGTTGGAAAATAGGAACTCATGGTAAATGGGAATAAGAACGATCTTAAAAAAATACCATGCCATTATCATCATCATCTTCATCATCTTCCTCCTTATCCTAGTCCCGTAAGGTCGGCGCAACAGGTTTTGGTCCTCCAAATAACTCTATCATACGTCATCTCAGTCAGATATACCATGCCATTATATACTTGGTAAAATAAATCATTCATTTATTTTCACCCACAGTAAGTTAATATTTATTTAATAGGACTTTCAATTAATAGTTTAAGAAAACGTAACGTAATTAAACTGGAAGTTTTAACTGCTAATGAGCGAAGACCGTCAACTTGACAAATAACTACTTAAATAATAAACAAAGGAAGTCGCAAATTACGGACTTCATTCCAAAGCGTACTCGTTAGCAATTATACCTACTCTATGGAAATATTTAACAATCTATTCATAAGTAATTTAAACTGGTAAGTTTTCAAACTGGGGTGAACAGTATTGAATACATTTAACAGTACAGATTAGCTATTGCTCTTCGACCCATTATATAATGAATCAAGTGCCAGAAAAACTAGATTTTAAATTATTATTTAGAATTATATCGAATTACTTCGTACTGGAAACATAAAAATGATTACAATATTCATAGAACAATAGAAAAATAAAAAAAGTCTTGAGAATTACTAGTATCTTTCCTTGCATTGTTTAATTGAAAATAAAATTTATATATTTTATATATAATTAATTATTCTATATTTATAATTATTCTAAATGAAATACTACAAGAAGAGACTAATCAAATCAGTTTAAATTTATTGACTTCTATATCCGAACGTTCTGTATTGCTTTTGAAGTGCGTACGTTTTTGTGACGCTTCCATTCATAGCGTTTAGCGCGACTCAACCGGGGTGAAACGTTTCATGCTTTTACGTCGGAGCATATGCGCGGGAATGCTTCGCCGTACTACGCTGTTACGTTTTTGTACTTTTCAACTACTTTTCGCAGCTCTGAATAGTCACAGGGGTATTTGTTAACGTACTCACGTAAAAAACTTGAGTTATTTTTATCTTTAATAACATGTTTACGGTACGTTAAACATAATTGAAATTCCGTAATTACTTTTGTTGAAAAAAAAAACAACACATACTAAAGAACTTTAATATAATTCATTCGATTAAATAAGTGCCATGTTTATCACAATTTGGCGTTTTATATTTCTGGCCATTCAATTCGGGAATCCCTTAGTATTATAAATGTATTATGAAAATGTTTAAAATATAATATATTATAATTAAATGACGAGTTCTGTAGAAAGATGTGTTCTTTTATATTTCCAAAGTACAAAATAATAGTTTTAATGTATTAAAGTGAAAATGAACGTTAGTATTTTGTTATTGTAAATTTGTGCCATCGCCATCGGTCAGGACATCGTTTATTGAAGCTAGTATTTTACAGTTAGGGTTTTACGAAATATTTACAGGCCGTTAAACTATGTACAGGTATGGCTAATTAATTCTATAAAGCATCACCCTTTAACCGGCGAAGTTGAACCAGTTTACTAGCTATACAGGGTGTTACCGCACCGTGTAAATATTGTGAGGGTGTACATAAAATCAATTTTACGCCGAGCTTGCAAGTTTCAAGCGTTATGGTTTATTCGCTTGAAGAGCTACTTGTGTGCATTACACGGTCTGGAAACTGTGCAAAATACAAGCAGATAGTCTGTTATCTAGGACATAGGTACGGACTTCCTCGAGGGACGAGGGGTGAGCATGGGGATAGAGTAACACGACCTCAATATATGTAAAAATAAATGAGTTAAACAAATTTAGATATTTTATGACATCTGTATAGTCAGACTATTTTCAGTCAAGGAATTAAATTCTAATCCCACTTAGAATTGAATATCATACAGCACACTGTGGCAATAAGAGCCACGAATTAGCATATATCTATGTTATCAAGTTGTCATGATAAGTTTCTGATATATTTGTATTTTGAACTTTATTTAAATTTTCCCCGAGTGGGAAGGAAATTAATTTCCTTCCGTGTATTTCGTTGTCTTCAAAAAAGTTATTCTACAACTCCTACCATCGTTCTTTATATAAAGACGTTTCCACGTCTTATGCTGGGTTGCTGAAGATTCCATTTATTTTATCATTACCTACTGACTCATTAGTGTTAGGTTGAACTAAGTTACAAAGGAGTAAAATCTAAGTTACGTAGTTCGGAAACGCATTTCGTGAAGTTATGGAACCAACACTAACGAATGGTTAAAAGTAGCTGGGAAACCAGTCATTAATGATTTGTGTTATAGTTTATTTTAGTGTATAGTGTTGACATCAAGTTGCAAAGAGCTTTCGCACTTGTTCCCGTTCCCGATTAAACTCGAATGTACTCTGCTACGTTGTGCTCTGTAACCATTGACACTATTCAACATCTTTGAATACGGGAAATGTGAAACAGTAATTTCAAATATAACAACTTTTTTCATGTAACTATCTTCTTTTTCATTTCAAAAGATGCATGTTATGGAGAATGTCAATCATTGTTTAAAATTGATTATATCCATTATTCCGATTTCAACTGAACTAGAAGAGATTAGAGTTATCTTTAGAGTGTTCACATACCTGAAACTAAACTATCGCACAACTGTTTAGTCTCGCTTTGATTCCGATGTGCTTATATGGAGGTGCGCGCACTACTCGATTTTTAGTTGTGCAACTAAACAGTTGAATTGGCTGCGAAACAATCGACAAACGATAATCGCACAACAGTTTGCGATAGTTTAGTAAAAGGTGTGCACCCACTCTTATAAAGACTGGTTTTAATGTGTTATGACTAACGTCATCATAATAAAAAAAACAATATTTAAAATGTATTAGTCAAAAATTGTCATCACATATTATTCTTTAGTTCGTAATGTTTGTGATATTACGGGTTCATTTAGCCACCAAAATATTATTACGCCAAACATATGTTGTTTATTTAAAAGCTTTCATTTATTAAATAAAAATCCGTTTTGGAACAACGTTTTGTACTTGCAAGCATTTATCATTGCCAAAATAAAGACAAACTAAAGCTTCAAATAAATGCTGGTATCTTTAAAAAGCGTATACTAGCCAAAACGAAATAAGAACAAGAAATGTAATCAAGACTAACGTAATACAAATCTGATGTGAAAACAAATTGGTACATTTAGGTTACTTGAATTTGGTTTTGTTTATTGCTTAAATGTATACGAGATTCTACGATGATTGACTATTTGATCAAATACTTCGTAGAGTAGTTGAAACAGTAGTCTGTCAACAAGTTGGTTAACAAGTTTATTTAATAGCTGTTACACTATTTCAGTTACCAAACTGTGGATAGCAATACGAAGCCTAGCATCGTCTTTCATAAATAATAATAAATTGAACTTTGTAATCGTTTCCACCAAAAAACACTGGATACGTTGATCTGTGTGTAAATGACCTTGGATTAACCTATGCTATTACTGGCAGCGTCAACACAATCACAAGCACGATCCACTCTAGTTAACAATAGCAAAACAATGTTATCTATTTAACGTGAATGTTTGAAATGTAAACAATTATAGAGTCGTACGATTTCATTGAACTGGTAATTGCGAATAAACATCACGATTTTCGCGAGTTGAAGCCGGATACATCGGATATGCAATAGCCGGTGGCAAAGTACTGTTTATATTAAACAAACTCTAACTTTTATTGACATTTTTATTTTATCGAATGGAGATCTTTTTTTTCGTAAAATATCACGTATCATGCACATGTCATACATCTATCAAAGCATGTAGAGACAAGAAATATGATGAATTAAAATTGTGATTTCTTAATATTTCTACGATGAAAACCTATTCTAATTTACTTATGAAACACTACCAAAGATATCAAGTAAGCATAGCGTAAAATCATTGATTTAAAAAAATAGACGAGTATAAAAATAAAAACGCGAAGTAACTATAATCCGTTGCTAGAATTGCAAATTAAGGTCGCAAACGTATAACAAATGACAGAGAAAAATACAAAGAAATTTCCGTTCTCGTGAAGGAATATTATAATTTCCGAGCTATTTATATAATACTTTCGCCCGCTACTCCGTCCGCGTGGAATTAAAAAAAAGTAAGTAGCCTATGTGTTCTTCCAGACTATCCTCTACATCTATGCCAAATTAGATTGATATCCGTTCAGCAGTTTAGGCTACAAACTCTAACAAACATCCATCCATCTAATCTTTCGCATTTATAATATTAGTAAGATAACTAAGTATGCTATCATTTCTATAAAAGAGCTAAGTAAATACAACAAAAGTAATAGTTAACATTTATTCGAAAACAATGTTTGGAAAACTCCAACACATTAAGATTTCAAAGTAAATCTTGCGTCAAGTTATAAATTATTCTTATCATTATTTTTTAAACAAAACAAGACAATTACTAACACACGCGTGTTTTAAACAGCGATAAGATTTTTGTAACACAAAAAGGATTTCAGAAAAAGTGACATTAAAATAAGCAAAAAATAAAATTAATATCCCACGTTCGTTTTTAACAGAATACTAAGAGGCATTGTTGTAAAAGGCGACGGCGTCACGCACACGGCCTCTCAGCTCTCAACGACTCAAGTTATTGATCTTTTAGAAGAAACCGCCAGTGAACACTACGGATGAAGTATCATTGCCCAACTGGTAATGACTTTTTATATTAGGTATCCACACACATTTTTTTTACAAAAGCAATGACTTTTTTATTACTAGCATCAGCAACTTCGTTCGTTCGTTCAATCGTCATGGAATTAAAACAAAACTGATTGGTTGTTTTTCTAAGTTTCTGATTATGTTAAAATAATCTATCGTATAGGAACCTCTCATGTATAGTTTCGGCGTTATCAGCTAACAAACGTTCACCCACTTTTCGCATTTCTAATATTTACGTAAGATTAGTTATTGCTTATTGCCTTTATTATTGTTATATCTACCATATAAAAAATCGGAGAAGTGGAAAATTCTGAGAAATACGGATTTACATATATTTATAGATTGTTTTAAAGACATTAAATTAAACTGAATAGAAAACCTTTTAATGTTATGGCATTATCAAATATGAAAATATCAATCTATCAAAATAAAAAAAAATATTCCACCAAACACAATGACCTCGTTGAATTTACCAAACAGCAAAATTGGAAAAGTTTGCCAAGTCGTTATAACTTGAATTGAAACTCGACTAGATTTATTAATTTATATCGCCATAACACATAAGTAGTTGTAGATCAAGTTATGTTTTACTAGCTTTCGCCCGCGACTTCGTCCGCGTGGAATTTAATTTCTTCCAGACTATCCACTACATTAATACCAAAATTCATCGAGATCTGTTCGGCCGTTTAGGCTACAAAAAACTCTAACAAACATCCATCCATCCATCCATCCATCCATCCATCCATCCATCCATCGATCCATCTAAACTTTCCCATTTATAATATTAGTAAGAAGTGAGATTGATTTATTAAACATATAATTTCATATTATTCTTATTTTCAGCGTCATTAAGTTGCATTTCCACAATTTACTATAACAGGCAGGTTCCATAGTCGTATCACAGATAGAATAACATTCGGTCATTTCCAAGTATATTCCCATTCGAAGCAAATAGAAATGAAGTTATAACAATTATAATTTCATCAGAAGGAACTCATCATTGTATTCCTCGTGCATAGAAGCTTTGCCGATGGCCTCATGACGTCACGCTTAAACTGACGGTACTGATTAGACGAGCACGGGACACTGTCGATGTTAATGGAAGGGGAGTCATCGGCAAACTTTCTGCGTTAATAAATGAGATTTTCAAACACGAAACCCTTTCAATACGGTAAAGCTTCGCATCAAATGACATTCGCAGCTTTACTACAACGTAAGTTTATAAGAGAGGTTTGATAACATGACTACAAATCCAATTACGGACTCACGCACTTGTTTTAGACCTTGTTTGCATTGCGAGACTTTGACTATAGAGAAAGGGACTAACCAAACAGCTGCACATATACTTAATACATTTAGACCTTTCGTTTTAGATGAGGTATATGTGTGCATATCATGCACAACGCGCACGTGAGACAGGAAGTTTGTGTTTAAAATTAATATTTGATAAAGGGTAATTCGCGAGCTTGACAGGTCCTGTCATTTAAATGTCAAAGTTACGAGCCGTACAAGTTATGCCTGGCGGCTGATTCTGCCAGACAGCATAATGACGATGTAAGCTTGATGCTTATTGTTTGGAATTGTCTGCAGGGTTTAAATAGCAATTAGCATTTCACTAGTTTTTTAATAGTTTAACTACAGGAGACAATGCAACTAAGACGAGAACGTTGCATTATGGAAGGTTATTTATTTGAAGGACACTTTGACTTGACGTCACAAAGCGGATTTATGTTAAGGTAGAATTTGTAGCTATTGACTATCCTACAATTTTAAACACGAAATCGTGTCCCATGACAGTTTTGAAACATTTTATTAATTACTAGCTGTTCTCGTGCGGATTCATCCGCGTGAAATTATAAAAACTTTATTTTATTGTTAACATGTGTCAAATAATCAATTGCAAATGTCAAAATAACATGACATAATGACAAACCATTGCAATTTTACTTCCTTGATGTTGGCAGCAACTTATGGTCTCTTTCCCACATTAAGTTTTTTTTCCAAAATATTTACCCCCTAATTTTGATGGCGTGAAAATATATAGCCTAAAGCGTGACCTAAGTGTAGGGCTTTGACTAAAAAAATAATTATTCAAAAATATGCTATGATTGCTGATATTTTAGGCAACAAAGAAGTGTGTGTTTACGCTTTATTATATTAGTATACAAAATCAAAGTTACTTAACGTGTTAATTACACAAAGAGCTGTGCTAAATTAAGAATTCGTTGTTTTAAGGGTATATTTCGTCGTCAATACATTTTGATTTTTTATTTTAAAAGCATATTTTAACGAAAAATAAATAATATTCAACACACGAAATGAGTGTTTTTAAAGTGCGATTTGCGCTTGAATAAGTTCGCAGCTGCGCAAATAACTTGCTACCGGATTGTCGAGGAAAATTTAATTAAATTTATTTACGTTTTTAGCTCTGTTGTCTCTTAATTTCCATTAATAATACTGTATTCATTCCTTTTAAAACGGAGATATTACTAATTCTGGAGTATTATGCGAAAATAATTTATTTTTGGAACATTTTTATACAAATGATTATTTATTATTACTAGTAGCTAAATAGTAAATACTTTAATACCTAATAATAGGAGATCCTAGCTTAAATCTAGATCTTAACCTGTCAATATTTACGTTTTATAAGTTTAATTTTCTAAATGTAACACCACTTCTGCGTCCACATATCCCGTGTAAGCAAATAAAAATGAAAACCCAGCCGAGCTCGTATAAATATTAAACTGCAAGCTGCAGTGAATCTGTCGAGCCGAGTTGTAATAATGGATATTAAATTAAATTACCTGAGAGATGTATTTAAATTTAATATTTGAAATGTACATTAAATTTTCCTTTATATTGTTGCATTTATAATGTTATTAGAATGAAAACATTAAAAAAACAGACGTGTGAAAAATTAAATGTATTTTTAAATATACTCGTAATGTATAAAAAACTAGCTGTTGCTCGCGACTTTGTCCGCGTGAAATTAAGAAATATAGCCTATGTTACTCACAGATAAATTACCTTTCTAACGGTGAAAAAATTTTTAAAATCGGCCCAGTAGGTTTTGAGTTATTTCAATATATACAAAAATACAAATCTTTCCTCTTTATAATATAGATATACCTTTTGACTCTACATTTACAATTATTGCTTAAAGTGTATTACGAGTATAATAAAATTATGTGTTATTAAAATTAATATTAGCATCGTTCTCTTAATTACACAAAACTCTTGCCAAGTAATTTGCCATCCGAAATAATGAAACAAAACAATTCTTATTAATTTGCATATTATTTTTAACTTGCGTTTTTTTTTATTATATAAGGTGGAAAACGAGCTAGCGGCCACCTGAATCCACCGAAACGGAAAGCGACCGCTGCCCATAAACATCCGCAATTGCAGATGCGTTGCCAACCCTTAATTGACGGAGGAGGAGACGCACATAAAGAGAACATTTCCTCTTCCTATGCACCTCCTCCACCGTCAAATCCACTTTTCCCATCCTTCCTTAAGAAAAGGGTGGAAAGGGAAAGGGACTAAAATTAAGCCCCCGGCACCACACTCATCAGACGAAACGCGGAATTGCTTCCACTTCACGCCTGTTTTCTGTGTGGTCGTGGTAGTACACCGGGCGAGCCGGCCCATTCGTGCGGGCTCTATCTACCACTGTTAAACTGAGCGTTTACTGAGTTATTCGATAGAGTTTCTTCATGCTATTTTATTTTGCAGTTTTAGGAATAAAAATAAAAGTTTTAAAGCAAACATGGTATGACGGTTTAAGTGATGTATTTATTTTACTGTTTGTAGCGAATAAAAAGAGAGCAGATTCAACGAAATATTAAAAATAAGATGGAATAATTACAAGCCACATTTATTTCCATTTAAATTCAAGCTTTTTAAATGTGTCAAGATTCGGCAACACTTCGACCGAGCGAAAAAATTAAGTTTTCTACAAGTATGATGCTTTAGCCACACTTAGTACAGTTTCTAACAAATCTTTCATGCTTTCTGAGTTTTAATTAAATATTTAATTTGTATTACATTTAAAAAGATCCACGAAACATGCTTTTTTTTTTAACTGACACTTATATTCATGTTTATTTTAATCTAGGATCACCGTTTTGCGAGTTATTTTAGATCTGCATTCGTCTGATACCAATTTACATTGATCTGAAATCAACATTCTACTAACCTGATTCCAAGTTATTCTAGAATTCGGTCAATGAGAGTTTAGATTTAAGGAAATATCGGGAGCTAAAACAATCAGATCGTGGTAAGAAACCCGTATATTACGAATATTATAAATGAGAGTTTAGGTAAAATGGAATTGTTAGTATTAGCTAATAAGATTCACTAGAGAGCATCAAATGGCAAACACTGAAGGATACAGACTGACAAACGTAGCTGATTCGAATCTCAAAATCGCTTTTAATAGTAAACTCATAAAAAGGTACATTTATTATATTGAAGATAAATACTAACTACTACTCTTTTATATTTGTCTGAAAGTAGCATAGTGGTAGAGAAATTAAGGAATTAAAGTTGTATAAGAAGGGTGTTTGTGACTGAATTGTCACGTTTGCCTTGAAGAGACATTTACAGATTCACCGGGCTTGAGATGGCCGAGCGCAGATGGCGCTTAGCCTAAACGTCGTTTATGAGTAACTAAGCTCGAGGGCTCCCTCAGGAGCCTCGGTACGAGCCGTAACTTCGTTATTATCACCGGATTGGGAGACCGCCGAGCTCTTAGATCAGTTCGTTGGACGCTCCATGGAGTGACTAGGCACAAGGGCCCCCGAAAGGGGACCTCGGCTTGGGCTGTCACTCAAGAAGGGGTGAATCACATGTTACAAAGAGAACTGTAATATGAGTGTGGAGGCACACTGTTAGAGGTAGACCTAGAAAGAGATGTATTGCGTGAAAGGTAACATGATCAAGAAGCGAGTGATGACTAAGATGACGCATGTTGAGTTAAATATTTGGAGGACGAAAACTCGGTGCGCCAACTCTACGGGAGTAGGATAAGTAGGGGAAGGTGACTATTCGTTTAAATTTACATAGACTTGAGATAGAGAGTTGATAACATTTTTCATGTTCAATACGTATTCAATAAATTATTTTTAAAACATAAATGCTACAAAACTATTACACAACTGAATTGTCAGAAGTTTGCCAACTTATCCCAAGTGTAATCAAAGTTTGAGAACAACTGTGCCTCTTCATTGCCTCGAGCAATTTATAAGCACAATATCTAAGTCTACGGGAAAACTTGCCTTTGATATTATTTTAGTGGCAAGTATTGAGTTAACTTTTATCCCTAAACTTACAACTAATAATAGATTAAACTTGATGGAAGTATGAATAATTCAAAATTATTAAAATGCATAAATAATAATATAATTGCTCTTTATGTAAGCTAATTAAACCGACCGTGATAATTAGAAAAACGTTTTAGTAAAAACTGAAGACCATTGTTTATTTCTCTTTACTATATAATTCTTAGTTTTTGGATTTACACAGTAGGTATTGAGGTTTCCCCTTTTATATTTATTAAATAAATAACTGTGAATATCACTGGCATATATCGTATGTACTTTGACGTCAAAGTATTGCTCAAAGCGTATTCGCCCTCGAGTTGAGATATCTGTTTGCTGGTAAACAAAGACGTTCTCCAATAAATATGAAGAGCACTTCAAGAAATCAGCAACATAATTTATTAAGCTACTTTGTAGTACAAAGACGACAGGTTCGAGAAACTCGTAAAGGGTAATCTCATTTGCTAAAGTGATCAGACATTTAAAATAAACCAGACGAAGTTCTCTTGTTAAGGTAAATAATCACATATTGTTATCTTAATTAGATATTTGAGTCTCCATCTTCATTTTAATTCTATTATATTCGGTATTTAAGTTAGTGTAGTGTTTTAACTCGTTTTCTTTTTCTTACAGTTATTTCAATGCAATTTTTAAAGTTATTCTTAAATGAAACTTTGCAACTATTTTGTATATGTTGCTTTGTTTACTATCTTGAGTTATTTCATAATGTATATTATCTATGTATTATATAATTTGTAAGAATTTTCTGTTTAAGTCAGTGTATATCAAACTTATTTCTTTTACCGCCCCCTTTGAAAACCAATGATTTTTCAGCGCCACCCCATTTTTATACAATTTTAGTGAAATTTAAAATATATACAATAAATGAAATTTCAAATTATACATCGCCTCCCTAATCCACATCAACGCCTTCCATTTATTCTGGGGCCTATAACGCCCCCTCTAGGTTTCAAAGGCCCCCAAGGGGGCGTTTCTCCCACTTTGAGAAATACTGGTTTAAATATAATCGGATATATAAAAAAGGATAATCGAAAAAAAAACTTATTGAAATTCTTATATAACAATAAAAGAGATGCATAATTTCAATACGACAACGTATAAGTTGCTGATTTATATTCAAGAAGTTATACGCAGAAAACTATTTTTTATATGTTGCTTTGTTTACTTTCTTGAGTTATTTCATAATATATTATCTATGTATTATATAATTTGTAAGAATTTTCTGTTTAAATCAGTGTATATCAAACTTATTTCTTTTACCGCCCCCTTTGAAAACCAATGATTATTCAGCGCCACCCCATTTTTATACAATTTTAGTGAAATTTAAAATATAGACAATAAATGAAATTGCAAATTATACATCGCCTCCCTAATCCACATCAACGCCTTCCATTTATTCTGGGGCCTATAACGCCCCCCTCTAGGTTTCAAAGGCCCCCAAGGGGGCGTTTCTCCCACTTTGAGAAATACTGGTTTAAATATAATCGGATATATAAAAAAGGATAATCGAAAAAAAACTTATTGAAATTCTTATATAACAATAAAAGAGATGCATAATTTCAATACGACAACGTATAAGTTGCTGATTTATATTCAAGAAGTTATACGCAGAAATATATTTTTACGCAGTTTCCCTGAAGTTGTCAGAAAGTAACTTTGCTCGACACAAGAGTACTCGAGTGGAACGTACGTGTTAGTAGCATAAGTAAGCTCCTGAATTCGTTACAAGTCAAGTATTAAGACAGGTTAGTAGGACAATGTTGTATATATTTATCTATACTTATACTAATACTAGCTTTCGTTCGAGACTCCGTCCACGTCGAATTAAATAAAAAAAAACAAAAATAAGTAGCCGATGTGTTCTTCCAGACTATGCTCTAAACCTGTGCCAAATTTCGTGGAGATCCGTTCAGCCGTTTAGGCTACAAACGCTAACAAACATCCATCCATCCATCGTAACTTTCGCATTTATAATATTTATATGATAATAAAGCGAAAACACACACTACTTAGTTATGCAGGAAGTCAGCAATCACTGAATATTCTTGAATAAATGTATTTATAATAAAACTAAATTACAAAGTAGTGAAACTCATGTTACGTAGTTCAGAAACGCATTTGAAGAATTTATTAAACCATAAACACTAACGAATGGTTAAACATATCTGGGAAACTGTCGATGAATCATAAATTAAAAACACAGAATTACATAAAGCAGTAAACATGCAACATAAATCTAAACTAACAATAATAAGTTACGCGACCTCTGTACAAATACGAGGTTACGTAAAACGTTTGAATGCAGTTTCCGGTAAATTGAATGTACCATCATTAAGCCTTAACGTGGTCGCGACAATGGCGTCCCGAGGGCGATAAAGAAAGGATAACGACCTACGTATACTCATATAAAGAAAAATAACCACAATGAAAATTGCAAGTATTTTCTAGCTAGAACTTCGAAGCGAATTGTAACAGAAAATATAAATTATAAAGGCTTTTTACTAATCGAAGTAATAAGTCTAATCTAATAAAAAAATAATCTAATAATATAAGAATAATAAAAAAAGTCAACGAGACATTGACAGTGACACTGTGAATTTATTTAAATTTTTTCAGAAAATGATATAAATTAATGTTTTTGGATCAAAAGTGAAACAGTTAAACGAAAAATGGTCTGGAAAATGTATACTACAAAATTTATTAACAAGAATGTAAAACAAAAATGTAAATAAATAAATAAACAATGAGTCGCCGTCAGAACCCAATAAGAAAATGTCGCGTTGGCAATGACACATACGCACGCCATACACCTTCTCGACCTGCATCAGTCTGCGCCACGTCGGGGGACGAGGCACCAGCGGTGGCTGGTGGTATGCCCCCGCCCCTGCTGACATCTAGTGACGCAGCCAACGACGGGTCGCCTTCGTCGTCCACCTCACCAAGACCTTCGGGGGGACGACGCCCACCACCGGCTCGCTTGGGGTCTGCGGGGATTAATCCCTCGTCGATGACTCCCGCAACCAGTGGTGTAGTGCGCCGCATGAGATGGAAAAATTTAAATGAAAGTGTCATGCGGGCCTACTTCGGGGCGACAGAGGGGGGAACCAACCTCACGGCGTATCGGTCTAAAATGCTTGCCTTGTTTCAGACCCTTAACCCAACTGTGTCTGTGACTGCCCAACGCTTGTCGGATCAGGTGCGGGTCATACAACGGAGCCATCTGTTGGATGACTCTGCACTTGAGCAACTCCGTCACGAAGCGCGACTCCTTCACAATGATGTTGAAGTACGTAGTGTTGCACCTGTGGTCCCTGCGTCCGCAGACGTGCTAACGGAACAACCTTGTGAAGAGGTATGTGTTAGTGATCAGGATATTGAGCGTTTGAGGAGCACTTTGGAGGATATGATTTTGAAGTATAGATCCTTATCAATCAGTGAACGTCCTCGCTTACCGCGATTGCCTGTTAACAAGCGGAATATTTGCATTGTAAATGCTGTAGACCGCTTGTTATCACCATATGTGGATTCTAGTCTAGATTTATGCGATACCCATTCAATTTTGTACTGCGGGGCACTGACTGCATGTCGAGTGGCTGGAGTGGGGTTTTTAAATCCCAATCCAGATCCTCGACGTGGAGTAACTAGCCCGGTCTGGCAGTGCAGGATTGAGCGGCGCATAAATGTAGCTAGAAGACTCATAGCGAAACTTCTTTGTTTCCAGGCGGGGAATAGCAGACCAAGGGTTATGCGTTTCGTGACTCAAGCGTTTGCTGGAACTAGCATTAGACCCAGTGAATTTATGTCTAGAGTCACGGAACGCATAGACTTCTGGAAACAAAAAGTTTACGCATGGGCTAATCGCATAAGAAGGTACAGAGAAAGATCTGAGAGATTTCTTCAAAATCGTATGTTTCAGAGAGATCAGAGGTGTGTCTACCGTAGCTGGGAGCAACCACGAAGCCAAGTGGTCGATTTGCACCGACCAGATTCTGCCGCGACTACTACGTTTTGGAGCGGTATTTGGTCGGTGCCAATTGAGCACAGTGAAGGTGAGTGGTTTAATGTTGTCAGACGCGCATGCGAATCGGTCACTGAAATGGAACCTGTAACTATCACTGGCGCCGACATAAGTGGTGCAGTTCGTTCGGTCCCTAATTGGAAAAGCCCAGGACCGGACGGACTGCAGAACTTTTGGCTTAAGTGGTTCCGCAGTTCGCATGAGCGGCTGGCAGCCCAATTCCAAACTGCAATTGAATTGGGTACGCTCCCAGATTTCATGACATCAGGTATCACACACCTGATCTATAAATCTGGATGTACTACGGATCCTAAGAATTATCGACCAATTACTTGCTTGCCTACCATCTACAAGCTCCTAACATCCATTCTGAGAAGCAAAATTGAAACACATATTTGTGCAAATAACATTTTGGCACCAACTCAGAATGGATGTAAGGCTGGATCCCGTGGTACTAAAGATTGTCTCCTCATTGATATGGCTATTTGCCAGCAGGTCAGACGAGGTAAAAAGAACATTTCTATGGCCTGGATTGATTATAAGAAAGCTTATGATTCAGTGCCCCATGGGTGGTTAAGGAGGGTGTTAGAGTTGTATAAAATACATCCTACTCTACGCTCTTTTCTTGACACATGCATGGGGCAGTGGAACACAGGCTTTCCCAATCTAGGTCAGGGAAGCCTTTCTGCCTCCTCTGACCGAATTGGAATTCGGCGTGGCATCTTCCAAGGTGACAGCCTGAGTCCGTTGTGGTTTTGCTTAGCTCTGAATCCTTTAAGCACATTGCTAAAGAGTTCAGAGCTAGGTTATCGTTTACGGAGAGGGGGCGAGGTCATATCGCACCTTTTGTACATGGATGATCTCAAATTGTACGCATCCAACAAGGCTGACTTAATGACTTTGCTTAAAATTACCGACGATTTTAGCAGAGCCATTGGGATGGCGTTTGGAGTTGACAAGTGTGCGGTCATCAATGTACAACGGGGGAGGGTTGTAAATTCAGAGAATTTACAGCTTACTCAGGATGTGTCTCTTGTGTCTCTCTCCGAGAATGAAAACTACAAATATCTCGGTATGTCGGAAGCATTAGGCATTAATGACAAAAGCATGAAACAGCTGCTAAAAGAACGGTTCTTTGGTCGCCTGAAAAAAGTACTGAAAAGCCTTTTATCAGGCGGCAACAAATGCCGTGCTTTTAACAGTTGGGTCATGCCAGTCTTAACCTATTCTTTCGGCATACTGAGATGGTCTCAAACAGAGCTGGATGCCTTGGATAGACAAGTCCGTCGATTGCTGACAGCATACCGGATGCACCATCCACGTTCATCTGTAATGAGGTTGTACATCCCGCGGAAACATGGGGGTCGTGGCTACTTAAATGCCAAGACTCTCCATAACCGCGAGGTGTACAATCTTAGGGAATATTTCCTTAAGGTTAACGTGGAGATGTATCAGGATGTTGTAGCCATAGACAAAGGACTCACGCCGCTTTCCCTGGCTACCACGAACTGGCGGAGGTTGGAGGTTTTAAGTGTCTCAGACCGCATAAGTGTATGGAAGAGTAAGGAGCTACACGGTAGGTTCCATCGGGCCTTAACTGGTCCTGATGTGGACCAATTATCCTCCGTGGCTTGGCTACGCTTCAGTAACCTCTTTGGGGAGACTGAAGGTTTTGTCTTTGCAATCATGGACGAAGTCATCGTAACGAATAACTACCGGAAACATATCCTAAAGGATGGTACGACTGACATTTGTCGGGCATGTCGTCGGCCCGGTGAGTCTATTAGACATATCGTTTCTGGTTGTTCTCGCCTTGCGGACGGTGCATACTTGCATAGACATAACCAAGTGGCCAAGATTATCCATCAGCAACTTGCCCTTAAATATGCTCTTGTGGAATCTGAGGTACCATATTACCAATATCAGCCTTCACCAGTTCTGGAAAATAGCCGTATCACGCTCTACTGGGATCGATCTATTATTACGGACAGGACTATTGTTGCCAATAGACCTGATATAGTAATAATAGATCGGTCTGAGAGTTGTGTAATGTTAGTTGATATCACTATCCCACATGACGAGAATCTCGTGAAAGCCGAAAAAGAAAAATTATTAAAATATTTGGATCTGGCTCACGAGGTTACCGCCATGTGGCGTATGAAATCGACTACCATTATTCCGATGGTCGTTTCGGTGCACGGGCTAATAGCGAAGAGCTTCGACCAACATCTCAAGAAGCTCTCGCTAGACGGTTGGATTAAGGGCCCGATACAAAAGGCGGTTATTTTGGAAACCGCACGTATTGTGAGGAGGTTCCTGTCTCTGCAGCCCTGACCACTGGTTGCTTGAGTCATCGGATTCCGCAGCCGGTGGAGTTCTATTTTTTATATAATATGTTTTATTTATTTTTTATAACAAATCATGTAAAATATATTATATATAAAAATAAGAAATTAAAGATATATATAATAAGAATAAGAATCTAAAAATAGAAGTAATAATCTTATAAAAAAGAATTAAGTCTTTTATATAGTTTTCATATCTATTTGATTGGTAATAACCCAATATAATTTTTGCATTGTAAAAAAAAATAGAGAAACAATTCTCTAATACTCAATTCTTATTTAGTAAAGAGAAACATTAATATTTATTAAAAAATGTGTATAAAAACACTACTTGGCGTAAGAAGTTATCTTGTGGTTTTAAGGCCTAGTCAACCTATTTAAGGGTAAGCTCCCAGCCTCAGTGGAGATGTATAGTGAGCTGGTGATGATGATAAACAGACCGAACGGATTTGGGTAAAATGATGCTTTAAAAGAAGGATGCGAATTTCCTAAAAATTATAATTTATTATTAAATTAAGTTAAATTAATTTTAAATTGATTAAATTAATTATTAAATTAATCCCGACTTTCATTTAATTGATATATTGACATACTAAATAAAACATTTCCTACGAGTTTAATATTAATCAGCTATTTATATTATGTCACAAATGTAATGTATTTTTACACGACATTCCAGTAAATATGAATCTAAAAGTTTTATTTCTGTCAGTGAAATACTAGCAAGTAACTATTCAAAAGAGAAGCATTCAAGCTGTTATTAAAGTTGACAGAAGGGACGGATTTAGAGTTGAAGCCACGTTCAATATTAATGAAGCAGAAGGCTGACTTATTTTGAGAGATTCGTCCGAAATTTAACCTTTATAAATTTACTTTTTCACGAAAAACGACATCTCGGTACCTCACTGGGTATTTAATAGATCTAATCCTTCTAGGTAAGAAAAGCCATCCTGACTTCAATTTTTGGATTTATCTATTACTACGACCCGACCCGGCGTCATACGAAAATGTGTTTATTTACGACATCGTTAAGAAACTCCTTCTGCTTGGAATTAACAAAAAAATAAGTAGCCTATGTGTTCTTCCAGACTATCCTCTACATCTATGACAAATTTCATCGGGATCCGTTCAGCAGTTTAAGCTACATACTCTAACAAACATCCATCCTTACATCTAAACTTTTGCATTTGTAATATAAGTAAGATAATATGTATTTTACGTGTAAACCTTCCTCTTGAATTACTCTATTTAATATAAAAACTGCATCAAAATCTGTTCCGAAGTTCTAAAGGTCTAAGCTTACACATGGACAGACAGACAGCGGGAAGCGATTTTGTTTTATACTATGTAGTGATAATCGCTGACAAAGTTTTTGATACAATGTTCATTTATAGGTCAACTAAAATTGTCAATTATATTCAAGGAAAACGCTTAGCAAACCTTGTCATAGGAATAATAGCGTATTAACTAACAACGGTGGAAACTGCATTGAAGCATACATCGCTTGTGTAATTGTGCCGAAGTTTGCGGTGTTCCCTACACGATACTAGTTAGGAATTCAGTCTCTCTGCGCTATTTAGTCGATGAATGTGTAGTGTTAATTGTTTCAATTCTGTTAACTATTCCCAATGTTGTAATTATTGTTGAACAAATCGCTATATTTCAATGAAAAATGGTTACCATTACCCTTATTCCACGTTTATATGAGTACATCTAAGCATTCATGCTCGTTTCGGGTGGCGTAAAGTTTCTTTATTATGTTTTTTTAAGCAACTGACAGGGGAAGGAGTACAGGTTGCGCTGGCGTTCTCTTAAGTTGAAACCAAGACCCACTTTGGGTTTGCGCCAACAGAGTAAGTAAACTTTTATATCCAGGTTTTAATTTAGGTTTTATATTTTTGTGACACTTCATTGTTTTATAGCATTTTAATAAAAAAAATCAACAGAACAACTTTTAATATTCTTTCATCGCAAAGAAAACTCGTTAAACAAGATTGAGCTTCCGAAGAAAAAAAAACTCATTCTAAAGTAAGCCGACTATTCAGAAGCGAAGATTCATCAATCTTCTTGAATCCGTCTCGATGGCACTTTCGTCTACCTTTTTATATTAAGCATGAAAATAAAATTTTAAAATGGTAATAAAATACAAGACACTTTTCAGTACTAATTGAAATTAATATAAAAAATGGCGTAGTTTGATTACTTCAAACAAAAGGTTTCTTGTTCAATGATCAATTTACAAATCAACTTGCAACCAAATTTAAAATTTTTTTGTTAGTTTATTTAACTAGTATCATGAATATATCATCGCTAGTTATATAGTAAAACAAAATCTAGATTTATTAAGTTTTAAAATGTAAATTAAAATAGCGATCCACTACGTTAAAATTTAATTAAAACCGCGTGTTCATTGAAATGTGATTTCCGATGATTATAATTACATTTCGGTCGGATTGCTGTTAACAATGTCTATTATATGGACATATTCAAGAATAATTACAATATACGTGCCAATTAATAAAACATTTCAATTGTTTTTTGGTAGAAGTAAATTAGCTAGCATTATTAAAGAAAAAATAAAAGTTCTTTTCAAAGTAAATATAAATGCATAATCAAAAACAGCCTTTTCATCTTTTAATAAGGTATTTTTTACAACCACTTAGTGATGTAGTTATTCCATTGTTTAATTTTGTTATTTTCTGTTTAATAAAAAAAATCAACAGAACAACTTTTAATATTCTTTCATCGCAAAGAAAACTCGTTAAACAAGATTGAGCTTCCGAAGAAAAAAAAACTCATTCTAAAGTAAGCCGACTATTCAGAAGCGAAGATTCATCAATCTTCTTGAATCCGTCTCGATGGCACTTTCGTCTACCTTTTTATATTAAGCATGAAAATAAAATTTTAAAATGTTAATAAAATACAAGACACTTTTCAGTACTAATTGAAATTAATATAAAAAATGGCGTAGTTTGATTACTTCAAACAAAAGGTTTCTTGTTCAATGATCAATTTACAAATCAACTTGCAACCAGATTTAAAAAAAATTGTTATTCTCAAAGAAAACTTTGATTAAAAAATTATGCGTAAACATTTACTTTATTCCAGTCCCTCGTTGCGGAATGTTTAACGTTGTTATAAATTCACGAAAGTTTGCAGTTGTCCACATCAAAGGTAAGATATTACCAAAATGCTTTTGATGAAGTGTCTAAATTGTATATCTACCTTGGAATGTTTATTCACTAGCTTTCGCCCGCGACTTCGTCCGCGTGGTATTAAAAAAAAGTAGCCTATGTGTTCTTCCAGACTATGTTCTTCATCTATCCAAATTTCATCAAGATCCGTTGAGCCTTTTAGGCTACAAACTCCAACAAACATTCATCCATTTAAACTTTTGCATTTATAACATTAGTAAGATAAAAATAATTAACGCCATAGTAGATTTTCCTTATTAATTGTTTTTATATACTATGCATACATTAAAGAATAACAAAAGAAAATCAGACACATTTATAATTGCTTAATTAAACTTTTTACACAATTAAATTAATGTGCTGATAGAAACAGGGGCTTATTAAAATTACCTTATTAATATTATTTGTATAGAAGTTGAATGATTTTACGATACACCAGAGAGCAGAGTTACATTCTACTAATTAATTAACAATTGTAGTTTATCACATTGTGTGACTTGTTAATGCAAAACAAGATTATTTAATTTAACATTTACGTTATGACTTACTTGCTTTTGCCTTCGACTTCGTCCGTTGAATTAAATTAAACAAAAGTGAGTAGCCCATGTGTTCTCTCGGACTATCTTCTACACCTATACCAAATTTCATCGAAATCCGTTCAGTCGTTTAGCTACAGACTCTAACAAACATCCATCCATCTATCTAAACTCTCGCATTTATAATATCAGTATAATGTTGAAATGTAGGTAAGAAATGTAGCTCAGCATTCGTTATTTCTCCAAAGCTTTCAAGTATGTACTTACTTTTAAATACCATTTCGCTTTTTACTTTGAGTTAATTATTATCATTCATTAAAATATGGTTTTTAAATATACAGTTAAAATAATGCAGTTTGCTAGTGTTCTTTTATTTACTATGAGTGTTATTTTTTAATTTCAAAATACCATTCAAAGGAATGCGAAATGAGGTCGCAATGAACATCAAGGGCAATGTGACAAAGCGCGTTGCGAATAAAAGACTCCTTTGAGATCAGCGCGACAAGTTAAAATTAGATTAGAACGAACTACATTTCTTTAGCTACGCTCAAAATTACTTTTTAACTTGGGTTTATAATATCGTCCTTAGTTCATATTTGTCCATATCAAGGAGCTCGGAACTTAAGTTAAAGGTGGTCTTCGTGGACATTTTCATTAATAGTTAAAACTAAAAATATTATTGTAATAATATTTTCTGTAAATTCACAGAGGCTGCATACAGATGTGTGGAGGGCGAGGCAAATGGTTGTATTTAGCTATATGTTGTTATATTCTTCTTTTTTGATTCCTGTGTATAATTTGTTTTTTTTTCTCTTCTTCATTATCAGTTTTTATTGTATTTTAAATATGTTTTGTAATATTATGTATTATCACATAGATAGATATAGTGTCACATTAGATTTATTCTGTAAAGATGCTATATTGTCGTAATTAAATAAAAAAAAACTTTCTTTCCTTTTCTTCTTGGACCGAGGGCTCACAGAATTATCTAATCTTCGGACTTCTTAAAGTCACTAGAAACGTGATGCGCTAACATGACGCATTTTAACTTTTCCTTTATTCGATGGCCATTTTTAAAAAGTACCACCAAAAATGTTTTCGTAATCCCTAGCAGTTTGTACAAATATTTCCCATTCCGTACGAGGTAAATAAAAAGTAGTGCACTCGGATAAGTGGCCACAAACATCTGAAACGGAAGCCATTAGCACATAAGTCTCGCTCCAGCGCTGGAAACCAGACTTAACGTGAAATGACTCCCGTAATTTAGCATGGAAAATGTCGCTTTTTCAACCTATCACAGGTTACCAAAAACGGAATAGTTTTAAATTACTAAAATACGTTTAGATAATATCATACTACTACATATTAATTATCTGGTACAAAAATATTATTGTAATAATATTTTTCTGTAAATTACAGAGGCTGCATACAGATGTGTGGAGGGCGAGGCAAATGGTTGTATTTAGCTATATGTTGTTATATTCTTCTTTTTTGATTCCTGTGTATAATTTGTTTTTTTTTAAATCGGCTTAGTAGTTTTTAAATTACTAAAATACGTTTAGATAATATCATACTACTACATATTAATTATCTGGTACAAAAATATTATGTCAAAGAACATTATAAAAGGTATTGACTGAAAACTTTCCTAATATTAACTATATTCTTCACAAATATTCCTCTTAGACAAAGCAATTCTGCTTTATATATAACTAGCTGTTTCTCGCGACTTCGTCAGCGTAAAATTAAAAAGTATAGCCAATCTTACTCACTGATAACTTAGCTTTTTAATGGTAAAATAATTTTTTAAATCGGCTTAGTAGTTTTTAAGTTATTTCAATACATACCAAAACACAAATCTTTCCTCTTTAAAATGTTATTATAACTAGGTTAAAAACAAAAGTCTTTTTCATTTCTTTAAAATGAAACTGTAAAGAAGTAGATTAAGTTTAAAAATTATGATATACGTGAGAACAAAGGCAGTGTATTTGGCCAAATGCCTACAAGTTTGTGCAAGGAAAATGCGCCGGGATATTAGAGCGTCACGGCCCGCGCTCTTGCAGTAACTCTCTGTGTTTTATTAGTTCTGTGGGTATTTTCATTTAAAATAATGTTAGCGAGATTACATTTATGTGTGTTTAACATTTGTACTGAATAAAGTTTGTGTAAAAGGTGCGATGTCATGTGAGTATGTTTTTTTAATAAAATAAAATTCAACCATGATTAAAGGTTTTTAATTTTGTCATGAGATTCTTGCCATCCAATTTCATGTCTCAATCAAAAATAAGAAGTAATTCTTACTAATGTTATAAATGCGAAGTACGCATGGATGTTTGTTAGAGATTATAGCCTAAACGGCTGAATGGATTTCGATGAAATTTGGCATAGGTAGATGTAGATCATAGTCTAGGAGAACACATAGGCTACTTGCTTTTGTTTTTTTTTAAATCTATGCAGACGAAATCGCGGGTGAATGCAAGTCTTGTCATAAATCCTTCTCAACAAATACCGCATGCAATCTGCAGTTTCGCTGATGAATTCAAGTATCAAAGTCATATTGTTTAAATCGCTCTATACCTAACTGTACTCGGGTACAGTGACGTAGAGAATGCGGTCGTGGTTCTTGTTTACATAAAGGGCTTACAGAGCTCTGTGAGTTCAAATTAATACCGCCTTTAGAACGTTATTTCTCCTATGTTACTAGGATTCTATTGAAACTATTAATTAATAAATAGAGGATTATAAAGAAAATGTTTCTTTTTACAGGATATTGATTTCAATGAGATATGTGTTGATAAATTTAATTGTTAGATATTAATTACTCTGGAGGTAATATGTAATTATGAATATTCAATGATACAAGAGATATCAAACAAAAATAATGGTTAATATTATCTTCGACATCTCATTGCCCTTACACAAATCTAGTAATAACTTAGTTTTAGCTTCCTGTTGTATTATTTGTGCAAAAGTATTAAATGAAAAATAAACTTTTTAATAAAAAACAAAACCGACTTCCAAACAAAATACACTAAAAACAAAATATACTAAAAACAAAATATACTAAAAACAAAATATACTAAAAACAAAATATACTAAAAACAAAATATACTAAAAACAAAATATACTAAAAACAAAATATACTAAAAACAAAATATACTAAAAACAAAATATACTAAAAACAAAATATACTAAAAACAAAATATACTAAAAACAAAATATACTAAAAACAAAATATACTAAAAACAAAATATACTAAAAACAAAATATACTAAAAACAAAATATACTAAAAACAAAATATACTAAAAACAAAATATACTAAAAACAAAATATACTAAAAACAAAATATACTAAAAACAAAATATACTAAAAACAAAATATACTAAAAACAAAATATACTAAAAACAAAATATACTAAAAACAAAATATACTAAAAACAAAATATACTAAAAACAAAATATACTAAAAACAAAATATACTAAAAACAAAATATACTAAAAACAAAATATACTAAAAACAAAATATACTAAAAACAAAATATACTAAAAACAAAATATACTAAAAACAAAATATACTAAAAACAAAATATACTAAAAACAAAATATACTAAAAACAAAATATACTAAAAACAAAATATACTAAAAACAAAATATACTAAAAACAAAATATACTAAAAACAAAATATACTAAAAACAAAATATACTAAAAACAAAATATACTAAAAACAAAATATACTAAAAACAAAATATACTAAAAACAAAATATACTAAAAACAAAATATACTAAAAACAAAATATACTAAAAACAAAATATACTAAAAACAAAATATACTAAAAACAAAATATACTAAAAACAAAATATACTAAAAACAAAATATACTAAAAACAAAATATACTAAAAACAAAATATACTAAAAACAAAATATACTAAAAACAAAATATACTAAAAACAAAATATACTAAAAACAAAATATACTAAAAACAAAATATACTAAAAACAAAATATACTAAAAACAAAATATACTAAAAACAAAATATACTAAAAACAAAATATACTAAAAACAAAATATACTAAAAACAAAATATACTAAAAACAAAATATACTAAAAACAAAATATACTAAAAACAAAATATACTAAAAACAAAATATACTAAAAACAAAATATACTAAAAACAAAATATACTAAAAACAAAATATACTAAAAACAAAATATACTAAAAACAAAATATACTAAAAACAAAATATACTAAAAACAAAATATACTAAAAACAAAATATACTAAAAACAAAATATACTAAAAACAAAATATACTAAAAACAAAATATACTAAAAACAAAATATACTAAAAACAAAATATACTAAAAACAAAATATACTAAAAACAAAATATACTAAAAACAAAATATACTAAAAACAAAATATACTAAAAACAAAATATACTAAAAACAAAATATACTAAAAACAAAATATACTAAAAACAAAATATACTAAAAACAAAATATACTAAAAACAAAATATACTAAAAACAAAATATACTAAAAACAAAATATACTAAAAACAAAATATACTAAAAACAAAATATACTAAAAACAAAATATACTAAAAACAAAATATACTAAAAACAAAATATACTAAAAACAAAATATACTAAAAACAAAATATACTAAAAACAAAATATACTAAAAACAAAATATACTAAAAACAAAATATACTAAAAACAAAATATACTAAAAACAAAATATACTAAAAACAAAATATACTAAAAACAAAATATACTAAAAACAAAATATACTAAAAACAAAATATACTAAAAACAAAATATACTAAAAACAAAATATACTAAAAACAAAATATACTAAAAACAAAATATACTAAAAACAAAATATACTAAAAACAAAATATACTAAAAACAAAATATACTAAAAACAAAATATACTAAAAACAAAATATACTAAAAACAAAATATACTAAAAACAAAATATACTAAAAACAAAATATACTAAAAACAAAATATACTAAAAACAAAATATACTAAAAACAAAATATACTAAAAACAAAATATACTAAAAACAAAATATACTAAAAACAAAATATACTAAAAACAAAATATACTAAAAACAAAATATACTAAAAACAAAATATACTAAAAACAAAATATACTAAAAACAAAATATACTAAAAACAAATTTATTTGGATAAGGATTCATACCAAATAAGAATAAAAGCGTTTTAAATAAAGTCGATTGCACTTATTTACGGTTTTCTCGAAACAAACGGTTGTTGTGCGACAACCTTAAGAGATAGATATATGCTATCGCAGACTTTAATTCAGCTAATTGAATGACCTACAATTCTTTCATACATCATTTTTATGTAGGTCTTATAGTTTAGGCTACGTAAGCCAAGAAAGCAAACTTTGTTACAAGTTGGTATTTTTTTCTGCGACTCGTAATTTGCTATTTATGATATCTCCTAAACTATTTATCGGAATTACACAGTTCCAAGGGTATTTATAATCTACATTAAATTCTCTTGATGATGGACACATTTATTTTGATAAGGATTCATACCGAACACGAGTAATAGCGTTGAAAGTGGGGTATAGATTTTGATCGAAATTTTAATGAAAAAAGTGGTTATTGTGCGACAACCTTAAGAGATAGATATATGCTATCGCTGACTTTTATTTAGCAAATTTAAAGGGCTACAATTCTTCCATATATAATTTTTGTGTAAGTCTTATAGTTTAGGCTACGTAAGCATAGAAAGCAAAAAAGACACCAAATTTCGTCACGCAATTTTGAGCTAAACTATTTAACTACGCCGTAGTCTTTGACTCCAAAAATCAAACAAAAAATGGGACCCACCTGCAAGCACTACCTCTCGGATAAAAAAAGAATTTTCAAAATCGGTCTACCAGGGGCGGAGTTATGCCGTAACACACATAAAAAAAAAAAAAAAAAAAAAAAAATATATGGACGAATTGAGTACCTCCTTCTTTTGGGAAGTCGGTCAAAAAATAAATGAAATACACGATTCATGAGACCGTTTGTAGACAGTGAACAAAATTCAAAAGCTCAATCTAAAAAATTGTATTGTGTTTTAGGAATAAATAATTTGAGAGTTTTTGCTTCTGCTAATTAAACATATGAACCGAGTTCGTTCAAATAAGAAGAGTAAACATTAATTAGGGAGCTACGAGTACATCTCTGTTGAGCAGATGTTCGTTTTCCTATCTGCCTTTATTTTGTTATCCGATCACGTACGATACACCTCTCGTATTGAATGTACAATGTAAATGTAAGAGGGCTTCATTGTATACGATAAGTCCCGTACTAGCCCTCATTTAAATGCATACAAAGATAAGAAAAGTTTTCGTTTCCATTTCTTATAGTTTTACCGGCACCTGATGCTAAGTAGAATCAGTAAAACTTTTTAACTAGTAAAAAAGCTTAGATCCTTTGATTAGATGGTTAATACTTCAAAATATTGGATAGTGGGTTCGAATCTAAGTTTCAAACTTAATAGACGGGCGATAGAAACTTAAGTATTATTTGAAAATTTAAAATTAATATCCCTGTGTTTTAACATTACAAGAATAACAGTTGTTTGTTTATTCCGACATAATTTACTCTTTCTAATATTATAAATGCGAAAGTTTAGATGGATGGATGGATGTTTGATGAAATTTGGCATAGACGAAGAGGACAGTCTGGAGGAACACATAGGCTACTTATTTTTGTTTTATATAATTCCACATGGACGAAGTCGCTGGCGAAACCTAGTTTAGTTATTAATAAATCAATATTGGATAGCTCCATTTCATTAAGGTTACATTACAGTAAAAGTTTTGACACCGCTTTGGTTCAGATTACAAAACAGGTCAAGCGTTATCTCGGAGCGGTGACCGAAAACGCAAAGATTAGTAAAAACAATAGACAGGACAGATTTTATTATTAAAAGAAATTTTCTTATGAAATGCCTGATGAAAAACTTAATTAATAAACAAAGAATTAAATACTAGAAAAAAATATCATATCCAGAAATATTGGGTTGCGTCATAAGTTTGAGGAATGTACTAAAAAAGAACGAATATGGTCAATGACGCCACATCTCATGTGTAAACTTTAATGTCTACATTTAAAGTAATTCCCGCACAGTGTTAGATAAATTTAAGCCGTCCAATTTAATTAGCGACCCAAATAAGTTTAGTGGTGCCGTGAGTAATCTGTGATCCTTCTACACTCGGCTCTTTAATTGTGTTTAGTTCAGTAAGCCTTTAAAGACTTGGACACTTACAGCTACCATAATATTAAGGTACGATACATAGATTGTACTAAATATAGTACGATTAGATACAGTTTGGTTGAAGTACCTAAAACAACGGTATGTTTTGGTACAGTTTTAGAACAGAGGTGTATTCCATATCATACTATCATACTTCATACTAAAATTATTAATGCGAAAGTTTAGACGGATGGATGGATGGATGTTTGTTTGAGTTTGTAGCCTAAACGGCTGAACGGATTTTAATGAAATTTGGTATAGATGTAGAGGATAGTCTGGAAGAACACATAAGCTATTCACTTTTGTTTTTTTTCAATTCCACGCGGACGGAGTCGCGGGCGAAAGCTTCTATGGACTAAATTTAACCAAAATAATTTTACTACGGCTTGTTGGTAGCGTCAGAAACCGGTAAAAGGAAATAAATGTTTTTTTTTTTAATTAATTAAAACCTTAACTGGAATAAGTACGCGATGACCTGTTTAAAATTGGGACCGTAATTTTTGGTTCTCGGATTCAGTGTGAGATAATTAATGAATTGTTTAAAGAGACAACAATTAAGTTAAAATTACACATTTAAAGTTGTTCGTTGTCTTGTATATTGTATGAGATTGATAGAGTAAATTAATTGAAAAATATGTTTAAAAAACATTTTGTCGTATGACTTGTGAAAAATGTTAAAACACATTTTTTTGACAAAGCGTTGACGAACGCCCCTCGAGGCATCAGCTCACAGCTTCCTTTCGGTGAATTTGCTGACGGGAATTTAACGTTTTAAAAACATGTTCGTTTTAACAGCAGTGGTATTTAGAATTTTAACAATAAATTAATATTGTACTCCTAATATTTTATCGTAATATGGTAATTTAAGGATAATCAAATATCATTATTTCTATAAAGTTTTGTGTTTTTTTATTTAATTTACTCAAAATTTCTTTCTTAAGCCGAATTGAATAACAATATGTATATGGACATCTACTGACTACTGTTTGTCCAAACTTGTTTACAACTAACATCAGAAAACGTTTATTTTATCTGTTTATCGTCCTTTTCGGAAGAAAATTGTTTTATTCGGTAGTTTGTGCGTTAATAGATTTTCCGTGACTGTCTTTTCAAGTCATCCATCTTTCACGTCCGACGGCGATTCATCAACTAAGTTTGGACAATTTCCCTTGTTCCTTCAGATCTATTATGCTTCTGTTTAATGTTTTTAAATGTCCATGATTTTTAAAACAATGTATCGCTACTCAAGTACTAAATTTTTATGTGTACAAAGGGATGTGTTTAATTTTTTTTTTAAATTCGATAACTTTAGAGAAAAACAGTAACGCATTATGTATAAACTATCTTACGCCCGCGATTTCCGCGAGAACGAAAAAAAAAAAACAAAAGTAACCAGCCTTTGTGTTATACCAGACTATACTCTATATCTATGCCAATTTTCATCGAGATCCGTTTAGCACTTTAGGCTACAAACATCCATCCATCCATCTAAACTTTTGCATTTATAATATTACGAGTAGTAAAAAGAGAGATGTATGTCATTTGAGATATTGGTTTGACTTTTTTTAATAGTATTAATAATGTGCTGTAAAAAAAATTAATTACTATTTTTGGAAACAGAGTAAAATAATCAATTTTTACAAATGTCTTCCAAATCAAAAAAATAAATCTACACAGCATTTAGCTACTATTGCCGTTTACCGACTGACCTATCATTAATTCGAGTTTATTGCCTTAGAATTATGTTCCTACGTGTGTAGAACAAATTGGATTCGGGTTATTTATCTTATTGAAGAAGACACGCGGCCATTCTCTCTTGTTTATTACGTTTAGGGACCTTGTTGTTTTTGCTATTAATATTTCATCATCATCATCATCATCTCCTTATCCTACTCCCGTAGGGTCGGCGCAACAGGTTTTTGGACTCCACATAACTCTATCATACGCCATCTCAGTCATCACTCCCTTTTTGATCATGTCACCTTTTACACAATCCATCCATCTAAACTTTTGCATTTATAATATTAGTAAAAAGAGAGATGTATGTCATTTGAGATATTGGTTTGACTTTTTTTAATATTACGAGTAGTAAAAAGAGAGATGTATGTCATTTGAGATATTGGTTTGACTTTTTTTAATAGTATTAAAAATGTACTGTAAAAAAAATTTATTACTATTTTTGGAAACAGAGTAAAATAATCAATTTTTACAAATGTCTTCCAAATCAAAAAAATAAATCTACACAGCTTTTAGCTACTATTGCCGTTTACCGACTGACCTATCATTAATTCGAGTTTATTGCCTTAGAATTATGTTCCTACGTGCGTAGAACAAATTGGATTCGGGTTATTTATCTTATTGAAGAAGACACGCGGCCATTCTCTCTTGTTTATTACGTTTAGGGACCTTGTTGTTTTTGCTATTAATATTTCATAAGGTAAAAAGGAAGATATGAAGAAATCGTACTAATGTTATAAATGCGAAAGTTTAGATGGATGGATGTTTGTTAGACTTTGTAGCCTAAACTGCTATGGATCTCGATAAAATTTGGCAAAGATATAGAGTCTGGAAGAACACATAGGATACTTGCTTTTACTTGTTTTTTTTTAATCCCACGCGGACGGAGTCGTAGGCGAAAGCTAGTATAAGATAAAACAATCTGAACTAAACGAACAAACTAATTTTAAATCTTATTTAAACAATGCAAATAGATGTTTCTTTTAAATATTGTTTAAATAAATTTTACTCAAAATAACTTTTATCAAAGAATAATATTACTATTATTAAAGCAAATTTAATATTTCATCATCATCATCATCATCATCTCCTTATCCTACTCCCGTAGGGTCGGCGCAACAGGTTTTTGTCCTCCACATAACTCTATCATACGTCATCTCAGTCATCACTCCCTTTTTGATCATGTCACCTTTTACACAATCCATCCATCTCTTTCTAGGTCTACCTCTACCGATGTACTCATAACTAACGTTCTCCTTGTAACATGGGATTCATCCCTCCTCATAATATGCCCATACCATGCTAACCTTTTACTCCATACCTTCTCTACTACGGGGGCTACTCTCAAACTTCCTCTAATATACTCATTTCGTATCTTATCCATTCGTGTTACCCCACACATCCATCTTAACATTCGCATTAATATTTATTATTAATAAATATTTATGTTGGTAATAAATAAGATCGTGTAGTTCATACTTTCTAAGAAATGTCAGAATTGAATGTAAAATACAATTGAGCTCTTTGTGCATTCAAAGTTCGCTTACAATATTGAATATCAACTCCCGGAAGCCTCTGTCCCTTTGTACGTTACTTTGTACTCTTTTGCGTCCTTTCACGTATTACAAGCAATCTCCAGCAACTACTCGAGTCGTTTATTCGGTCCATTTGCTTTCGCCTTTTGTACTGAAGATACGAAAAATAGCGTAAGTTTAATGACACTGTTTTAAAATAGGTTATTCGATTGTATTTAATTTCAGAACGATGTTTTTAATTTCTTTTTAGAACGATAATTCTAATTTTTAATTTCTAGGTTAGGAAACATCGTCATCTCTCTATGCTTATTCTATTCTATTTAGAATTAATGCGTTATATTATGAGACCTAGTAATCTTACTAATATTATAAATGCGAAAGTGTAGATGGATGGATGTGTGTTGAAGTTTGTAGCCTAAACGTCTGAAGGGATCTCGATTAAATTAGGCGTAGACGTAGAGGATAGTCTGGAAGAACATGTAGGCACACTTCTGTTTTTTTTAATCTTTTTTTATAATAAAAATATTAGTAGATTTTTGTTCATTTACTAATATTTCCTTTAACCATCCTAACTAAGCTCTAGGCTTGTGCTAGGATATGGTTCACGGCAATAGTCGAATGGCGGGATTCGAACCCTCGACCTCATGATCGGTAGTCCGTACCACAAACCATTAGGCTATTGGCGCTTTGTTGAAGTCAAAAATTTAAAAAAAATTAAAAGCTTAAGGTATTATTACATCATTATGAGATCACAATTTATGAAAACAACAGTTGGCTCTTACTTTAATATACTCCGCGAACTAAAGTTAAAAAAGCAAAAGCAATTCTAACGCACGATATAAAAACAAAACAACAAAAAAAAAAAAACTAGAGTAAATTACATTTAATAGTGTTTCCACTCGTTGCTCCGAGTAATGAACCGGAAAATTACATTAAATTGCAACATGAAGGTAAGAGCCGTACAGCGTTCTGTTTTGGTAACTGTTTGTTTCTGAATTAAATTATACGTGTAAAAGACTTAAATTGTTGCATTACGGTTTTGTTGTGCGTTTAATTTCTGTGGTCTATTTTTTAAACGACGATCTAAATTTTAATTATTGTTTCTATTTACTTATGTTTTAAATAGTAAAATGAAACTATCAGAATCTCTAAATTCGACTTATATAGTTAAGTAATTGCTATAAATTATTTTAAATTAAAAAAAAATTAAAAAATTATATAAAATCCTAACTAATTGAAAAAATATTATTGTTAACTTTTTTAATGTCTACATTTTTAAATAGTTCTTGATCCAAAAATTACTTGAAACTTCTGATGAGAAAAACTAATTAATCTTAATGCTTGAAGAGAAAACTTTCCAGTTCATAGGTACTGAAACTTGAAGCTGAATGACGTTATTACAAGAGGTGATTGCTTTAATCCTCTTTGCGGAGTTCTCAATTACGTTCTATTTCTTCAGCTCTATCGCATTGAACGAAATTGTACGTATTCTTTACTTTAAAATTTTCGATTTTAGTAAAAATGTTTTAAAACCTGAATTGTAATTCATCAGTTTTACGTAACTCATATACTCGTTTGTTGACTCGTTTACTCTTTTTAAATCTATAGCTAAACCTTTTGTAGGTTTGCTGTAATATTAAAGAAAAGAAATCTATAAAATACTTTTCGCTGCGACAGTAGGTACCGTACGTAGCTGAAAACTTTTTACTCGATACTAATTTAAAATTCTATCTCGATGAGTACAGTCGCAGCAGTAAAAGCATATTGCTAATGGAACTAAGTTTCTTCTGTTGACACAACGTAAGTACAGTCGCGTCGAGAGTGTTTTAGTAACGATTTCTTTTTGTTAATATTGAAGTTCATTTGAATTTTTAGGTTCATAAGATTAGCTATTCTTACACTTTTGTCTGGATATTTTGATGTAGTTCACGCGTCATGGTAACGGGTTTACTAACCGTGTTTTTTTTATTTTTTTTTTTTAATAAAAATATTAGTAGATTTTTGTTCATTTACTAATATTTCCTTTAACCATTCCAACTAAGCTCTTGGCTTGTGCTAGGATATGGTTCACGACAATAGTCGAATGGCGGGATTCGAACCCTCGACCTCACGATCGGTAGTCCGTACCACAAACCATTAGGCTATTGGCGCTTTGTTGGAGTCAAAAATTTAAAAAAAATTAAAAGCTTAAGGTATTATTACATCATTATGAGATCACAATTTATGAAAACAACAGTTGGCTCTTACTTTAATATACTCCGCGAACTAAAGTTAAAAAAAGTAAAAGCAATTCTAACGCACGATATAAAAACAAACACACAAATTCTCAATTCTTTGTATTTTTCTTTCTCGTTGACATACAAAATATACGTACTAAAGAAAATGAATGGTAGAAAGTTTTTCTCCTTACCTCTTTGTCCGCGGCGTACCTGCCCTACAAACATAAGCAGCGTTTTATCTCTCTTATTTGCGATATTCTATTTTTACTACTGCAAAATGAAATTGTGTCAACGAGGAGGCGACGCGCTACTCAATTTACGGCTCCTCTAGCTCTTACTTAATCACGTTCCACAAATAACGCCATTAGGCAAATTAAATTAATTTTAATCCGAATTTACTGTGAATTCGTTAAATTAAATAACTCTTTTTACAACGCTCCACTTCTGAATCCTCTCGATGAGTGATGACATATTTTATTTTATTTATGGTCAACATTTTTTCTCGTATATTGAATTTCTATGGACTAAATTACGTACATGTATTGACAAGCGAAATGAATAGACTACAATTGAAATTTTGACTGTCGTCAAATTATTAAATCTTTATTCATATTATAAAGAGAAAATACTTATTTGTATTTTTGTATGTATTGAAATAACTCAAAAACTACTGGGCCAATATTAAACATTCTTTGATTATTAAAAAGCTACGTTATCAGTGAGTAACATAGGCTATATTTTTTAATTTCACGCAGGCGAAGTCTCGTGCAACAGTTAGTCACTAATGTTATTATAGAAAACTCTGTTTTAAAAGACCATACTAATTTAATTTATAATTGTGTTCGTGTTAAATTCACCCTAGCCATATCTAATAACATTTGTTTACGGAGACTTTCATCGCTGAATGAGATATGTTTGTACGAGTCGCGTCATTTCCATCATAGCCTAACAAACAACGCCCTCCGGGTATCGGGGATTGGATACGTAATGGGATTATTTTATAGCTTTCACGTGTCATTTACTGTTCTGTCATTTTTCTTCGGATTGTTTTCTTTTTATTAGTAACAGTATTGAATACAGAATCATAATATATATGTACTGTCTACATATTTATAAATCACTAGATTTAGCCCGCGCAACAGTCCGCGTGGACCAAAAAAAAAAAAGTAAGTAGCCTATGTGTTTTTCCAGACTACGTTCAACGTCTATGCCAAATTTCATCCAGATCCGTTCAGCCGTATAGGCTACAAACTCTAACAAACATCCATCCATCCATCTAAACTTTCGCATTTATAATGTTATAAGTAAGATATAGTATATAGTATAGTATAGTAAAGTATGATTTATGCTCTGTTGATATAATACACGACTTTAAATCTACCTGTTAAATTTAAATCTAAAGCATATAATGTTAAAAGGTATCGTAGAATTTTGTGAGCAAGGAGGTGTGAAATTGAGCATACTTAAAGTTTGCTAGGTGGATAAACTTGTATAAAATTTACATATAATGTTTTGAAAGTACTAACATAAAATTAAACTAACAGAACTCTACACTGCTGTACACTTTAACATATAAAATAATATTCCTTATAAAGTTTGCAAATTTCTAATGCTTTCAGGTACAAGAAAGCATTTAAACTAAAGATGCATCTTCAATGCACTAACACATTTGCGTTGCCTGTTTGTCACAAGATAACACGATAAATTTAATATCAAACACTAAAATAACTATTACAAAGTTATTAAAGTTCGACAGCGTGTAAACGTCGCAGGAGTTGTGTTGACTGTAATTGTATTCGAAACTATAGTCCTCGTATATCGAGGGCGTGAACTACAAACTTCGTTAACAATATACTTGTAGTTCGTACGCTACACTTACTCTGCTTATAACTAGTCTATTTATTGGTTACGAAATGCGCGTAATCACGTACTTGGAAAACAATAGTCGGTACAGATAGTTCCTAATTTAATTAGAGAATTTAATTACACTTTACATCTTCTGTGTGGTCGTGGTATTGCACCGGCGAGCCAGCCCTATAGTGCGAAGATGTTAAAGCGGGCTCTAGTGGAGTGTAAGTCTCGTAGTAAGGAATATTTATATTTCGATTTGATATCAATTTGTTCGATTACATTTGAGTCGTAAAAATACACTTACAGCTAATATAAAATTCGTTTTTTCCTATATCTTCTGGTCTCCAGGGAACTTGTACGTGCTAGAAATCAGCAGAAGTGATCCAATTATGCCGCCACATCGGGAGATCGGATCGAAGGAACACTATAAAGTTCACTCAGTCACGTTCCACGATTGAATTACGATATCCTTTTTCCGCTTACGGCAAATGTAAATTGGATTCTTTGATAAAAATTATTTTAAATAAATGATTAGATTTATTACATTAAAATCTATTTTTAAATAGGTTATTAGATAATAAATGTGTTTAAAATAAGTAGTTACGCGAAGTGTCTTTATTTTGATTAAATTATTTAAATAAACTATCCAGGAGGAATGATTTGTATTTTTGTATGTATTGAAATAACTCAAAAACAACTGGGCCGATTTCAAAAACTTTATGAGTGAGTAACACAGGCTATATTTTTTATTGTTTTTTTAATTTCACACTGCCGAAGTCGCGAGCAACAGCTAGTGTTTAATATAGTCGGAATACAAATGGTAAATGTAATAATTATGTGATACACGCTTCATTATTAACTTAAAAATAGCTATGGCGAAGTATGATTGAAATAAAAGACGTGCGCTTATGTTTTGTTTTAGAAAACTTTCCGTATGAAGATGGTCGTACGAGTTGCCTGCATATTCACTGGCCAGGAAGACTAGCGATACTACAATCAAAGAGAAAGCTTTCAACGATAATAATGCGGCTCTTTTGTAACTAAGAACTGTCCTATAAAATCATTTTACAGATTTTCTTTTATTCTTCAATCGTGGCAGCCAAATTTTGAAGTTCACTGTCTATTTTTATTGAACTAATTTTGTTACTTAAATTGAAAAAAATAAAGTATCAGTAAAGTCAATACATTGTTCAACCATTTCTTAAAATAAAATATTTAACATAAAAAGTACGTATTTGCTTAGTTATTGATAGTGTTAGAAGTAAATATACGTATTATTTAATGTACTTCATAATGCATTACATGAATAGGCTAATAGGAAGCTTCCAGTGAAATAGGAACCCAAGTCGGTATGCTTTGTGTTCCCGCTATGTGATATTGTGGTTTACATGAACACAGTAGAGAGGGGTCGGCACATTGCAAACATGGTTTACTGTGTATCTCGGTTTATGTGCATGTGTAGTATACAGTTTAATAATTCTATATACTCTCTCTTAACAGTTAAAGCTAATATGAAGCAAGACAAATAGCTTTATAAATATCTTTAGATTGATGTAAGCGTAGGCGTAGGCGAATGCGTAGGCGCAAGCGTAGGCGAAGTTATGGTAGGCGAAGTTATCGTAGACGTTGTCGTAGACGTTGATTATAGACATAAACTCAAAATGTTCTAAAAAAAAAAGTTTTCTTTAAAATAAAAGAATATCTACATAGAGATCAAATGCAATTTCGTAATGCGTATTTAATTCGGCGAGTCATTGTGCACGGCTGCAGCCCAGTGCCAACTGTCGACGTGCGGCACCGACGCTCGAACTAGATCAGGCCGGGGACTTTGGAATTACGTAAAAACTGCAGTTAAATATGGGCTTTTTTACATTTTTTTATTAAAATCTCAATTTATTAAATCTGTTATTTTATATTCGTTTAAAACAATATTAAATAATTAGCTATTCTCTTTTTTTCAGTTTTGCAAAATGCCTAGTAACCTACTTACTTTTATATAAATAATTTCTTTAATAAGTCTGATGAGATTCGTTTTATTTCAGATTTATTATGAAATAAATCACCTGCGAGAATTGAAAAGTAATGATAACCCATCAATATTGTCAATGAAATTCGATTTTCAAGTATTAAATAAACGACCTTTAATAAATCACAAATTGTTCTCAATATCCGCTCGCTGGCTGAGTTGTGTGAAAAGCATCCGAAATTTAATTATAGTCATGAGTCACATTTCATTGGATACTTTGCATTAAACACTATCATTTAAAATATACCACACACCACACAGAAGACAGACGTGAAGTGGGAGCAATTCCGCGTTTCGTCTGATGAGTGTGGTGCAGGAGGCCCAGCTTTAGTCCCTTTTCCTTCCCACCCTTTTTCTCATAAGAATAGGTTGGAAAGGGACCGTGGATTTGATGGTGGAGGAGGCGCATAGAAAGAGGAAATATCCTCTTTATGTGCATCTCCTCCTCCGTCGATTAAAGGTAGGCAACGCATCCGCCTTCGCGAATGTCTATGGGCAGCGGTCGCTTCGCCATTTTGGCGGATTCAGGTGGCCGCTTGCTCCTTTGCCACCATATAATATAAAAAAAAATATATAAACATAATATTTTTAATCCGACATAAAATATTTATCGAAGACATAAAAGTAATACCTGCATAAAATATTATTGCAAAATCACGAACCATTATATTTGCCAACGGTGATTTTTTTGTTCAAAAATTTTAATAATTTAAATTTTTAATTTGGTAAAGTTATTAATTTAGTACTGCAATTGCCACAATTGTTCTTTTGTACAGACTACAAACGTCTACAAAACTACGCAAGCTTCGTGACTTCCGTAGCGGTTGTCAGTTGTCTACGATTTCTCGTAGCATCCATTGAAAGCGTGGAACAAGATTAAACATGACTGCATTTCCTTCATATATCTCTGGAGGCATTAGTCCATTTCAGGGGATGAAAACTTGTTCCAGTGTATAAATTCAATTTCTTACTATTTTCCTATAGAACTAAGACATTTTTAGATATACATATGTAGACAAGCATGAACTTTATTGTAATTTTTTAATCGTTAAATTAAATATTCTTCTCTTTTCATAATAAAATTGTTGAATATGAAATGTTTTGATTAAAAAAACTGGTTTATCACGTTTATTTAAAGTGGTGAGAATTATATTACCTACACGTTTGAAGATTTGTATGTATGAAAAACAAATTTCGTTACGCGTGAGATATCATCATGCCTCATTGAATAAATAATGATATAAGTACGTATAAAATACACTTATTTTTTTTTTATATCTAATACATAACTTTTAAAATATATTAGCTAACAATTTTATCACGTAAATCATTGCAATTTTTTTTTAATTTGTATAGCAATTAAGAGTTTTAAAACATTATAATCATTCCTTCAGGTAAATTCGTCCTAAAACATAGCAGTCTAGATAAAACGCAATATATTAGCAACGCGGAAATTATTTCATGTAACTGAATTACAAAATTACACTTCGCATTACTAGGTAAAAGGGAATAAAGCTCACTTGGACTGTAAGGGCAACAAAATAAATATATTCAAGGTGTATATAAAGAAATAAATAAATAAAAAAGTTCACAAAAGAAATAGAATATTTCTAGCTTCAGAATAGTGCAATTCATCGTACAAATAAGAACATCCCAAGTGCATAAAAATCGTTTGAAAGGAGCACACTCGTACGTTGAATATAAGTCACAGTGAAGTCCCAGACTGCTTTTTATTAAAAAACATGAGACGGGATTCTTCTTACATAACATACTGAAAAGTAAATGTTATCATATCTTTACTTAAGAAATTATAAAAAGAGAAAAGACTAAATTATATTTTTTTACAGAATACCTATAGTTGCAAATAAGCAAACCAGTCACGTTAACCCATAGATATTTGCAACTAGAAAAGTTGCAGATACTTTGTACTTTGTCTTTACCTCTGTCTTATAACAGACAGAGGAAAAGACAATAATAAAAGGATCTATCCTCTTCCCATCTTATATGACCCTGTAGCATACATCACAAGAATAATATTACAATTTGAATTACTCGTATGTATTATGAAATAGTGAGTGAAACCTCTCTATTTAATTACTCTGTGTCATACTCGACCAGTGAATATAAAGACAACCGGAGCACTGGTTTACTTTCCAACAACTACTGTTAAACAAATACTAAGCTAGAAAGTTTCCTTTTTAAAAAAAATATAACCCAAACTACGCATGAGCAAATAGAAAGGAAAGGTCGCGTCGTAGTCACATAGTTCGAAAGGCTAACAAAAAGTTTGTTGCGTCTTTTGAAATGGCCTTAAAATAGTAGAGTATGTCAAGTTATAGAAAATGTAAGGCTAGAAACCCATTTAGAATTCGGAATAGGACTTCTATGATCACTACGATGTTAACGTCACTTGTTTGCCCCCTTATCTTATAAAATAAAAAAGGGAAACAAACCAAAGGACAAAATAGACCTTCTTGAATAGATATCTGTAAACTCAATCCTTCTGGTAAAATACCTGAGTATTACTTAGAGTGTGCGCACACCTGAAACTAAACTATCGGACAACAGTATAGGCCCGCTTTGATTTCCATGAGCTTATATGGAGCACACCACTCGATTTTTAGTTGTTGTAAAGTTGCCAGTTGAATTTGCTGAGAAACAATCGACAATCGATAATCGCACAACAGTTGTGCGATAGTTTAGTCAAAGGTAATAATTATTTAACTTCAAGAAAATTGAGTTACATGTTCAAAGTAAAACATACGTAAAATACCACTCACTTTGGGTGTTATTTAAACGAAATGAAAAAATTATCTAAATGAGTGCGCCGCAACCGCTTGCTTTGTTTCATTCCCTCACCGCGGAATGTTTAACGTTGTTATAAATTCATGAGCTACCCGAGTGTCCACATCAAGGGTAAATTACATTTGTGTGAAGCGCATTTTAACTGAAAAATATCTACGCCTCTGTTGAATACCCAAATTATTTATACTCGACATTTTTTATGTCGAAATGTCTAAATTCTAAAATCAAAATTGAAACATTTTTTATATTTCGAATCTCTTCTCAAAGAGCAGTTACATATGTAACGTCATTTAGAAGCATTTTTCATTTCGTAATTTTATTTAATACGAGCCGTTGCTCGCGACTTCGCCCGCGTGAAATTACAAATATAACCTATTACATTCGCCCTTTTTTTCAACCTATTACCAAAAGTATTAACTTAGTAGTAATCTACGTAATAACAGAAATCTACCGATGCAAGATTCCAAATTTCTAAGTCCGGTAGCTTGTAAGCTGATTTTTCGGTTACCCTTATTGTTTGTGTTCGCGATATCTTCTAAACTATTAGTCCAATTTTAATACTGTAAATGACAATTTTATTCTAAATTAAATTCTCCTGATAACAAACGCATTTATTTGGATAAGGATTAATATTGAAATAAATAAAAGAACGCTGCAAATAGCGTAAGGTTTTTAATTCATTTTGTAAACAAAAAAGTGGTTATTGTAAGAAAACCGTTAAAGATAGATATATGCTATCGCGGACTTTTCTGTAGAACTTTTTAAGATCTACAATTCTTTCATACATCATTTTTATATACCTATAACGGTTTAGGCAGCGTAAGAGAGAAAAGTTAAAGTTTAGTGATTTTTTAACGCCGGCGTCCAGAAACACGCTGTTTATTAATAGTTCCTGAACATTAGTAATAATAAAATATAGCCTATGTTACTCACAGATAAATTACCTTTCTGATGGTGAAAGAATTTTTAAAATCGGCCCAGTAGTTTTTGAGTTATTTCAATACATACAAAAATACAAAAATACAAAAATACAAAGTTTTCCTCTTTATAATATTAGTATAGATTAAAATTGTAAAAAATTGAATCATAAAGTCAACAATAACTATTGTACAAAGTTAGTTCACATATAAAATTATCTATTATTACAAACTAAATTACATTATTAAAATTATGCGGTTATAATTCCTAGCTTATTAAATGAAAGAACAAGTTTTTAAGTATGAAATTACCATCATTATTTTTTCCTAGTTTCAATAGGAAATAAAGTAAATGAGAAATATTGCAGTGTATACATAAAAATGTTGTTTTCATTGTTTGTTAAAGGATTATCTCGGATATTATTAATATTACACAGGAAATTAAGGCATTCGTTTGTATCTACGCTTCGTTGTATTTTTTAACCTTTATTCCATGTATCGAACATTATATGAGTTGTTATACAAAAGTTTTGTCAGTGTAAACGCAGAGTAATATACTAGATGCATTATACTTGTCACATATTTGTGTCAAAGAATGTAAAGAAAGAGTACATTTTTGGAATTTGTACAAAAAAAAATTGCGGCCGCGTTCTAGTTTTAAAACTGGAAACAATAGAAATGGCAGCGTGGTTCGCGCAATGTTCCCGCCATAATGACCGGCCGCTTAGTCTTAACACATTAATTGTACTCATATCTAAAAAAGGGGTTTACGTGACCTGATTTGCTATAAACAAAAATAATCAAATGGGACTAGATAAGCTGCAGAACCGTCTTCAGCCGGTAATCTAGGCTAGGCCTTCAGCTACCATAAACCTAGTCCAGGTTAGCGAACCTTTATGAATCAAAGTGCTATTTTTTCTTAGACGTGCCATCAAATTTTGACTGATTATTACAAATCCATGATGCATGGTAATGACATCGCGTTCGCTTTTTATAATACCTACTTTATACTTTTTCGTAGTGTATATATGATCATCGACGTGCCCAAAATTATTGTGTCGTTTGCCAATAATGGCGTACGCCACTATATAGTGGTTCACCAGCCCTGACCTAGTCTTGTTACCTTTTTTTTTAATATCTTGAGGAGCAGCTACTCCTCCCCTCTTGCGGCGGCGCCCAGGATACTCTGTTTTTATTTTGATTACATAATCTTATATAAAGAAGCTTTAAAACTAATTTGTTGTTGCACTATATGTCCAGTAAAAATGAAATATACAAATTTTGTTATAAAAAATCCTTTCACTTAAAAGGTCGATTTAGAATCATAATTGATCTTAGTTAAATCAATATTTGCCTCATTAGAATATGAATGAAAAGGAATGTTGTAAGGTTATTGAAGTACTCTAAAACATTTCAATTATCTAACAACCAATCTTGATCGAAAAATGCACTGTTAAATAATATACTTCGTATCGAAAACAAATAATAAACATTGAGAATTTCTCTCGGAGCTGTAATTGCAACGTCTGTTTGCTCCAATAAACTTTCTTATTGGAAAGCTGTCACAAGTTTCACGGTCTGCCGGCTCCGGAAATGTCGAGCCTACATCTTAATATCTAGAACCGATCCCTTTCATATGTTCGTCGAGCTGAAATTCATAGCATATTTACTAAAATTCGTTACATTTGGTTTAACATTGTATTAAGTTGTTGAAGAGAAATAAACAAAGAAATTGTATCTCCATAGACTAGTATCCTTTTTCGTTAATTTATAGATAAATATAAATAAGTAAGAGTAAAAAGTATTGTTAAACTCTTTTCACTAATATAACCTAAAAAGGTTCAAAGGGAAACAACCTTTGTGAAAAGTCGGAATTTTGACTGATTTGAAATGAAACAAATATTTTCATGCAGTAAATAATTTTATTTCAAAAACTTCTTATATCATCAACCCTTCGTTATATTTGTCGTGAACGTGGAATTATGTACGAGTATCTTTGCTTAAACAGCTATTATCCGTCATTATTGTCTCTCAGGATAACACCTGATTTCACATCCGTAATTACTTCCAAATCTTTTTATAACTTTGAAAAAAACTAAGAAGGAAACCAAACCCAGAAACATCAATACATTATGGAAGACGATATAAATTTTATCTACTTCTTTCATTCTAGCATCCTTAATTAATAATTTCTTTTAAAATTTATTTTTAATCTATATTGATAAATTAAATAAATCGGGATTTAATACTTGGGAGTCGAAATTTAACACAATATTATATCGTTAATATTAATAAACAATTTAAGAAAAAAACTAATTTGTATTTTTGTATATTAAAATTCGATTTTTTATTAACAAAATTGATACATTTAAATACGTATATCAATGATCCTCACATCTATTAATTAAAGGTGTTCTCCACAACTTATTTATTTAAGTCTACCAACTCTCTAATAGGTAACCCGATATTTTCAACTTCAAATTCAGAATCTTACTATTTACTAGCTGTTGAACGCGACTTCGTCTGCGTGAAATTTCAATGTTCAAACCTTACACTCGCCCCTTATTTTCAACCTATTACCAAAGGCATTAACTTAGTAGCAATCTACTGAACAAAATCTACTGATGAAAGATTCCAAATTTCTAAGCCCGGTAGTTTGTGAGCTGATTTTTCGGTTACCCTTATTGTTTTACTATTTATTATCAGTTTCCTAAAATCCATAACTTGCATATCATAATTTTGGCTTTTGATTTGCAAGAAGCCGAATTTGATATGTGGAAATTCGATTCCGTTTCGAAAAATACGAATTTCATTTGAAAGTGTCCGAATTTAAAGTTGAAAATCTATATAACTTTAATAATTTCCTTGGGAAACAAACTTAATTTATCACTTCAATACCTTTCTAAGGATATGAATAGTTTTTAGGTTTATTTACACATCATTTATCATTTCTTAGATAAATTTCTCTAAATCTTTAAATACGTCATCTATATCTTGTTCAACAGTTTGTGTTAATTTAGAATGAACTATTTTTATTACCAATAATTATAATTAATATCCAATGTTATTATTTCATTAAATAATTTGATTTTATACATATTTTTTATGTCATCATGAATTTATCTGTTGATTTACAATTGAAAATAATTTTTATAAAAATGGCAGTTTAATATCACGTTTAATTTTAAAATCAAGATAATCATTGCTCATCTAATTTTTCAACATTGACGTCATTATTGCCAGACAAATATAATTAAATACTTTAATTTAATAATAATATTAAATGTAAATTATTATACAAAAAAAGATTTCTATATTTATTTTTAATTTTCTATGCACACGTTTTGTATATTTACATTTAAACTGACTGAACGAATATCACAAAATAATCGGCCAATGCTCATTGTGCGCTTTTTCACTTTCACACAAACCTTTTACACCGTGTACATAGAAAACATATTTATATCAATTTTAAAACATACACTCACTCAATTATATTAAGGAACACATTATTGACAGTGTTATAATTTTGATAATATTTAGAATAATCCATTAACATCTGATTAGGTCTTGGTCCAAACTATATACATATTTTACTGTAATTTTCGTGTATTTAAATACATGACCTCTGGATAATTTTAATCTAACTTTGTCACATTTTATGTAGAATAAAATAACCGCCACGAATCTTTGTGATACTGAAGTTAGCAATAAATAACCTCGCAGTTCCTCGAAATTCTATTTCCGTGCAAAAATCATTCAATATTTTTAAAGCTAACTTCAGATCCACAAACATTTGAGACGTGACATCAGATATAATCATTGAACTTGTCAGCATTTAGCTGCTAATAGATATTAATTAATATTAATATTATCAACAATTTTCATATTCCAACATTAAAATTCTCTTATTTAGAGAAGAGAAAACAATAATAGATATGTTGAGACTCCGCGGGAGAAGCCAGTCAAACTGTTGTGACTCTGTCGACTTCTACGTAACGCACGGAGTCTTCGCTTGGTCAGCAAATCACTTCCTTCTCTTCAAATATTGCCGTGTCTGATGACAGACTCTTGAGACGATGTTGCAGAGCTGATCGTCTGCGGCGGCAGGGGCGAGCTGCCGCTATCTATGTATGAAATTAAAAAAAGAACAATAAATATCACAGAGTCATGGAGAAGGCGTTTAGAATGAGGTTGTTAAATATGGGATTTTTGTATGATTGTTAATTGCAAAAGATTAAATGAATTTCAGAACTTACCACAGCAATTACAGTAAGGATAGTAAGCGCGAGCATCGCTGCAGCATAATGTGCGGGAACTCGAAGCAGCGCCGAACACTCAGAGAGGCGTTCGTCCTCGCCCTGAGGACACTGCACCACACCGTCACACCAAAGCGCTGGAGCTATGCACGCGTCCAGCGACGCGCATTTATACTGACACTCGCCAGATAATGCGAAAACGCCACCACGTTGACTGGCATGTCTAAAACGAATGGATCATTGAAAGCCAGTTTCTCAAAAAACCGTAGTAACCAAAGTATATTTAATAACTAAATACCCCTAAACCAAGATATCGTTATCTGAAACTAAGCATAATCGTAGTAGTTATAGAAGTATGACTTTACCTTCTAGAAAGTTCCAACCACGTGATATAATATGATCCACTTTCTTCTGCTAATAACTCAACAGATAAAGATCGTGGCCAGTCCAAATCAAAATGATCAGGTGATGGAGGAGGCGCCAAAACATGACGCGCTAGCGGTTCCACTTCCTTAGACCAACCATCCGAAAAAATTTCCACCGTATCATCCTACAATGTTTGAAGAAAATGGTAAATACTATTCGGTGTCAAGTAAGAATTTTTGTTCTACCACATTCAAAACTTGAATAGTCTTTCAATTGACCAACTCTGAGTATAACAAGTTATCAAGTAAAAGTTATATTACCGGATCTTGAGGCGGATTAGGGCAGATAAATATAGGTGTCAAGCCCCCAGCATACACCGCTATACGATTTGGTGTCCTGCACAAGTGTCTTAAATCTGGTGCAACGGTTATATTGTTTAGTAAGGTGAAGTTGTCCAGTTCAGGTTCCTTTATAATGTTCCCTCTGATTTGTAGATACAGATATCTACCGGGCGATGGATCTATCAGCCAAGGACGATGTTCACAACGATCCTGTTGGAAAATAAACTACAATTAATAACTAAGGACAATAATATTTTATATTGTATTTTGCTATGGCTTTTTTTTTAAATTTCGAATGAAATCAAAAATCTTAATTTCACACAAGAAAGTTTGAAATTCAAATAATATTTTATGAGAGATTTTTTTACAATAAACAGTAAAAGAGCGGGACGATTTTCAGCGCAATGTACGTAATAAAATGGCTTCAGAGTAAATAGCCATTTTCCTTGAATAGTTTGCATTAACTTCAATCAAATCGAACAAGGAATGGGTGACTTTATAGAAGCAGTACTTCAGCTCTTTCTGGAAATACGGATGAAGATGTGTAAATATGTATAATGGGAATTTATACAACACGAATGCAAATAGGAAAGCATCTCTACAATAGAAAGGACCTACATTATTCACTAGCTTTCTATGTCTATATATGCCTGCAGTTCCCTAAACGTCACGTAATATCAACATACTAACCAACTCTGTATTTGGCGAAGACGTCAACCTTAATTCTCCACTAGCGCCAAAAGCCCGATGCGTGTTCTCGCATAACATTTCCTGACGAACAAACTCGACGGTCGCCTCGAAACCAAACGATCGGAAATCATCCGTAGCAGTCATGTTCACCACGTCGAATTTTAACTCCGCTACAGTCGTCTTTGATATAAATTCATAATCACCAACGTCGCTACAAATCAAATTAGATTTCATATTACCTATTATAGAACAAATAAATCGATTTATATTTATTTTTACTTATAAGAAAACAACTTAAGTAACAAAGAAAGGAAAAGATAATCTTTACAATCTTAAACAGACCTAATTCAGTTCGAATTATTTCATATTGTTCTTAAAGTCGTTACGAAAAGGAATATGAAATTAGATTATTTTTTATCGAATGAGAAATGAAATACTAAATTACCTGCACAAGCAGTCTCTAGGCACTCTCGGTCCGTTATCTCGCCAAGGTCTCTCGAACACCCTGAGGGCGGCGGTGGGGTCACCCCCGCAGCGGTACCAGGGCGAGTGCGCGGAGTGCACCGACCTGCACAGCCTGCCCCCGCTCCGTATGCCCCAAACGCGCAGCCTTATCACCTCACCGACATTTGCTTCGAATCGGTACGTACAGCTAAGGAACATGTATTTTATTCTACCTCGTTGTAAAGACATTTCAGTACCTACTAGGTTTTAGAAAAAAGTTTTCATCATAACGCTAAATAACAAAAAGGTGTCAACAAATTAAAGAGACTGACTATACAGTTATTGTATGCGTTGTTTATCTAATCGTAATCATCTTATTGTAAAAACATTCATCAGAACATTATTAACTAAATAGTAAATGATAGTCTACAATATACATAGGCATTACGACGGCAACAATATACCTTGGAATTTCTTACAAGTAGATCGTTTATATCGCGATCAGTTGTACGAGAACTAATACAAAAAGGGATGTAACAAATTTTACTGTACCTTATATTGCGCTTTCCACCTCGTCCGTACAAAAACACGTCCCTCGGGGAAGAGAAGCTAACGGGCGGGTCGGGCGGCGCTTCGGGAAATGAACGCGACGAGAAACGTCTCGAACATGGCCCTTGACCCCACGGCTCGCCGTCTTGATGCAAATCGACAAACTCGTACAGAGCCTTGAAGAATACGGGTCTGGAAGTTACATGAATATATGTTTCTCATAGGATTTTACACTTTATCCTACGTAAATAAGATATACAAGGTACACAGATGACCCTATTAGTGGGAAGCGATCGGTCTATTTTATACTCTGATTTCCGAATACAATTTACAGACAAGGCGAAAAATTGTGTTATTTTACGAGCTAAAAATAATAGAAATGTCCAATGAAGTATATAAAATAAATTTGTTTTTAGCAGAATAAACAAAATATACTTAATAGTTTAAAACTAATAAAGTTACAAACTAGTAATGTTCATGGTAACGACATCGACTTACTTGAGAGCGGTCCCCTGAGTCAGTTTCAATTCTAAAGTTAAAGAGTCCCCCTTGGAGAGAAAGCTTTCTGTACGAGTGCAGGCTCTAGATTTACGTAATAAAGCATGTTCACACGTGCGAGGTGCGCGCTCGCGGCAGAACCGCGCGATCAGTGTGGCATTCGTCGGAGGACGGCCGACAATAACCGATTGCGGTGAAGTCGCTCTTGACATCTGCACCGAACGCTCTCTATCACTGAAACAAGTACAATCCTTGTATGTTGGCTTTATTCGAAACACATTTTGCATCATAATTAGCTCACGCTAGCTATGTATTATAACTACGTCGTCATCATCAGCTTTTGTCTGCCCACAGCTGAACATATATGCCCCTATGTCTACGTACTTAAATAATATTGGAAAGCATAAGTTACATCATTTATTATTGCAAAAGTTTACTTTTTATTTGTTAAATTGAATAAATCTATCTCAAAAATTACATAACCGAAAGAGAAACTAAAATAGGCAAATAATAAATTAAGTTTATCCATTTGGGATTCATAAATAAATGTAAGCTTAACCATAAACCGCTTGAAAATTCGAGCCAATAAAAACTCACCAGAATATATCACTGCAGCCTGGCGATATTCGCATCGGACCGTCCCATATATTCAAATGGCTACCGCAATACTCATCCTCAGGCAAGTTCGGATTTAACGCGTTCGTTACATAAAACTTTAACACGGAGAACCAAACGCGGAATCTTGGCGCTGAGAATGACGGCCGTCTGTAGATAATGTTCCGACCAGACGGTCCTGAAGTGTCGATCCCTTGCATATGGTATAGACAGGTTGTGTTAGGAGGGAGGGAGTGTTGAGGATGTTCTAACACACCTTTCCCAGTCCCCCTAATCCAGAATTCGCATGCTCTTTTGTTCTTCGCATAAGTAGGTGATTGTTGATCAACGAATCTAACCTAAAATTAAATTTAGATTTGAAACTGTTTTTCAATACTCTTCTTGTACCTTTGTACTTTAACTTTATTAATTAAATTGCTATTATTTAACAATAGAAAAGCAATACTCATTTCATAGAAAATTACACAAGTAGGTTAGGATGACAGTTCGCTATTGCTGTGACCCGTTTTAAAGTCAGCGACATCGTTCGCACTTTTTACCAGGAAATGGGAAAGAATTTGTGTTTAAAAACAGAGAAATTCAGGCCTTGCCACTTTTCCTGTGCAGTATTTCTCATATGTCGGTACTCGTGCGTCGGTTTATTGGAATGTTCGTTAGCAAATTGTGACAGTTCGTTAAAAATGTGTGCTACATTGATAACCTCTTTAGTTTTGTTCTGTATTTTTTTGTTAAATAAACAAATGTTTATACTTTCAAAGATTGAACGAGTATGTCACATATTGTAATTTTTACTTTATTTACTACAAATTAATAAGAGTTGTTTATAAATCTCCTAACGAAATAAAAGGCTTGATGTTATATGTTGACCCGGATAATACAAGGTCATGATTATCTGGCTAATTGAGATTCAATGATACGTAAGTGAAGTCGTAGGAATTAACTAGTAAAATATAATTCAATAATACATTCCCTTGGGCGACTTTTTAATTAAATAGTCAGTACTAGTCTAAACAATAAATACTTTGTAAATGAAAACAATTTCTAACAATGTCTCCGTGATTAAAAAACACAGTTTATCTATTAACTGATAGAGATTCCTAATTATTAAAACATGGTTACTTAGTGCAAAGTTATCGATATTAGAAAAAATGTTCAATAAAACAAATAATAAAAAGTGTAAGTCACCTCGACTTCCAACTGGAATCCATGAAGCGATTGTAACGTCGCCGGTTGTAAAAACGTTCCAAAAGGCGAAGTCGTAAATTCCACAAGCAATTCGGGTCCGCTCGATATCGCCTCGGGGACCGCCACCCCGCCGCCGCAGAATCTTAGAATAACTGGATCTCTAGTCGTGTAACCATCATAAACGGTTACATAGTCCTGCACTTCATCACATTGTTGCCAGAATTTAAGTTCCCTACCATTGTTCCCTCTTTCTTGCTGAGCTGTAGCGTACAAGGCTTTCTGACTTCTGATAGATACTAGCTGACCATTCGGTTGTTTGACTATGATCAATGCGTGTTTCCCTTGAGGTACTTCATGTTGTCGCACCGCATAGTAACATGTCAAATTCCTTGGGTAAACTCCTGGATAATTGGGGGACTGCAATCTACACTTTTTACGATCGCAATCGCTGAATATCCTCGAGCAATAAGTCCCAGATATTAAATCTCCGAGGTAATATTCCAAGTTCCTCGGCCTAGCGACGTTTATTTCATCGTTACGTGATATGTTTAATGTAGGGGGTAACGGTCTGAGTTTGAAAAATGGCCGCTCTGAAAATAATAAAAATTATTACGTAATACAAAGCTTTTAATATTGCAAATTATTAGCAACAATGACTTTAAAAATATCCTATGCTAAGTAATTGGACTAGAATCAGGAGGTTTTTTAAGTATTTTAGATTAAAAACCTAGATATTTAAAACCTTAAACAATATACAAACATTTACCAGAGGGTGGTGATCCTCCATATCTCACAGTAGCATATTCCTTCCTTAGCACTTTATACGCCATACGAAAGTCAAAGTTATAATTATTCTGTTCCTTCGATAGATGTAATAATCTTATAATTAGAGTTATAGACTTCGTCTCGCTGTAGTATATAGAGGGTCCCCAAGATGTGCCACACCATGAACCACCGACTTGTGGTCTACTGGCCTCTTGGATTTGCATGTAGCCATCAGGACAGCCATCTTCAGTAAAAGATGTGAAGCGACCGAGTGTAAAACTATCGAATAAAACCTGATAAGAAAACTTGCCATTAATATGATGAATCAGACATAGTTAAAATATTGATCAATCTCTGAATCTTCATAGTTTTTAATCGGTTTCCGGTAATTTTAAAAAATTACAGTATTGATTCTAAAATAAAGCCTACGTACTACGTCATAAAGTTAGTCCAAAAATCAATTCACTATATTATGTTGTTCATAGCTTCAAATTCTGAGTAAAATACCCATGTTATCTCGTAAGCAAAGGAATGTTTAGAACTGGCATGTCTTTATAAGTACAAAATATGTTTATAAGTTTAGTAGAAATCCATCCTGAAACACGTCTTACCTGCACTAAATCCCCATGTATACCGCCAGAAGCTGTGATTGTCAACAGACATACATACGGAACCAAATCCTCTCGAGGTCTGTGAAGTTCCAATTCGTATGTTCTGCCAATATCACCATAATATGTCCTATTACAACCTGACACCAAAGAAAACCAAATTATAAGTTGAACTAACAGAACTGCGAACTAACCAACCTTTTACATTGTAAGAGTCTTTGTTACTTTTTATATAATACTAAATCACTTCCTACTTAGAATAAATACGAGTAAACCGAAATAAAAACCGAAATTATCATCAATTTTTTTCATAAAATGTTTTATAATAACGGTAAGGGAATTTGATTGACATTTTTTTCAAAATAAATGCAAAATAGACGGTAGCAAATCTTTAACGATTACTGCCTCACAAAGGCTTTTGAAAGGGGCATTACTGTCGTGTTTGTGTAACATAACCAACATGCTCCACGCGACGTAAAGATGAATATCCTGGATCCAGTTTTCAAGAGCTCTTTATATAATGGAAGGCTGTGCTCACGCCGGCGCTGAGCCCTTCACTGCGGTACAGGACCGCTTTGTGCTACATTCAAAGCGTAAATCGCAATTTAGACCCTTTTTTATTTCATCGGTCAAATACACGACACTTTAAAGGCAAAAAAATTGACAATGAAGGTCTTAATTTCATAGAACTTCTTTCTATATTTAAACACGGTTGACATATAATACTGAAGACTGTTTACTCTAAAAAATCCAATACACGATTAACCTTGTACGATGAAGCAACTAAAATATTAACCTTGTACGATGAAGCAACTAAAATATTAACCTTGTACGATGAAGCAACTAAAATATTAACCTTGTACGATGAAGCAACTAAAATATTAACCTTGTACGATAAGCAACTCAAATATTAATGAACAAGCTGTTGCTCGTGACTTCGCCCTCCGATTTAAAAATATTAAACATATAGCCTATGTTATTCATTGATAACGTAAATTTTTAATGGTGAAAGAATTTTTGAAATCGGCCCAGTAGTTTTTGAATTATTTCAGTACATACAAAAATACTAATCATTATTTTTTCTCTTTATAATATTAGTATAGATGAAAGCAAAAATAGAAATTTTTAAAAATAATCGTGATCTAAATTTAACATGCCGTAGAATTTTCATAAAATTTACAGTTAAAAATGCTATTTTTCTATTCTACTGAATGAATTAATTGTTTTAAAATGGTTTCGTATAAATATAAAACATAAAACCTTTGAGCACAAAGGCTTTGTTTCTTCATTACAATGCGCACCACTAAGGTGGATTTTTGTTAACCTAAATCTGTTTTTAAACAATGGTTACAAACAGAATAATTAAAAAATAATAATATACATAGATATTTCAATAACATTATTATTGCCTTAAGTTACTATATGCCTCGATTAACGTAATATACCAAGCTGATTCCAAAAAAAACAGAATGGCAACTTTTTTTTTTAAATTTCCTTGCGAAATATTTGCGCTAGTATTGGCAAAGATTTAAAGAAACGCAATATACAAATTATGAGTCAGTCAAACTGTGCTAATTACATATCAGATGACCTCTGCCAGCCTATTTACATAGATTGGGCTACGTATGAAAGCTTATTTAAATTGTGTGACAAAAGTTTCATTTTGATAATCAAACACGTTGCCGTAGAACATAAAAAGCTCGATAACCAGTTTTACGGTTCCAGCCGCCATCTGTCTTATCTTGGCAGCTTTATAGCAGCCTACGCAGCGCAGTTACCGGCGACGTAAATCGCAAGGGAAAAGATCAATGTTTACTTTGTTTTCTCTAAATACATTAAATATTCGAAGCTAAGGAAATAAGCTAACAAGAAATATCAACAAACATTTTTTTGCGTACATCATCATCTTCCTCTTTATCCCACTGCCGTAGGGTCGGCGCGGCAGGTTTTTGCAACTGTTACATACATCATCTCAGTTATCACTCTTCTTGATTATGTCACCTTTCACGTCCATCCATCTCTTTCTAGGTGTACTTCTACCGGTGTGCCTCCACACTCATAAAGAACGTTCTCATTGTGACATACATGTGTGGAGTTTTTATAAAAAAATCTCTTTATAGTTTGGTAATATATTTCAAATACATTTTTTTTAACTTGCAAACAATTCAGTAACACCTCTTTGAGTATTAATTCACTTTTAACATAACACTACAGCAAACTGTGCTCATAAATTGTAGTGATACGGGCGAAATAAATTAGCATTGACACAGAGAAGCTGAGAAGAGTGTTGGTGGCGCACTTTAATTTAAATTCATTCCATTTTAAAACACAGCGCTGTAGTACTGTTATTGTAGTGAATATGCTATTTGTATTAACAAATGTGCAATCATTTATGCCACATTCCGATAGTGAAAATAAACGAATAAGAGATATTAAAAACAATTTAAATGCAAGGCACTGCACTTAAGTTCAATAATACCGACATAACGTTGGAACGGTAACATACATTTAGTTAGGAGAATATGAGAGCCTCTTATAAAGTGTGAGTGTCTTCTGATATTTTTAAAGTAATATCTCCTTTATAATAATGTACATTAAATGAAATCGAGTCGTCCGCATCGGTTAACGTGGACCGACTATCGGGGTCACGAGCTCAAATCCGCGAGAGTAATCCGATTGTGTAACCGCGTCCGCTCGGAAACTGACGAAGGATCGAACTCTACGACTCACTCGGTCGCGTGTCCTGCCCTAATTCAATTACTGACTCAGGTTAACGTCGTTTTTTAACCTTTTGAGGTATCAAATTATGATGATAAATAGAGGTCAAACTCCGAAAAAATTGAGACATTATATTAACTAAAGACTTCAAGGGACTTCATTGTGATGAACCACAAATATTACTAACTTTTCCTTTTGGAAACTGTCTTCTGTTGTAGACAGATTTTCTTAATGTAGTTAACAATTAATACTTGTGTAACTAACCGGGAAACTGCAAATAAATGTAATGTTGTACAATATAGACTTAGGAAGCTTTAATAGACTGAAATGCGCTATAAAAATAAAGTTTCTCTTTTCGTTTCTGAAGCGAGATCGCAGCTAAAGGCCGCTTTACGACTGCTCGTAACGATGGATGAAATCGCTAGTGAGGTATTGCAAAGGCCGTTACAATGTTACGATACAATTACTTCCAGTATCTTCACTCTGTTAACAGATATTAACTATATGATGGTGCAAGGTTTAATACTTTCGATTTTTTTTAAAAAAGAGAATAATATCATTAGAGAAAAAAATTGCAGAAAATTATTATGTGATTTCTTTTAATGTGTTTACTATACCCCTTAATTACAACAAAGTAAAAACAATTATGACATTCTAAATATTATTTATATCAGCTTGATTAAATTAACTTTCATTAATTTAATCGTTAATATTCAATCAAACAGTAAATTATTACATTATCGAGCTTCTAAGAACAAGGGTATAATATTCTTAATGAAACGAATTATAAGTTCACAGGAAGAGTCAGATCTCGAGAGGTTTCGTTTAACAAAATGCGAAACCTTTAAAGTGCTACTGTTGAGAGTGGCCGAGTTTGTGCCGACCCTAAGTCGGAGCAGATAAGTACGAACAGATTAAATATCTAATAAGATTATAGACCTTGTTAACTCGACCTGTTGTTGACAGAATAAATAGATGAGATGAGTTCTTTGATTCTGTTACATTACTTTGGCGTATAATACAAATAAAACAATTAGATTACGCAATGTAGCTCATAAAAAGATTAATTCCGTATCAGATTGTATACCAAACAGCGAACTTTTTGTTTAATCTCCAAGCTCAGATAAAATAAGAATAACTATATGCTACGTCGACATAAACATTGAGATAAATGTTATAGCGAGACCGGTGTAAGTATACAAAATGTGATTACATTTCATGTCAAGTTCTGGAAAATTGCATGCACCTTAATATCGTCTTCAAGTGTAAATATAGAGCGCAATCGTCTAGACGCTCCTGTCGCGACATCGCTAATATTTTATGCACCATGTTATAAACTGTCCTATTTACTGAACACTCGATATTTGGTGCAAATAGAATTTTATATTGGCAATAAAAGACCATGACTTTTCACTACTAGAGTAGGTATCTTTACCCAGGATGCTAAAAAAAATAGTCAACGATTTCCATGTAAAACAAATTTTATTCTAAGAGATTAAGTAACTATAATATATAATAAGTTAATTTACGGTAGAGCATGAATAACAGTGAGGAGAAAAAGGACGACATAGTATTCTGATCCACTCATCAATATTTCAAATCGTTAATTGAAGCTCTTCGCTATGAAAATACATCACTAAAATATTCAAGAGACAGACACATGAATAACGTGGATAAGGAGGTTTTGCAAATTAGCATACTGAAGCAGCATTTCGTCACGTGTCGATGGATCGATATTCATTTGAGTAGACATGTCCCAGTTATGATAACGTGTTTAATACAGAAGTTGAGTAACGTTAAACTTTGAAAATGTACTTGCAAAAAGTATGCAGTATTAATGTAAGTCCCAGTCAATATTTCAGATCTTCTCTTCGTTATATATACTAGAAATTTAACATTTACGCTTTTTAAGTTTCTCCTAACTTCAACAGTTAATTGACAATAATTAAAAAAGGTTGAAAGACACTCAATTTGAGACTCCCTCTGGCCCAATTAGATCAAAAGACGTGACGACTTATAATGTAATTAACAAAATAAATTGAGTTGAATTCGCTTTTAAAAAAGCGAGAGGGAATTGTGGTTCTATCTCTATGCTCCCTTATTCCCAATTGCAATTACTTTTCCTATCTCTGTAAAGGAAGTCATATCTCGTTATAGCTTTTATAAAATCAGTTCCGACATATTGTATAGAGCGTAGTTTAAGATAATGAAGGATTAGCGATACACTCCACACCTTTTGTGATCTAATTAGGTTTAAAAAAAACAAAAAAAAAACTTTAAGATAATGCCATTTAAAGATAAATGACACTCTTAAATTTTTCTCAATGCAGTGGTTCCAATTACACCTATTTTTTTAACTAAAGAAGTACTTTTACCAATAATGATCGCTAAAGAATTGAAATTTCAAACATTCAGACATGTCAGACACATAAAAATATACTAAAGGTGTGTTGTGAACAAACGTGAATACTCAGCATAAAAGAGTAGAACTAGAATAATAAAAGACTAATAGTGGAATACGTTCCGCATTCAATGGTGCGAAAGTCAAACAGTATCGAGGTAGACAAGCAAATTGCTCGGCCCCTAGTGTTTGCTTTTCATTTCAATTTGAGCCGGCTCAGTATGTGGTAGTTATAAAGCAAGACTCAGCGAAAACAGATACAAAGACCTACCACACCATAGAGTTTGAAAAGTAAACGAAATTTTGAACAGAATGTTGAATGATCTAGTCTAGTTACTGCATTGAATTGCAATTTTGTTTTGGTGTTTTGTTTACAATTTTTTTATAAAGTTTTCACTAGAATCGGACTTTAAAAAAACACAAGATTTAGATTTTAGCGATTGAGAGAAGCGACTCCTTACGCGGAATTAAAAAAAAAAGTGAGTAGCCTATGTGTTCTTCCAGACTATCCTCTACGTATATGCCAAATTTCATCGAGATCCCTTCAGACGTTTATGATACAAACTAATTACAAACAAACTAACAAACATAAGTAAATATCTAGATGTCCCTAGTTTAAAATACTAACGCATCTACGATAAAACACTTTAAACCTTGATAGCTTACAAAGAAAGGTGTGTAGTGCATTAAATAACTTACGTGTGCAATGTCTTGGCTCGTCAGAAGAATCACCGCAATCGTTTGTACCGTCGCAGAATCGATTTATAGGTATGCATTTTTTGTTCACACAATGATATTCAGATATGCGGCACCGAGAATCGTTCCCATGCAGAACTGGCAGTGACTCCGGCTCCGGAATTTCATTACTCACATACGGTTTGTCTCTCTGATACACGCTTTTCGGAGCTTCACTCACGAAATCGCAATCGGTGAATTTGATTAGCGTGAATATTAAAAGACCGATTCTCAATCCATTATCACTGGAACCTGAAACAAAAGATTCAACATGTTAATACATTTTAAAGTATTTACTACATTTCACAAGAAAGTAATCAATTCTGATGAAAACAAAGAACGTATCTAACGCTTTGCAAGACCCATTTCACAATTTAACATTTCCGTTACATTTATTTTCCAGCATGCAGGTAACAGGTCGGCCTATGTGTGCCACCTTTTAACAAATAGCTGAAGGAAGAAAGCTCTCAAAAGAGCGGAACATTTTTCTTACTTAAAAACACTAAGCCTTTTTAAAATACTATGAGCAAAAGACCATTTTACGAGGCAGTTGTGCGAGTCAGTCGAGTTTAAAAGCTAAAAATGAAGTTCTTGTGCAGACGGAATTAGCAACTCCATAATGTGTACGAAACCCAAAGGCAAAAAAATCCAAACGGCTTATGAAATAACTCATCAAATCCCTATAAACGCTGTGAGATAGATTTGAAAATTTATCCTCTAATTTCTTTGAAAAAATTTTCATACCTCGCTTCGTCTCTCGGTTGCGAGCTTTACAAAGTTATGCTGAGAACGCCCATTAATCTTATTTCATAAAGCCTATTTGATATTACTGTATCAATACCATTGAATACTTTTTGGCTTGTAATTTTAATGCCTCCAGAACAGACAATCAGAACAGATCTCAATTTTTCTTTCGCCAATATGTTAAAGTCCATATTTCGTGGTAGCTGTTGTTTATGATTAAAAAGAAGATATATTTAAAACAGGAAACTAATGTCACTTGTCATCTTGCTGTTCTATAAAAATGGTTTTCACATATTAAATTCATAACTCCTGTATTATCGTTATTCTCATTTAAACAGCTGTATTCTTCAGAGCCTTGGTGCGTGCCAGTAAGTTAAGATATTGTTGTAAATATTTGGTAATCCATTTTATCACCGGATGTAACGGAAACGTTTGCGAAACCACATTAAAATAAAACTCTCGTGTATTTCACTTCTATTTTACACACACAAGTTGCAGCCGCTAGAAAACTCCTCAAATTAGCATCCAATTTGTATAATGGCTTTCAATTTGAACCAACGTGTTAAATTCAAACGAGAGCTCTACAGTTTTTGCGTAACTTCAACAAAACTTTTAACCTCCGTTTAAAAAATGGTTGGAAAAATATAATAAAATATCTTATTTACTTCTTCAAAGTTCACACCATACTATTCAGAAGACAAACATTGATCAACTTGTTTCTACAGCGAGATCGTAAAGGGACACTATACTTTTTATGGGAAGACGACGATATTTTCCCTCAGTACTGTACTTTTTATGACAAATAAAGCAACAGCTTGTTTTATTTCTTTGCTTATCGTAAAAATGAAGAATATAAATACTGATAGATAAAAGTGATGCGCAGATATCAATAAAATACAACAATAGTACGAAATCAAAAAATAGAGAAACGTCTAGAACATTAACTTAACTACAATCAGAAGAAAGAAGCAAAGAACGTATAAAGTATACAGTAAGGATTTGGCCCATTTTCCCCAAAGGAATCTTATTTTTTTAAGACATTTTTAGCGCCGAATCTATCTGCCTGGAAGATACTTCATAAATACTAAGATTTCAAGTAATATGGTCTACAACTGACACTGAAAATACGACTGAAATATTCAAAACATTCAAATAATTACACAAATTCTTTCTGGTGTTAAGTTTATTTATTTTCCATTTCCTAGCTGTAGTAACGATATACATAAATGTTGCCGTCCTGATTGATTCCGCATTTTCAAACGCTTCCAACTGTGAAAAACAACGACTACCGCTGCGTTATTGCGCGCAGCCGGTTGCCCTACATATCTTGCAGCATTGAATGGAAACATTGGCCATTGTTGCTATTCAATAAATAAACTCCTTAGAATTTTCATTTTACTGCCTCATGGTCGGTTTAAGGAGCAATTGTTTTTATTCTATTTGCTATTTATAAAATACATTTTTACAAGCTTCTTGAGAGATATTAATTTCAAATTAAGGGGTTTCCTGCACTATGAAATATTTAAAAATATTAGCGAGAGTAGCAATACCATCTGTTGCACTTCAAATCCTTGCTCTTTTTAGAAAAAATATTTTACTATTTTTGACGGATGTCCAAATTATTGCAGTTGCAGTTGTTGCAGTTGCATCCAATGTTGTGATAAAGGGGGGCCGATGTAATTGCAAGAACTAACCTTGAGAGTAAATTAAAGGTCGACATATGGAACACAAACACAATCACTGTTCGAGACAATTGAATTTGCATTACCGACAACTATTTTGTAATGAAACGGTGGTTGGATACGGACTGATTTACTATTAATCATCTGACGGCAGGTTATACGATAGGTTCGTCTACATTAAACACAATATTTCATTTTCTTTTTCCATGTATTTTACAATTTTCCATGTCTCTTTTCCAGTATCAATATTGTAAAATTTTTAGAAGAAACAGATTTAAACCTAATAACTTTCTGCGTTCCTTTTAAAAGCATCGTTTCCTTTATCAGCGCTTGATATCTATTGGATTAGTCTAATAGATATCGAAACTGTATTTGTTTTAGGTCCTACACTTTTCCTTATATTGTTGATATCATTATATCCCTCAATGGAGTAACGTCAGTCAGCTTTGTTATCAACATTCCGTGCAAGTATTCATGAATTTATTACGAAGGTAGACATTCCAGCGAGCGGTACACAAAGCAAATATCCCCAGCCTAGATATCTAGGTCAATGCCACGCAAAAATTCCAACGCCGTACATCGTTTTATTTTACAAATGAAACTTTTTACGCTCTTTTTAGGGAAGAGGTTTTTATAAACTTTTTAAATTAAAACACACGTTGGAAGCGTTTCTTTTTATTCTTGCAAAATATGAAAATTAATATTCGAACTTTATCTGCGTCTTTTTTTTATAATATAAGGTGGAAAAGAGCAAGCGGCCACCTGAATCCACCGAAATGGAAAGCGACCGCTGCCCATAAACATCCGCAATTGCAGAAGCGTTGCCTACCCTTAATTGACGGAGGAGGAGACGCACATAAATAGGACATTTTCCCTTCCTAGGCGTGTCCTCCACCGTCAAATCCACTTTTCCTTCCCATCCTTTCCTCTTAAGAAAAGACATTCTAATTTCTAATTTCTCATCACTTTGATAAGATTTTTATTTGGTTCATTGTGTTATAATGCTTCGGAATGGACCAAGTCCACCTATGTTCATGATAAAAAATAATGTAAAAAATGCATAAACTATTAATTAAAATTTAAAAAGGCACTGCAATATTAATGACACTTTATCAATCGACAAAACAAAAAAATTAAGCTCTCTATTCATTGGGTTTAAGGTAGCAAATCTCTCTGGACCTATTTCACCATTATGACATTCAACAGTTTGTGTATATTTCAAAGCAAATTCACTTAAATCCTTCGTGATATATTTAGAAGGCCTCTAGGGTGTTGTAATTTATAAAGCACTTTAGCTTTCGGTTACAAACTTTGGCGTAGAACCTTCAAGTATGCTACGTCTTTACTTAGACAAGTAACGATGTTAAGGTAACAGAAAAACCAACTTGGCATAAGTATTATAAAATCGAATAGCTCGGGATTTTTTTTATGCGATGAGAGAATGGGGGACATAAACCAGAAAACGTTAAGACTACATTAGATGGCTACAAAGGTAGAGGAAGACCGAAGAAAGTATGGATGGATTGAAAGAGGATATGCTTAAGAACAGAGTAACTTCAGATATGACGGCTGATAGAAATGTATGGAAGAGCATCACATACTGTGCCGACCCTCCGTAGGGCCAAGAGCAAATTGATGATGATAGAGTTTGAGATTTTTTTTTAACTCAGAAAAAATTATACATGAAAAATGGTAAATTAAAAATATTTTTTAATCAAGACCACAGTATACGCGTCATTAGCCACTCCTCTTTGCAACATGGTTCGGTGCGTGTTTTCATGAATTTATAATAAAGGGTGACATTCCGATGGGTCGGACACAAAGCAAGCATTACGATGTCAGATTTAGGTTAATTTCATATTAAGAAAATAAAAATGGCGTTCCATAATTTTATACTTCCCCTATGTAACTATAAGTGACTTTTAACAAATAAATTAAGGCAATCGTTTGTTTCTTCCAAAGCGTAAGCACCGTTTAAGATATATTGACTAATTAAAAAGCTCGTAAACTACGGTACGTGCGAGCTTTTATAGTTAAGCTTTTCCACTTCTCATAAAGAGCAAATGAGAACGATTTAAAATTTACATCGACCAACAGTTAAAGTTAAGTTGTAACTTATAATAAATGAATTTATTTTATCATCTTTATTAAGGTCTTTCAAAATAATTGTGATGAGTCAATGTTATCAACATCATAGGGCTCTGGAAAATCCAAATGTTAAAGGCTTCGAGCAAACATTGTTGATCGAAGGTTAAAGGTTATAGTTATCAGTGTTCTCTTCTAAGGACCCTTTGTCATTATAACAATCTTGTTGAAGGTCAACCTTAAAATTTATAAAGGAAAATTAAGTTATCAAAAACAAGAATTACTTTCATTACTTAAGTTGGAAAATATAACAATGACGATTCAAAACTTCTAAAGACATTTTCTAATTGCGCTAAGGGAACTTTGTAATAAATTGGAGAGCTCAGTCTTTGCAGATGTATTATTACAGAGGATCTATCACGAATATTCACGTGATAATTGTGAGCACATCTTCGTAACTTCATACATAATTTGTTTGTTCTACTGTACGTCCGGTAGCTGGTTCGTGCCATGCTGGAGAGTGAGAGGTGTTGGGAAGCGGTTTCTTCCTTCTGCGAAATAATGATTTCGCAGAAGGAGGAAAAGGAACGAGAGCGCGAGGAGGATCCCCTCGCGCCCCCGCTTCGACGCAGACGAGTGGGGAGGAGAAGGCGGCGATATGCTGCTGCCCTCGCCTTCTCCTCGTCTATAGCCGTAGGGCGGTAGATTCGGGGGAATCTACCGCCTAGGCTTAGGGCCGACGATTTTACGAAAACGTTCTTACTAATATTTATGATAAGCCTTCAAGTCTTCGTAATAAATTGTCAAAGGTTTTAATTTCACGATGGTAACTATTGAGATTGATGAAACGTCCATTTCTCAAAGCCGTTTATTAATTTTACAACATAAAACGAAATTATAAATATCAAGTATCTCATGTCCATACTTTAAAAGCCTACCATCTTAAATATTTAAAAAAGCAATTGCCGACAGAGGATTATTGACTTATCAAAAAACAATGACGTTGGAACTATTTAAGCTACATGTATATGTAATTTTTTTATTAATTAGTTAGTCCATGATTGCTATCAAAATCCGGCAAAGCCATCGCAGTTTATTACTTAAACATCGTTAATCTAAAACCATATTAGTCTGATAAACCCATGCTAGAAAATCAAACTATGCCCGATATCAATTTCAGTTAGCCGTTATCGTACTAATTTCAGTTCATTGCACGTTAGAGCATTGATGGCTTGTACGTTAACTTTTGCTACATTAACTTCGCTATTGAGAGCTCTTAAATATTTTTCGTTACTAACACTTGAAGGATTTTATTCATCTTTGAAGTCTTCGTTTTTGTCCTTTGTCCTATTGATAGGTGAAAGTTTTTCTTATCTTTAATTTTAATATTTATACAACAATTTTTTTTGCTATTTTGCTATTTTTTTCATCAACGTTGTACTTTTCAGAAAATACTTTAAGTTCAGTATTTTCATCAAAAGAACGCCTTGGGCAATAAGAAACAAAAGACACAATTTAATTTCAGCCTCACTTCGAAAATTCATTTACATTTTGAACAGAGCGATAAAGTTTTAAGATTATCGAACTTTATGACGATTTCATAGTCGAATTTGAAATGGCTAAATTTAATTTTAATTAAAAAGAACGATGTAATTATGACTGATAAAATTCTGGATGAAGCTATGTATAACGTGGCGCTACAATCAATAATGATGGTATAATGAGTTGCAACAGAGATGGTGACAACAAGAAAAGTCAAAGGTAATTATGTTGATGAACTAACAGACTGCCATTTAACTTTTAACTAAAATTTGCACGAAATATTTTATTTAAATAGTTGAACTGTCTGGAGCGCGGTGGTTGTATGAAAATATTCAGTTACATTTTGTGCAAAGGTTAGACAAGGTGAGGCTACACAGAGTTCAAGAACCCAGACGATGAACAAGACGTCTGACCTCACACCAAACTGCATAAAGTAATAAAGATCAAAAGACAACATAGAATGAAAGAAGAAAGACAAACACAATAGGAAAAGAAATCTTAGTAACAAATCAAATATATAACACGATCCTTAAAAAATATTGCAGCAGTAACATTGTCTACTTAGAAAAAGTGAGAAAACAATTTGATAACCTGGTTAAGGTCACTGTAGATAGTAAGAAGACCTTCTTCAGAAATTTTAGATAACCTGGAAAAATGTTTAAAAGAAAATTCAAACTTAAATATATCCGAAGAGCGTAGACAAATTTAGGCCAAAGATAAAAATCTGCAATCGACGAACATGCAGCATCGCATCGAAGAAAGATGTTAGAGATATGTCAGACCGTGTCAAAATCGTAGACTGAGATCTCGTACTTAGCAGATTTGTAAAATAATTCATTTTTACATTCTTTCATTATGATCCTAGTTAAGTCTAAAGCCTTTTACTCTTCCATCCATCTTAACCTTTACGTAAAAGATTTCTTCGTTTTATGTGGTTCAATTTTTAATGCGGCTTCTCTACTTTTCTTTTTTTATTAATGGCAGGTATCTTATTTCTTATCCTAGTTATTTGCCCATTTCATACAAGTTTTGTCGTCGATTTCGTCCACGCAACATTAAAAAAAAAGTAACGTTCTTGTCTATGTCAAATTTCATCCAGATCCGTTGAACCGTTCTGAAGATACCCTCTAATATTAGTCAAATGTGAATGATCATTAAAAGTACGCATCAGGTCCGCCGTTTACCCTTCAAAGGGTTTACAATCAAAACCCTTTGCCTAAATCTAGCATTTTCAATATTAATTCCGAAAACTTTATAGAAATGGTAAAACGTCTTCATTAATTGTAGATTTTTTAAATAACAATTCCCAATGAAGGCACTCCTTGAGTACAAAAGATTTCTACGAATACCAAATATTACATAGGCGTCAATGACAAAAGATTTTTTTTGAACAATAGATCTTTTACGCCACAAATAATTGCAGCATTTTAATAGAACTCTCTCATCATGGCCTTGCGGCGCTGAATAAACAATGAATACAATCGTTATGACCAACTTTTGAATTATTGTTTTTAAAACTGGACACGTAACAGATGCTTTGTTTAAAGTAGAACACTGGAAACCAGCACTAAAAGTACCAATTAAAATGTTTGCTGATATCTAAACGACGTCAGGTGTAATTACATTGCGCGACTCAATTATTAGAACTGAAATAGAGCAGATTTGTTCGTTTCCTCACCTTTTATAGAACTCATCGTTGTAGCTCCAGTCTTCTTCATACGTGTCACCAATTTCTCATTTTTGTATTATGGTAATTAATTATTTATAACGTAAATAAACTACAGCTAAATCTATTTCCTAACATTTTTCCTCTAAGTGCGAAGTTTTATTCTCTCTTTTTATTCAGTGTACGCGTATTTAATTGCGTAGGTGTTTTAAAACGTCACTAATTAACGAAGTAGCCACAATGTTTGCGGTAAATGTCAAGTGAAAGAGTGCAAAACGGAAACAAGGTTGGTACGCTAGCGCGGGAAAACGTGTCAAGGTTACCCTGGCACTGGCATAATGAGACCGCGGCAAGCACTGCAACATAGCCTATACGGCGACACTTATTTCTTTCAAATTTCTTCAAAATAATCCCTTAATACTTCAAGTGTATCCCACCGGCACGAAACTTAAACACGCGCACTACGATCCGTGCTGACGTTAAATCAACATGGGAAAGCGTTTTGCATATGTGTGCGTTACTACATTTTCAAACTATTCCATATTCGAATTACTGACGTGGTTCGCTTTCACGGTTGTGCGACACACCATCCCTCGTTAGGGGCGACAGAGAACTGGATGCACCAGCAGAGGCCGCCGCTGGTGAAATTGGCGCAAATTCAACGCATGCGCGTAACATTTGCGATCCGGCGGGAGCCGATCTGACCCGACGCCCCTCGCCTGATAGAAAAATCGAGGACGTATCGTGACGTCAGGACCTCGTACCACGATCACAATGTGGGTTAATCGGACGTAACAAAACAACATGGAACTTAAAAGAGTCCCTACAGCGTAAGCTTGACAGATTGAACGATACAAATAAAGATACAAAGCGAGGTAAAATAAGCCTCGGCTGTTGTCATTAAAACGAGGCCTTTCTAGCCTACCATTATGTATATTGACGCTTAGCTGACTTTTTTGTAGCGTTAAGTAAATGTTAGACTTTCTGAAACTTTTATATAAGATGCCTTTTATTGTTGAGACATTTTACTCCTGTAAATTTGACAACCTTTGTATTTCTGTACTTTATGTAAAGAATGATTTTAGTATATTTTTTTTTTATTAAGAGGAATATTGCAAAGGCCAAAAAATTATTAATTCGTATACAATTGTTTAATTAATGAGTCGCTATTCTGTACAGTCTCTTAAAATTACAAATTAAATTACCTATGATCGCATATGTTCAAAGTGCCTGCAACAATGCTCTAGCAAAATAATGCCAGTGAGCTATTGCGACCAAACAAGTAAACGAAACGTATCTCCTAATTAAAACTCCTATTTAACTTTATGTATGACAGGTTTACTTAACGTTATACTTATCTTAATTATGATTAACTTAAAGAATGGCACTAGCAAATAATCTGAACAAACTTTTATCTTATTAATTTCGGAATATTAATCATCAGTTTACGTATTTTATCAACACGTTATCTCAATCGTAAGCGCTCAGGTGCGCCGGAAGTTTTTTGACGAGGTGCACTCTTGACCATAACCATTCAGAGCGTGCGCACACATGAAACAAAACTATCACACAACTGTTTAGTCTCGCTTAATTCCTATGAGCTTATATGGAGGTGCGCACACTACCCGATTTTTAGTTGTGCAACTAAATTGTTGAATTGACTGCGAAACAATCGACAATCTCACAACAGTTGTGCGATAGTTTAGTCAAAAGTGTGCTCCCGCTCAAAATCTTCAAGTAATGTAATATTTATAAACGTAAAATATCTCATCCATTGAAACTAAAATTTTACAACGCAATATAAAATAAAAAGTCGTCGCTTTTAGACGAAAAGTTATTTCGGTTTTTGTACGAGTATTTGGGAATTTTTATGTTGTATGTACAAAAGTTTGTTGACACCGCCAGCGATGAAATGTACGGAAAATGGACACAGTTTTTTCTATAAAGTTTAGAACGTAAACAACACTTTTAAAAAACAATTTAACAGTACAAAATTTAGTACATTTAAGCATTTCGTTAGACATCGTTCTTGTTGAGGATTAGAAGCCTTCAGTTTCAACTCTTATATTATACAATTTTAAAACAGCTCCATAAGTAGTCCAAATTAATAGCCATAGTGGTTTACTGCTTTAAATATCCACTGAGTTCTGAGGTATTTTTGATTTAGATTTTGTTTATCTTAAAATTTACATTCACAATGGAATTTTCTTTATCTAAAGACATTTATTGAGTCATTTATTTTACTTAAATGTAATAAAATTTAATTACAAAAGTCCCAACTTGTAAGGGATCAGATATTTTATATGTTATTTATTAGGTGCATTGAATGGGAAACGATGTGTGGGTAGAAGCAATAAAGCTATCGGTAATAAAATGTGACCAATGCACAAGTCTTGTATGCGTGCTTCCGAACGAGTTTTACGTACTGGTTTACATCAACAAAATCAATATGTAGAGCATTTTATGCACCGTTAGTTATCTTCTATATCTATACATATAAAAAATTGGAGTGTCTGTATGTAATATCATAAGAAAAGTTCCAGATTTCGGGAAGATGTATTTGCGTTGTTGATATTGAAAATCGCATTTAAAATTTTTCTTGTCTGTCTGTCCTTCTGTCCGCAAGCCGCGTTTGTTCCGGGTAATCTCCGAAACGTCTGGGCCGATTTCGACCGGACTTTCATTGAAGGGTAGCTGACATAGACGGGCATATTATAGGATACTTTTTTATTTTAATATTGCGTGGACGAAGTCACGGGCAACAACCAATCTATTATATTGTTGAATTGTGCAACGACAATGTCAAAGTAAGACATTACAATATAGGCACATAACTAAAGTTGTTAATTTAGTTATGAATCATAAAAACCTCCTACAACAGTGTCGGCGTTAGGCTGGGAACGGTTAGTCCACCGCCTAGGACGTTCGACAGAAAAGGGAGCAAAATGTAGCGAATTAGACAGTCCTATATAAGCATGTTACAGCAATAGCATGGTAAAATAAGGGTGCCATAGAAATGTCTCCCACAAGGCCCTAGAACCGCTAAAACCCCTTATATTTGAGTCCTATTTCGACAAGCTATTGTAGTGTACATTCGACTATTGCGCACTCGTATCATTTATTTTAAAAACTGAACAACCGTTTGTCCAAACTTTGGTCATCCTATTACACAGTTCTACAGTAGTTTAATAGGTTTCGATTAATTTAAGTCAGCGAAGTTCGGTGTAACAGAAAGCCGCTCCGAGGGAAGCCGGTGATAAATCATAGGAAATCCTAACTTAAGGAGAAATTTTCGTCTGACGTCAGCTATTTATCTGTTGGCCATGAAAGTTTGGAATCGTAGTATTTATAAGTATATTATCTACTATTTATTCAACTTAAAAAATCAAAGTCAATAATGTTAGTGGTAAAAAAAAATATTAAATTCGTAAATTGCATTTTGGATAGATTAGTCTTTAACATAGGATATTAATATTATAACATTAAGTATTTAAAAAATAGATTAGGTTGATCCGGATATTGGCAGCTATGACATGTACAAATATATGTATACTAGCTTTCGCCTGCGACTTCGTCCGCGTGGAATAAAAAAAAAGCAAAAGTGAGTGGTCTATGTGTTCTTCCAGACTATGCTGTACATCTATGCCAAATTTCATCCAGATCCGTTAAGCCGTTTAGGCTCCAAACTCTAACAAACATCCATCCATCTGAACTTTCGCATTTATAATATTAGTAAGATTTAAGTGTTCATACATGTTAAGGTAATAAAATGTATGTGTGAAATACCTACGTAAGTTTCAAGTACGGGACAGTGGCCGATGAGCCCTTATCTTAAGTGCGTGTACTGCGTACACAAAATTTTCAATGGGCATTTTGTGCTGATGCTCGTTCGACTTGGAGAGTGGGTCTTCTGATTAATGACACTTTACAGGGTGTATTTGTCGATGGACTGAAATAGTTGACACTCAATGCAGTTGCAGTGAATTTTAAAGAGTACAGATATTATACCACTTTTAGATAATGCTACTTTTTTGATGGTTACTTTATCGATATTCATATGTTTTCTTAGAATAAAATCTTTATATACTGGACAGATTATTTACAATTTTTTTTTGTCAAGACTTTTTATAACGAGCAGTTTTGATTTTGATCATAGTGATTTTTATTAATTTACGTTTTGTTTATATATTACTAGCTTTCGCCTGCGACTCCCTCCGCGTGGAATAAAAAAATCAAAAGTGAGTGGCCTATGTGTTCTTCCAGACTATCCTCTACATCTATACCAGATTTCATCAAAATCCCTTGAGCCGTTTAGGCTACAAACTCTAACAAACATCCATCCATCCATCCATCTAAACTTTCGCATTTATAATATTAGTAAGATAAGATTAGTAAGATTAGTAAGATTATTATTTTGTTTAGATGTTATCTTATAGGGCAACGTTCAGTTTTTAAGTTTTTTTTTTAAATCATAGTGGCAATTTTAAAAAGCATTTAATTTGAATTTTCAGTTAAATAAAATCGATCTCTTGTTACACTGACATTGTATGTAAGTCCCCTTACTAGTAAAGAGGATATTGAAGCATCCGCACTCGAGTCAACTGCGCAATGGCTGACTTCACAACTTGATATCTTTATGAATTAAATTATAATATTAATAAAGTTGAGCTCAGACGAAGTTGAGAATAGCGCATAAGCTACTTAATACTATTTTTTAGATATCACACGAACGAAATCGCAGACAGAAGTGAAATACAAAAATTATGTTCCAATGCTTATGAAAGATAAATAAAAATACTGAATTTCTCTTCAATTCGTTAAGAACTAAACTATATCAGTTTATTACTTTACTGTTTCGGTCACATTTTAAGTTCGAGTTAATTGCGTTCTCAGTGCAACTTGACACTTAGACCGGACTACCCGCAGCGTTAAGTTTCTTGCGCCGAATCAATTTGAAGTCGACTCAGCGTGCTCTTCCTGGTAAAACTTGATAAATTTGAACGTGTAATAGTTACTTTTATTATAAAAAATAAGATTGTGTAGTTTTATATACAAAGTTTCTTTAAGCAGAGAAAGATTATCATCTTTAAGGTTTGACAACAAATATTTGCGACATAGCTTTTCTATTCATTTTGCTTTTGTCTAAACAACTGAACAAATAAATATTCTTAGTTAACTATGTTTTTTTTTTCTTAAAAATATTTAATAGGACGACAGTATTGTTTTAATACATTTGTCGAGGAACAAGAAAGCATCACTATTCTCTATAACACTAATATTAAAGAGAAAAAAATTGTTATTCCGTATGTCGCGAATAAACCCCAAAACGAGACCCCTTGCAATAAATGATTCACTATTAAAAGCTACATTACGATTGAGTAGGCTGTATTTATTACTAGATTTTTTTTTAATCAGCACGGATGAAGACGTGAGCCACAGCTAGTTATTAAAAAACTTTGTTGTAACTGTTGTGTGTAATTTCAACTTATCCGCATGTCACGGTAGACGCATGTCCGTAATTTAGTTTAAGGGATAATAACGTTGCCGATAACAACCCTTATTATAAGGTTTTAGATTGGCATTGTTTCCATAATTATTTAAAAGCTTATTAACTTTACTGACCCACGTTAAACAAAGTTTTGTCGATTAGTAATTTGTTATGTCCGAGTTTGTTTTGGACTTATTATATAGATGTCGTTAACCACCAAAGTAACTTTAAAAAAATGTATTAAATATGACATCCATTACAAATCAATTTTTACAATCGTTGATTGTTTTTTTTTATTGTTTAATGCGAGTTAATAACCCGTTAGATAACTTCGAATCTAGTTCGTAATCTTCATAAAAATAATAAGCTTATAACGTACTAAAGATATCGAAATAACAGCTTCAGTGCACTTAATTTAATCTTTGACAAATACGTCACGCCGGTTGTCAGACTAACGTCAGAATAATCCTCATCCTCTTACTGTCCCAAGACCTGATCGAAATGCGATGAGCTTTAATATAAATATTGAACGAAGCACCATTCGATTCTACTATAAACAGATATTAGACAATTTTTGATAGTGATAATTACATCTTCTATGGGGAACATAACACAGTGTATTAAAAAAAAATTATATAGACTAACTACTCGTACAATTGAAGTAAATTAAAAAAAAACATGACAATCGCCAGTCAGAATCTGGGTATTTCATTAAGACATCGTTCAATACATCAAAATACGGTATCTTATACTCAAGATTGCACTTCATCGATATTATTTAGTTTAATCAGCAAATCAATCAGGTACCAAAGGAATTTGTCAAAGAATTAATAAATGTCCATTAATAAATCTACTCGTAAATGACATTAGATAAGGACTTAGTAACTTTTATTTTATACTCTTGCGAAACATTCTTGCTAGAGTTGGGGATGTATTATGAGATCGTTCGATACACCGAGCAGATCAACGTCAGTCATCATGAATTCATATAAATTGGATAATGTCCGGAGAGCCGGCCGCGCGACGCCTGCGCCGGACGTCACCAATCTGTACGTTCCCGCAAGTGCCGATAAATGCCCGGTGTAATGTACCGTTTAATCCTATAATGATCCGTTTCCGAAACCGAAAACTTGTTTGGTTTCCACGAGGGTATAGTAAGAACTTAAGTAATATCCTTTGCGTTAATGTTAAGCTTACGTAGGTCATCTAAATGTCAAAGTAAATTTGAACGACCTGACTAATCTTGATCTTCTACTATTTTTTATTTAACAGAAATTGTCTTATTTTAAATTAATAGTTCCTAAATATTAGTAATAATAAAATATAGCCAATGTTACTCACAGATAAATTACCTTTCTGATGGTAAAAGAATTTTTAAAATCGGCCTAGTAGTTTTTGCGTGAATCAGATACATACAAAAATACAAATCTTTCCTGTTTATAATATTAGTATAGATATAGATATAGACTACTATTATTAGTTGTTATCGATATACATTAATATCTACTGAATGATTTTAAAGCATAACTACAACTGGTTCCAGGCTCTGTAATCATTTAAAATTATACCAAAGGAAACTTGAACACTGAGACTGGACATTTATTATTATGACGAACTCCACAATATAGCTGTAGCATATATGGCTTTTGACAGGCATCATATTACCGAGCCTATTCGGAAAGGATGTTTAACGTTTGACTGACCAAAGAATATCGGCTTTTACTTTTAATATCGTCTTGCGTACTCACACGTAAAATATGTACGTTGTACCGTAGCAAAGATAACAGTTCACCGAGCTTTGCTCGCTTCATTGAGTTAAAAGGAAAAGTTTCGACCTACGCTATCACTAAAGATAAGCCAACGTAAGATTATGCCTATATTGTTTCTTGTAATATTATAACTGTTTTATTTATGTTTGTTTGAGATCTTAGAGCATCGGTGGCTCAGGGGTTTGAGCACTTGACTTGTAATCTACAGGTCTTGGGTTCGAATCACGCCATATACGAATGTGATTTTCGATTGTTTCGAATTTCATACATAATTTACCCGACCTTCTTACAGTGAAGTAAAACATTGCGATGCAACCTGCATATCAGCGAAGAAATTCAAAAATATTGATGTTGACTATGGCCAGTCACCCCTTATTAGTGTAGGCTCCGAGTCCCTCGGTGGAGACGTATAGTGAGCTGGTGATGATGATGTTTGTGATCTTTATTTCTTAATTTCAATGAACTTATATAACTTAACTTTATTATGGTCGCGCCAAACCTTATCTACAAATTCATTTTTTAAATCAAACGTTGTTATGAATATTCTGAATAATAATTGAATTATTTGGTTCCATACCATTCGATTGAAAGGATCAAAATCTTTAGTTCCCACGGCCCTTGGCGTGTGCGATGCGTAATGCACGCTTCCGAAATTAGTGATGGGGTTGCATTCGCAGTTCTCACTACCAGTACGTTGTTACTCTCCCCTTTTAAATGGTTACAAAACTTCACAAACAGAAGTCGAGGGTCATTCTTGACTAGCTTTCGCTCGCGACTCCGTTCGCGTGGAAGTAGAAAAAACAAAAGTGAATAGCCTATGTGTTCTTCCAGACTATCCTCTACGTCTATGCCAAATTTCATCGAGCTCCGTTCAGCATTTTATTCTACAAACTCTAACAAACATTCATCCATCTAAACTTTTATATTTACAATATTAGTAAGATTGTACATTAGGTAAAGTTTTAATATTGATTTTAAATTATCACTTCACTTAGGCGTACATGTGTTACGTTTGAAATTAATGTCGCGTTTTTTTTTCGAATTTGATTAAAATAGATGTACAATATATTAATAGTTAAAGAGCTTAAAATTTAAGGCCGTTTTTACTTTTACTTTCTTGGTGATAAACTGTCTTATGATTGCTTTTATAGAGTTGTAATAAAATTGCTGAACGTTACTGTAACGTACATGTGATCAATTTATATTAAAATTCTGTTAGCGTCCGAATCTCGTCGTAGGGACGGTGACTGGATAGCCTTAGTCATTACTCAATTCAATTCCTTCTTGGCATCTCTTTGTTGCCAAGTCGTAATCAAAAATGTTTTCTTTAAATTACTCATAAAACAAGTACTTGTTTTCGTATAAATGTCTACAAATGTACGGATTTTTTAAAATATTGATGGATCGATTACAAAAATATTTTTCTTTACATATTTTCTTTTTATATGTGTAATTTTATATTTAGAGGAAATATTAAAAGCGAAAGAATGCAGAAAGATTATAAGCCATCGGATTACAAGAAACTTTCTTATCGCTATAACACTAATGCGATCCGTCGACCAATTAGTGAAGCGAATTAAGATTTTTTTTTGTTTCTATTGTAACTCGACTCTCAACTTTTAAAAATTGCCCCGTCAGCTTCGGTTTCGGGACAATTTCTCCACTCATTATCTAATTTGAAAGGAATTTAATGGCACAATGACTGGCTGGTAATTTCATTACCACCCACGGCTTAGCGGCGGAGTCTCACAGTGGTAGTCTACCAACCTACCATAACAATAGTTTATTGTACGCATTGAAAATCAGAACAAAAATATCGTAGTTGTTTCTCACACTTAATTTGAGATCAAACCAAGGTTGAAAGCGTAATTAATAATGTAGCACCATTAAAGTAATTATAACAATAACATTTATATAATAATTAAATTACCTATTTCAATATACAACATGCATCTTACATTGAACTAGGAAGTCATGTAGAATGGCGATTTAAGATAAAAAAATTGTTGATTCACATTAAAATAAAGTTAAACAAATATGAATTAATATCTTTCAAAGTTATAGACAACAATTACGTGAGCCATTGACACGGGTGTCGCTACCGAGGTGCAACAGGCGCACGCGCAGGTAAGCGCAACAGGTTGGATAAAGACAGCACTATCGGAGTTCTCGCTCACAGCACGTGGTGGGGCAGTTCTGAGGCGCGGGCGTATGTTTGCTATCTGTGTTACATTTTTCTTTAGTTCAGAATCGTATTCGTTCGTGAAAGGAGTGTGTCGAGTTGCAGTAAACTTTGATTGCTCAGTGATTGTGGTGTTTCGATATAAAAACAGATGAGTGTCGAGGTGCTAGGCTTACGACATTCTCGGAGGCGCTTTCGCGCCAGCTGGATCTATTATGGGTGGTCGTAGGATGATCAAAGCTGCAGCGGTGCTGATAGCTTTAGGGTACAGCAGTTTGTTAGTTTACCAAGGCGGGGTAACTTTCAACTTCCAAGAAAATCGACAGGGGTCAGTGCAAGTGCCTGATTTATCGATCGAGCCCGTTACAAAAACGAATATTTATGACAGTGCAGTTAATAAGAACATAAGTTTAAATGACATTTTTATAAGTGTGAAAACAACAAAACATTATCAACATACGAGATTGCCAATTATTTTGAAAACATGGTTCCAGTTAGCCAGAGATCAGGTAAATTGGTTTTTAAAGCTGATATTCATTTTTAACATTTCACTTATCAACTATTAAAATCATCCTTGAATTCCCATAAAAAGCTTATTAGTAATGTAAGTATCGGTAATTAGAATGATAGAAATCAAATTGCAGTCACATATTTGTATTTAATGATTTTATAAGATGGACAAAACTTATGTGAAGACTGATAACATTCTACATCCCTATTAAACATATATTTATTTACTTAACATTTGCAAGAAGTACTTAACAATTAATCAAATAACAAATAAACCATTAACAACCTGCTAATTAGACTAACCACAAGTAGGCGTATTTGAATTGTCTAAAGTTCATAAACGTTGAATAAACCGAGAGAATTTACTATGATAATTATTTGTTGTTTATACATGTCTGGGATCTTTTCTTAGTAAATATACAGAGATGATTGCTGGACAAAATATTTATCTTTATTTACTAGTGATATTCCAAGAAGATATTAAGAAAAATACATATAAACAAAACTAGATTAAAGGAAAATGGATCATCATAGAAGGAGACTTAATTTGTAAGTCTATTAAGCAAAAACATTCAAATTAACTGTGGTAAATTCTCATTTGTTATTAAGGAGTAAGCAACAGTAATTTTGTATTTGACATAAAATACGAGCAATGTATCTTGTATTATTGTTACTTTATCAAATCCAAACAATATTTAACATTAACTTGACGAAACTTGTAATAAAAATAGCAAATAAAATATTTCAAGATTACGTTATAAGATTTTATAATGCCACATTCTATCAAGAATTGTTGCTAACACAGCGGCATTTTAAGGTCAAAGCATTACAAAACCTGAACATCTTAATATTCTTTCTTTATCGACGACAATGATGTCCACAGCTGCAACGAAGCTGATAAACCAGTTTATTTATCGTCAACCGTTCCCCATCTATCTGTCCCCAGCATCTGCTTGTAACGTTATTTTGTAGCAAATTAAAAACAAAACTTGATCACCATGATAGATCTTGTAAAGGAAACAACGAGAACGACATTGTTCAAAACTTGTTTGAACAATTAAAACGTTTTTATTAAAAAATGACGACATTTCAATCGTATTTTAGAGAGACACATTGTTCTTTACGTTTTTTTCTTGTCAATGTCCATTAATTACATTTTAAAAGTCGAAAAACTCCAGTTAGAATACCGCGGGCACTGTAACTAAGGTGAAAATATGAATTTGTCATAATAATTTATCACTAACAAATTTTCAAGTCTGGTAATGAACTTCATAACTTCTTATACCTTATCACGTTCAGACTTCAAAAATCAATTTTCTCAATTAATGTATGGAATTATTTAAACAACGTAAAAACACATTAAAAACCAGCAAACGTATAAAACCAATAAGAATATACATATACCATTATAAAAACAAATAACCCTTTTGTAAAAAGTGTACTTGTATTGCGAGTAGTTTAACCACGCATTAAGTGAAACCTGCCGCGCTATACAAAAGCAAACAATGAGGAACGGTCCGAGGCCAGTCGTGCTGCGCCCATTGCCTTGCGTTTCCTGAATCTGGAGCGTGCATAATCGACCGTTAATCCTGCTCGAAGGACCAACATAAATAACTATTGTGCGCGAGCCCTGCGCTTGCGCAGCGCGTGGCCCGAAGGCGCGCGCCCGACACGTGACTTGATTTTATTCGTTCCCTATAGTACTCGTATTTTTTGTATTGCATTCCATTGTCTAGTAGAATTTTATTTATTTCTATTGTTCTATTTTCATGAAAATACGTGGGATAAATAATACATCTATTTAGGATAATATTATCTTAAGTAAAACAGCAAAAATATTATCAATTTGTATTACTAATAAAAGCCTTTAGTATTTTATTTGTCGTTTACTTTTCTATTACAAACACCAACCTGTTATTAGTTATTAGATATCTATCAATCTGTAGATTTTTTTTATAATAATAGAGGTTTTACTGACCCAGGTATAAAATAATTTCTGATTTTTACTTAACTTTAAAAAACAAATTAACGAAATTTGTTATTCATTCATAACATTCTAGATTTAGCGCTGGTGGTCAATCTGGTGTAGGCTAACATTAAATATCATTACTTATAATAAGAACGCATAGTATTACTAATAACTCATTAACGATGGTAATACTAGAATATAATGCTGTTTTGTCTCCGCGTTATCTTAATTAAACTTTAACATAAGCGACTCAGGTGCGCCGAATGTTTACTAACGAAGCTAACCCTTAACTGGAAGAGATAACATTTGTTTTGATAATGATAATTGCGTCGAACCAGATGGGGTCGGTAACAACACATTTGCTCTGTGAGTGAACATGTGTACCAATATATACGAAAAAGCTACAAAAAAGGGAAAATCACTTGTAATCACTAGCAGTTTCATCATATTTCGTATACTGGAGTGCATTCGCTATGTCTTATTTGTAAAATAAGCACAAGATAATACAGAAATATTATAGAAATTCTATCTATCTTAATATCTTTTTCGTCCATATATTTTAATAATTGTTTTATTTGTTACAGACATGGTTCTTTACGGACACAGACAATCGCCAACTTCAAGACCAAACTGGTAAGTTAAAATTTTAAATTTACTGTTGCTATATAACTTTAACGTTAAACGAAAAGTAACAGTCCAAGCTGAAATCAGCTTTATTTAATAGGCTTTAAAGTCTAAAATGGGAAACCAAAAGACATTGGCACGACGTTGTTTTGCAACGAGAGCTTCTTAAAACTTTTGAAAAATACTTAAATCACATTTATTCGCTTCCATTGAAGTTGCTCAAATTGTGAGAGAGCATTTTTCACATCTTTATTTTTGTTTTCAGACGGTCACATGGTTAACACAAATTGCTCAGCGTCGCATCAACGCAAACATCTCTGTTGCAAAATGTCTGTTGAATACGATCATTTTCTGGAAAGCGGTAAAAAGTAAGTACTGTTAAGAAGAAAATTAGTACCGCGCTGTAGAATTGGCGCGACACTAGATTATTGGTATAAACGTCACATCTCTAACTGACAGCTGTCAATGTCATTAGAAGGATAGATATTCGCGCGTGATCCTGAGTCCTGACGAGAAGTGTAGCTCTGAGTTTAAAACGATAGTCATCATCATCAACTTGCCCTTATCCCTTACGGAGGGTCGGCACAGTATGTGTTGCTCTTCCATACATCTCTATCAGCCATCATATCTGAAACCACTCCTTTCTTAAGCATATCCTCTTTTACATAATCCATCCATACTTTCTTCGGTCTTCCTCTTCCTCTGTAGCCATCCACATTCATACATAACACTTTCTGGTTTATGTCCCCATCGTCTCGTCGCATAACATGTCCATACCACGCTAACCTTTTGCTTCTCAATTTAAAACGATAGTATCAATTAAATAAATTGTTTAAAAAAACACGTGCTATATTTAGTCTTATCTTAATTATAAAGATATCGGAACGAGTGACTACCCTTAGGAGTTCTCTATTCGGCAAGAAAAATTACTTTAGGCATGTAGCGTATGTTTCGCCTAGTTAGTTAATTGAAGAAGGTTATTCCTTTGCGAGTCTAAAATATTTTTTACTATTCCCACCAACACTTTGAATACAAGTGTCTTACTATTTTCCCGAACATTTATGAGTATCACTCACATTACACTTCAAAAAACTCAACACTTAATACACAAAACATCACCAATAGTATCACCACATCCAACGTTAGATCAGTCAACTTATCGCCACAGATCTGAAAGCTTAAAGCTTATTTAGCCTGGAGCATTAACTTAAAGTGTATAATTATGACATGACAATATTCGGCGCCCGTGATAAATTATATGTGCTGTCTCGTTATATAGTCCATCAAAAATGTATTTCCCAGCAATTATAAGGCAATCAAAGCGTGGTCTGTTAAAGCTCTGATACGATTCATGTTATTAATCAGCTCTGTAATTATAGCCGACGTTCATTGCTATGTTGCAATTAACAGGCGCTACAGATGAAAACGTGAGCTTACGTGTCTAAATTAATCAAAGGATAAATCTTGTAGTGAAATTGGAACGTCTAATTTTCTCAACTCTATACAAATGAAACGTCTTTCGAGTGATTCAAAATTAAAATTTTAAACAGAAGTTCTCTAGACATTTGTGTTTAGTAACCATTACCTAGATGTTTTGTCTTCACATTAAGAAAAAAAATATGAATGTAATTTTTTTCGTGGTAAAATATAAAAACAAATATTAATTTGACTATCTTGACATTCTTCAAAACAAACAACAGATCTTATTTCAAATATTTCCTTTGAGAGTTTTGTTTTACCTGAAACAAGAGCCTCTTAACTTCTGTTTTGAGAAGTTTGAATAAATAAGAAATGTGTGTAATTGTTTGACAAAGGTAAAACCGTATCGAAGGGTTGCTTTTGACGTGCTCTATTTTTGTACGTAATTTTTCAGGTAACTTGTATTAAATAAGAAAATATTTTCTCATAAGTAGCTTTAAAATACCATGTATTTTTACCGCACGTTCGTAACTCTAATTTAATACATCACGCTTTCTTATTGAAATGGTACATCGAATGACATCTACATAAATATACATAAATGTGTACGAGTAGATGTAGTATTTTTTAAATATTTTTTTCAAAACATCTTATGATCTTAGAATGTTAATAAAAGGTCGAAAATCAAGACGCTTTCTTTTACTTAGCATTTACACATTAAAAGAAATATAGTCAAGTAAAGTAAATTTGAAATTTAAAAATCGTTTTTAAAGTAAATAAGAATATTATCTTGGTGAAAGAACAAAACCTCCCTTACGAAAACATCGGTCGGTGGTCGAAGTAAACGCGTGAATATTATACGCCCGAAATAATATTGAACTTCCTCTTCAAAAACCATTAACGGATGTTGTGTTTATCCAAAACGAACAAATATAAAAAAGCCTTAAACAATCACTGTATTGAATCCTAGTCGTTAACTAAATTTAATAGTCAATATTAAAAAAAATCCTTATAGATGATTAGAGTAGTATACTCATTGTGCCGTACAAACGGGTTCGGGTCCCGCGGCACAACCTACCCTTCAACTACGATTGCACCGGAGGGCATAATATTGTAAAGTGAGGGGAAATGGTACTCACCAGCTCGTTGACTTGCCTCACCTCCTTCAGGTGCCTGGTCTCAGTCAGTGTCAATCGAGTCAAAGTCTGGTTCTGTCAAGTCAATAGGCGCCACCGTGAAGATGCACCGCAAAGAATAGAAAACGCGAAACCGAATTTAGCGACCCTGTTCGCTACCGAAATTGACACGCCCGTTGTGTCCTCGCGTTATCAAGCAACCAACTTCTATGACCTATTCGCACACGTGTTCCCGACCGACTCGCTTGGCTGCTTGCTGACGACTCTTTCTCACCGCACACCTCTCCGCAGGCCCCGCGCCCGTCCGTAGCGGAGAGGGATTTTCCATCTACCCGCCCGTGCGGGATAAATAAAATAGGCCCGGTTACCCTCACTAACCCGGGCCGCGAAATTCAAAATATGTTCGCCACCGAATGTGGCGAACTAGTACGATCTGTACCGAACACTCATTTTATTAAATAAAATAAAATAAATAATTTGTAATAGGAAAAAAATCTACTTTACTAAGTCATAATAAAAATTTAATGTTACTATTGGACTTTATGTTAAGGAAATCGCTTGATCAACGATTTAGCAAAGAACATTTTTAGGTAAATTTTAATTAAAGTTTATGGGTTTTATTTTCAAGGGACGATCATTTTACGAGGGTTCTGTCGGCGTGAAAGGGTTTTCGTTCATATATTAAGCTATATGCACGATAGGGTAACATTACTCGCATTAATCCTCATTCACTTTATTTATGATCTCAGCAAACTGGGCTTCTAAATTATGTTACACAGTATTTATTCTTTGCGACATTTTTAAAAGTACAATTAACATTGACACGATTTGTATAATGATTTAATTTCTTGCGTTATCATCTTTTACGTTGTCAATAATTTTTTATTGACCTTTCTAAATGTAGGTACACTACATTAAATTTCATCATCATCAATTTGCCTTCTCCCTATGGACGGTCGGCACAGTATGTGCTGTTCTTCCATACATCTATAGAGATCTGTAGATGTATGGAAGAACATGATGTATGTAGATGTATGGAAGAGCAGCCGTCAAACCTGAATTCACTATTTTCTAAAGCATATCCTCTTTCACACAATCCATCATCATCATCTTCATTAACTTGCCCTTATCCCTTATGGAGGGTCGGCACAGCATGTGCTGCTCTTCCATACACCTTTCACACAATCCATATAATATATAATTACAAGATATAATTATTTACCCTAAACCTATTCTTTACTGTAATATTAATTTAAATAGCACCTTTTTATTTATCTAAAAGTATTAGAAATTCATAATGAAATACTTAAGAGCATTTAAGACAGCGTAACCCAACCACAATATTACAGCTTCGGTTACATTAAAATTGCATATCCGATATTCGGTAATTCGATATAAGTTATGATTTAGCGAGTACGTAATTTGTCGTGCGCCATGTTGCGAAATGCGGTATCGAGTTGCGCGCGCGCAGCTCCTGTTATTTGTGTCGAAGGTAATGCTGGCAAATTATACAGCGTCGATAATTATTTTGCTACACCTGGAGCAATCATTTCACACACTAACATAACTGCAACTAAGGAAATAATAGCGTTGAATGTATTTAAAAGCATTATTTTGTTGCAAGCAAATAATATCCTTAGTATTTACAATGACAGAATAATAAGATAACCAAATTTCTTTTACTTACTTTCCTCTGCCGTAACAATTGCAAAATATCGTTGTCTCTATTCTTCCATAGATGTTCCTCATCATCATCTCCTTATCCTACTCCCGTAGGGTCGTCTTGGCCTCAAAAACCTACTTTTGGATTCGGCACTATTTATTGCGGCCGTCCACCTGTCTGTCGCCAACCCTACTTGGGATTCTTCCATAGATGTTAAGATGATTAGAAATGTTTTCATACATGTATCTCGATAGTGGAAACACACAGTAGGTTTTTTCCTGTCATATTCATTATTGTTATTCCAACAGATGGTTCTGTCACTTTGATGATGACAATTACGTGAACGTCCCTCGTCTGGTCAGCATCCTTCAGACGTACAACCATCAAGAGGACTGGTATTTAGGAAGAACATCGGTGTATGAACCTGTTAAAATTTATAAAAAACCGACTAATAAGGTAACAAAATTTACATTAGCTTTTTCAAATGTATTTATTTTTACCGATTATTTCGGCTATTGAATTTTTCGTTCTGAAATATTCTAGGGCAATAATGTAATGCAAATAAAAATCCTTGATACTCGCTGTTAAAACCGGAAAATCTGATAGTAATCTGTGACATTGTTAAAAATACCGGGGAAAGTGTTAATTGTTTTTGTCACCAATCACTATGGTATTATTTAAAGGTCGTCAGTCTATGTCCGGTCTAAACTATATTGCACATTGCAAGAAAACTTTACATTTCCATAATTTTTAATTTCTCCTTAAAATTCAAGTTTACAATTTTGTTAATATCTTCTGTAAAATTACAAATAGATATTAAATATTTTAACATTAACACGTTGCTTTGTTTGAAAGCAAAAACTACATGTAATTAAAAAAGCCTATCATCATCATCATCACCAGCTCACTATACGTCCCCACCGAGGGGCTCGGAGGCTACCCTAAAGTTAAGGTGACTAGGCCATAGTCAACCACGCTGGCCAAGTGCGGGTTGGTTGACTTCACACATATCTTTGACTTTCTTCGGTGAAGGAAAACATCGTGATGCAACCTGCACATATCAGCAAAAGCCAAAAACCTTGTAATTAAATATAGAGTTTCTTTTTGTTCCAGTTGATGTTTTCATTCTGGTTTGCGACCGGCGGAGCTGGATTCTGCATAAGTCGGAGCTTAGCATTAAAAATGTTACCTGTTGCGAGGTAAACACTGTTGTTAACATTTGCTTTGAAACCTGTCATTTGATAAAATTGGCATGCTATATATTCTACTCTTAAAGAAACTTTAAATATCGAGGTTTTTTTTTATGGGCGGCCCTGTGCCGCCCTCTCATACCCCTAACATTTGGATCAGGGACGTTGCTTACTTTTTTTAAAAAAAAAAAAAAATATCGAGGTTACATTCTTTTTAATATCCTTGTTAAAATATTATTTTTAAATAATAGGAAATTTAAAGCACTCTCATGAGAAAATTTCAATTTCAGTGCGTCTTACCATACACTTTTTACTAATGTAGGTAAAATGTTTTAAATTACATGGCCATTCCAACTCTGATAATTTTAGTATGTTCATTTTGCTTAAATCCAGAATAAGGATTAAAATTGGGATTATATTCGAATGTAACCGTATTAATGATGATTAAATTGCGCTAATTCGTTAGTCTGTTTATTTAAATCATATATCATACTATCATACTTCATACTAATATTATAAATGCGAAAGTTTAGATGGATGGATGGATGTTTGTTAGAGTGTGTAGCCTAAACAGCTGAACGGATTTCGATGAAATTTGGTATAGATGTAGAGAATAGTCTGGAAGAACACATAGGCTATTCACTTTTGTTGTTTTTTTTTAATTCCACGCGGACGGATTCGCGGGCGACAGCTAGTTATTTAATAAGTTTCATCATTTCAGTGGCGGGAAGTTCATAAGTATATGTGAGGGTATCCGGTTACCTGACGATGTCTCTATGGGATTTATCATCGGTAAGAAACGCCAGCAAAATGTTATAAAAACTTACTTTTTAAATGTTTTTTTTATAAATAATAGTAATTTTAATTTAATATTCATTTGTTTTAGAGCACATGATGAAAAAGAATTTAACTCTTGTGCCGGAATTTCATTCGCATTTAGAACAAATGAAACTTTTAGTACCAGAGACGTTCCGGAATCAAATCAGCTTTAGTTACGCGAAGGCTAAAGATGAATGGAACGTAGTCAATGTGCCCGGATTTGATACGAGATACGATCCCACTAGGTAAGTCTTTCATTAATTTGTGTCTATATATTCTAGAAATTTACATGTTTGAAGAATAATCAGATATCCATTCTATGTGCAAGAGATTAAAAACATGAGACATAAAAAGAAAATCCTTTTCTTACATGTATTCTTTATTAAGGATACCAAATAATGACTACGTTTTAGTGTTCATTTCCTATTTCGATTTATATTTTAACTTTTGTTAATCTTAATTCTTAAAGAATTAATTCCTTTAAACCATCGCTAAGTTACGTCCGTATTTCAAAAGTTTAATTCCCTCAAGGATTTAAAAGAGCAAATTCTGCAGTGAAGTTGCGGAAGATAAAGGCGAATTCAACGAATAACCGTTTATTGTTGCAGGTTCCTCTCGCTGCATTGTTTTCTCTTCCCCCATTTTAAATTCTGCCCGAGATAAGTTGGGAGCACAAAGCACCACTCTTCCAATGAAATGTGTTACTTCCCGCACTCTATAATTTGAGGTTATAAAACAAATATTTATTAATTAGTGCAATAACTTTAAGTGCTTTAGCTGCTTCTATTTTAGTACACAATATAAAACATTGTGATATTGTTTTCCATCAACTAACTATAGCTTTATAAAGACGGTAACACACAACACTGACAACTATAAAATATATTTACTATTTTTTGTGTAATATCTGTGATATTAGATGTTATTATTTGTAGATATAGTTAATTATTGATATAGGTAGCATTGGTAATGTTGCGTTTTATTCACTCTCAGTCAGAAATGTTATGACTTTGTTTATTAATGTTGTTTAAAAAATAAACATTTTTAATTAATTCGATTATTGTTTGATTTCATTCACTTGCGAAATAACTTTTATGCTTCAGACGTGAACTAAATTAATCTAAATATTACTAATATTAACGTGATAGTTTGGATGAAGACTACCTCTACATTTCTAAATATATGCCAAATTCGATCGAGGCCCGTTCAGCAGTTAAGGCTAAAAACTCTAAAAAATGAACTCTAAAGTCTCAAGTAAACTCATAAGTTTAACTTAAACTTTTTTTTTTTAAATTTCACGCGGGCGAAAGCTAGTTTTATAAATTGCGTAAAATCGTGTAAAATTTGTTAACTATTACTTAGAATCTTATGTGAGCTATGTTTACATTAATTCGAGTCAGTTATGTAGTTCGATAACATCTTGATTGGTCAATTGACGTGTGTGGAATGTGGCGAATCGTCACCGCTTGGGCCCGTCAGAGCGTCAACTAACGCGGCAACCGCTGATACCACATTCTTGGAATGTAGGGTTATTGTCCTCACGAGCTGGATTAAATGATGCTATTCATACGCGTAAAAACCTATTTGTAATATATTGCCAGTATCTAGTATAGCACAATAATTTAAAATTTTAAGTTATTAAGCACCTTATATAACCATACTATATGAAAAATTAATATCCGGAAGCTTGATAAGATTGATTTGGATTTTGGATATAAATAAACATATATTTTTTAATTCTCATCTTTTACTATGCATTCGAATATTAAGATATTCATTTTATAAAACTGCTGTTATATTTTACAATATCTAGCATGTTAAATTTCAAATGTGGTAAAGATATATGATTTTAAAAAACGGAAATTTATGTTTATTTGTGCTACAAACACTTTAAAATTACCTATCTTAACTCCGGGAAGGTAACAATACAAACGAAAATAAGCTTTCAAAGTTCTAACGGAAGCCTTCGTGATCGAGAAAAGATAGATTAATCGAACTGGTTAACTTAATGGTTCCATATAAACATAATTAAGGTTTCAAAGAGCGCCGTCTCCCAGCCATTAGTTTGAGTATGACACTCGATTTAATAGACCGCCATTACAACCAAAGTAGGTACCGCCTTAACTTCCTTGGTAACTAGTTTCTTTTTAAACATACTTTGTTTATTAAGGAAAACTGTTTAACTAACCATCTGGAGACTCCGGATGTCTATTTTAATTGTTATAAGTTTTAATACATCTAAGAATTAAGAACGTAGTCAATATTTTGTTAAAGAATTGCCTGTTTTTTCTTAATTTCTTAATAGCAGCTTAGCTAAAACGTTAAAAACTAGACGCGATACGTTTAAAGTAAATAATAAAGTGTCTACAGATTATATGAATACAAGCTTTTGCCCGCGACTCCGTCCGCATGGAATTAAAAAAAAAAACAAAGTTAGTAGCCATTGTGTTCAGACTATCCTCTACGTCTATGCCAAAATTTCATCGAGATCCATTCAGCCGTTTAGGCTACAAACTCTAACAAACATCCATCTAAACTTTCGCATTTATAATATTAGTATGATGCGAAAGTTTAGATGGATGTTTGGCAAGGACGTAGAGGATAGTCTGGAAGAACACATAGGCTACTCAGTTTTGTTTTTTTTTAATTCCACGCGGACGGAGTCGCGGGCGAAAGCTAGTTTATAATATCAGTAAGATAAGATGTAGATTAGAGATTTTTTTTGACGCACGTTTGCGATGCAGGTGTTTTCATTTAGAACATTTTTTTAAGCAATCCAATTACGTGGAGTGACTTTGCATTGGGTCAATAATCGATTTAAGGATAGCTGACCAGAGACAGGTGTTCCCGAATGAATTGGAGGGACCCGCCGCCGCGGCACAAATCAACCGTGTCAATCACTTTAATTAATCACAGTAAGCTACCCTGACGCACATTTTACGCTTTGAAAATCAGCTACAAGTTTACGGTCAAACTTGGTCTATGTACGAAAATAGATTTTATCACCTTATATTAAAGTCCGTTTTTCAGTGAAGCTTAATGAAATAGTATACCGCAGTAGTATGTTTTGTTTGGGTTTAGAGACCTTTATCGGACGAAATTACTTGATATTTGTCTTTTGAGGCTGTTATCGTATATCACAGGAACGCTTAATGGGATATGAACATTTGATACTGCCTTAATAAGATTTTATAAGACACATTAAGTGTGTATTACAAGCAGTGCAGCTTTAAAATCCTTATTGAGATTGTGGTTTAGAATTTCACGAAATAAATTCTAAAGCTTTTACCAACATATAAATAGTAAGAGGAGAACTTATAGAGGCCATTTATGGTTTGAAATCAGGTTTCTAGTTGGAAAGATACTAAATTGTTGAGACGTGTTGGGATAAAATTACATAAAGACGCCGCCAATTACGATGTACTTTTCATATCTAAACGTAATATATATGATTTTAAAACGCATTATTGTTTTAGGAACTCCTAAAGCAATGAATTGCGTTGACAAAAATAACTATTAACAAAATTATAATTAGCACATTTTAAACCAAGTAACTTACATTGTACACGCAATATCCGGACACCTGTACAACTAACGCAATTTAATTTATATTATAACTGATCATTAGAGATCAAAGTTATAAATATTTCCTAACTCCATAATTTATTTTATAAATGTCAGTTGAAGTAGACCAGACATTGATCAAATTGTGAATCAAAATATAACTTAACCAAAGGAAATTGCATCGCGTAAGAACATTAATAATAATTAAGAAATTGGGTATTACAAAGTAGTTTTCATTAGTCAAGTGCAAGCTGCAACCGCGTCAAAGCCTTCTGAAGATGGAGGCGACGACGCGGCACGTAGGTGAGAAATTCGCTTAATTATCGCCTTTGAACGACGAAATTCTATTTCGTGGCGGTAATTTGATGAAATTGAGTGCATTTTAGGACTAAAAATCGCAAAACATTAATAAAAACATTGTTCCGAAGAGCATAAAATTTTTAAAATTGGTAAAGTTGAAAAGATAATTGAAAATTGCTAGAAAATTACGACGGAATATTAAAAATCTGATAAGAGATTCTTATAATAAAATCGTTTAATATCACTAGCCAATATAAGTACAGAGCTAGAATAAAAATTGTAAAAACCATGATTGCATGTACCGTATAATCGGCTGCTGTGAAGCGCGTGATAACTAACTCATCTTCGAGGACCGACAAACCGGTCTGGTTTCAATTAAGACCTTATTGGAATCAGTCCTGTATTGGAAGGACATAATATTAACTAGAATATGTCATGAGTTCTTACTTTTATTTAAGACCTGTTTTAATAAGACATGATTATAACTTAAAAAAACATCAAATCCAATTCAGCTATAACTTTTAATACTTAAAATGATATTTTTAATAAATCAGCTAAGAATATCGTGTCATCAGTAAAAAAATAAAATATATAACTAATATTAAGAATATACGAATATAATTGCAAGTTTTGGCAGTAAATCAAGCTGTTTTATTACATTTTCAGATTTAGTTTAAAGCCGCCAGATTTATAATAATTATTCAAGCGTCCCTAATATTAAGATCTCCGATTACTACGTGATGTCTCATTTTATTGTTTGTAACTTGCCAACACATCTGTCTATTTCCTTAACGAGCTTTGCTGTAGGTGTCTAGAGGTCGCTGAGGTCAACCGTGGGCGGCGTAATTTGAAAAACCGTTAACTTTTTTAAAGAAATTTATACAAATGGCAAGTTTTGAGTTGACAAAAACATTGCTGAATAGCCAATCTCTAAATCAGGTTTGCTTATTTAAATATTTAAACTATTTAACCCATTAAAGGAATTAAATAACAAGTATCTTTTCGGATTCAACATATTACAAGTTGACGTAACTTAAGAATATAGATTACAAATGATAAAACAATTTGTTAATTTTAGGTTAGAAAACTAAACATAACGGTTCACAGACGGTGCATATCATTTTAGATCAAATACAATGTTGTTGCGAATTGACCACAAGTTGGGTAGCTGGTTTAACCACAGATAAAATATGGTCGTGCAGATAAGCAACTGGCGTGCGCAAGGCGTGACCTCACGACTGCGCCCTGCGCTGCGCACGCGCGCCTCTCACTCATACCAGTTTCACACGAGGACACAACACTAACGCAGAACAAAAGACAATGCTTGTTTGACCGCACAACGGTGATACAGAGCAGTACTCTTCTGGCAGTAAATGTGCGTTCAAAAAGCAGTACAGTTCTACCCTCGTGTGAAACTATCATTGTCCCGTGTCTGACCGCTGACTGCAGAGTGAAAGGATTATTATTAACCAACTTTTGATTTCTACATGTCAGATTAGTATTGACATGATATGGATCTATGCAGAATTATCTTCATGTAAAAATATGATAAAGATCTTTATTTTGATTCGAAGGCAGCGAGCGTATGAATAGCTTTCAAGCATTTAAGAGTTTCTGTTGAGATTTAAGCAGTATCTATGTGTATTACTTGAATACTAAAACACAAGACAAACAATTTTTTACATAACAGGAGCAATGAACTAGTAATTGGCGTAAATTTATGTATTTTATCTTATTTTTAAGGCACATTAATGTTCTTTTGTAACACATTTACGGTACATTTTTATCTTAATAGATAATTTAGTCGGTAAGTTCAGTAACTACTGTATTAAAAAAGAAAAAGTAAACTAAAAAGAATTATTACAAACAGATTTTTACGTCCAGTTTTAAATAAATAGATGCACATTATTAGTAGAATTGAGACAGGATTTTAAAAAAATTTAGTTACTCCTCAAAACCAACATTATTTCCATTTGCAATGAAAACGTGACCTTCAACCCGGCAGCCATTACTGACATGATCAATGGAAACTGAGTCTATTCAACAGATTGTGCGCCGCCCCGCCCTCTGCCCGACTTTGTGCACTAACGACCTTCCAATCGTGAACATTGGACATTTAAATGTCCCCTTCGTAACCTACTTTATGTATTTCAAAAGCGAACGTTGATACCGATTTCATTTCTGTTTCTGTAACATTTACTTTGGTAAATGTAAACATATTAATATTATCAACTTAGTGAACGTTCACTAAAACGTCACTTGACTACATTTATTATAATAACAGGATAGAAATTTTAAACTTGCGCTCTAACATGATAGCGAAAAGGTTTTTTTTAGCTCAATGCTGCACTTTAAACAATATGTTTAATGTCAAAAAGTACTAAGTAAGTAAGTAAGTAGTAAGTAGATTTGGTCTAATGACAATATTAAATAGGAGGATATAATAGGAAAAGCAACTGATCGATATTCGTATTCTATCTCGACCACTATTCCTCTACCAACTACAGTATCTACTATCGTGGCCAATAGTCCAGTATATTAGCGTGCGCCGGCCACAAGTCCGCAAATGAGTCCGCTCCAGTCACGAACCTATTCTGCAAACGATTAACTGTTGCCAATAGTTGCAGGTGCCGCACGGAATGGAAATATTTACAGTCATTCAGAATTTATTATATCAATATACTATTAGATATTTCTTACTAATGTTTTATTAACTGGCGCCAAAGACTTCAATGTTGAGGATGAAACAGAAAATCCGAATCACATTTTCTGTAACAGATCTTACTAAAATTATAAATGCGAAAGTATAGATGGATGGATTGATGGTTAGAGTTTGTAGCCTAAACTGCTAAACGGATCTCGATGAAATTTGGCATAGATGTAGAAGATAGTGTGGAAGAACATATAGATTACCTACTCTTGTTTTTTTTTTCTTAAACAACGCGGGTGACTACAACTTGTTCATATTCTTCTAGAGTTTAACCGATCTCTTGATAATATTTCTAAACAAATTGTTATGTTAGTTATTCAGTATAAGTTGAAAGCCTCACTACATCATGTGTGTACGTTATATAAATCTTACCAAATGTGTCTGGTCTTGAAACATAAATATCACAACGTCTCAGTAAACCACATCTGTTAACATGATACAAGAATTATAAGAAGTCTAAATAAAAACACTAAAATATGGTTAGTTTCAACTGACTTCGTCATTTAGATCATCCGATAGTAAGAACTGAGAAATAACGTTGATGTGTTGATTTGTACAATATATTTCGTTCACTAATTTGCATATCTAAATCTCTCCGAGTTTCTTGTGTAGCAAAACCAGACGTAATAGATTACGAGACAATCTAATACAAAGATCTTGTATTAATACAAGCCGTAACAACAGATGTAAGTTAAAAACGTGAGACGATTACGTTTAAAAATAAACCATTCTTTTACTGTTTCCGTGCGCTACCTTAAGCCTGGTGAAGCTGTAAATACCTCTAGGCAAACAATGACAACTAAGTTACAAAAAACTGCGTTAAAAATGAGAACATTTGTGATGTAAATGTAAATAAGTTCAAGCATTAAGTGATTATTAATTTACGTGATAATCAAAATATCGCATTAAGTCGTTAACTTATACCACAAATTAATTTGCACAGAGCGAATGTACTGAAACCTTGATATTTGGGTGTGGTCGGTTTCAACTAGTCAAGTTACTTTGTGTTTAATGATGAAGTGAAAGTTCCGCTGAAAATAGGTGCAGGCTTCGCGAGATGGCTATCGTTTACATGTAACTTGGCCAATTTATTTTATTTTACATGAATCAAATATTGCAATTTATTTTGCTACAATTACGCAACAGTAATGTTTAATTTATTAAGTTACTAGCTGTTGTGTGCGACTTTGCCCGCGTGAAATTAAAAAATATGGCTTATGTTACTAAACAGATAAATTGCCTTTCTAAAGGTGAAAGAATTATTAAAATCGGACCGGGTTTTTGAGTTATATCAATACATTCAAAAATACAAATGTTTTCTGTTTATAACATTAGTAAAGATCTATATCTAAATCTTTATTTACGATACCATATTATTCACTTTTACAATAATGATAACCGTTTCGACATCAGTTAACTTTAACATTGACATTTCTTCAACACAAAAACTATACAAAGTTTACCTCGCTATAATACACAAACAGGTCCTCAAAATAATTTCTCGGTAATTACCAAATTCATATTCAATTATAATTAATTCTATCTTATCAAAAAGGTTAATAGGCCGTAAAATGATCTAAAACTGTCATAAAATGTTTAAATTTTATATTTTCCTGATTTACGACTCACGTCAACGATTTACAATATTTCTTGATTGAAATCTGGTACGATCTGATTTACATTAATCTGTGATGGTAACAACGCCGGGTGTTTGTGAAATCTAATCAAACGAACCAGTTCGGCTTGAAGCGAACACATCAACTTTTAACAGCTATAAATTATTATAAGTTATCGACTAGTTTTATCATGGTTCATTATTTTATGAAGAGAAATATTCGTAATTTCCGGTTTATTCCATTACTATTTTAATTAAATTTCAAACGGAACCGACCAAAAACTTCGACAGACAAAAATTAACAAAACAAAATTCTATTTATACTTCTATACTATTATAATAAAGCGTAAACACACACTTCTTTGTTGCCTAAGATGTCAGTAATCACAGTATATTTTCGAATAACTCTTTTTTTAATAAAAAGCCCTACACTTACGTCTCGCTTTTCGCTATATATTTTCGCGCCATTAAACTTAGGGGTAAATATTTTGGATAAATACCCTAATGTGGGAAAGAGATCATAAGTTGCTGCCAACATCAAGAAAGAAAGATTGCTAAGATTTGTCACGTCATGTCATGTCATGTCATTTTGACATTTGCTATTGATAATTTGACAAATGTAAACAATAAAATAAAGTTTTTATAATTTCACGCGGATGAATCCGCACGCGAACAGCTAGTAATAGAATAACCGACAAGATTTTTTAACACTCGGCAAATTAAATGTACATTAAAAACTTCATTTAAATTCTATCCGTCGTCGAAGTAGGAAAAGAGATCGTGAGAACGTTAACTTATGTAGATTTCGCAAGGAAGTATTAATATAGGAGAAAGTTACCTGCACATTAAAGCTAATGCTCTTAATAACTCCTTGCAGCCAACGTCCTGGTAGGTTATTGCGTTATCGATACTCGTAAAGAGGTAATAGAGTTACCCTGGTCGCCGATAAAGTCGGTAAAAGCATTTTCTACCGCCATTAAATTCGCTGACTTACGTAGTATTTATTAAAAAGAATTCAAGAATTGGTAAGATTTTTGAAAGCAAATTCTATCAGATACCTACAGTTGAAAAGAACGGTGACAAGTACGGTTACTTTTAAGGCGTCCCTTGCTTAAATATACAAAGATGTAAGAGTTTTTGTTAAATTTTATTAAATGTTCGTCCAAAGAAAGCTATTACAGCATTTATCATGAACACAGCAATTCTGAACGATCCACTATAAGCCGCAATATCGAGCCGACCTGACCGAGCCGAGCTGAACAACGAACAAAAAGCGAAACCTCAATGAGTACTTAAAATTGAAACAGACCCGGCGGCGGAACTTTACTGAAACCGCAACCGCTTGTAATATTTTTCCATTCGAACCATTTATATTCAACCACATCTTACCGACTTCCGTTTTCTATACCGCTAATAGGCGGTGGGCTGTTTCAAACTTTTCTGTTTGCCGCAAGAATTTTAATGTACAAAAGCTCTTTGATCGGTGTTTTGGTTCTAAATGTTTCAATTTCTTATTAGTAACAGAGGCGCTTTTAAGTTTTTTATCTTTTGTGGTCAAGATTATGAACCTTGAACAGGTTAGATATTTCACATTTACAAGATTGCCTCTCTCATTCCTTGTGGAAGCCATTGCAATTTTCTACAAATAGCTTACTTACTACGTTTACTACCTAATTATTTTGTTTTTAACAAAAAGTGCCTGAAATATTTTGGTACGACATACATATCTTCCTTCGAGTGATGCATTTCTAGTGAATCATTTTAAAGTAACTAAAGCCAGCATATTCTTGCAGCCATCGTGTGCGGCCGCGTCCGATCCACTCACGTGTACAGATACAGAAGCTCTCGTTTAGAATTTGTTTAAAGCGGTCTATCCGGTCGCTTTGCATAAAATAGATAAGCGTTTGACTATTCATGAAAGCCGAAGTTTAAGTACAAGCTCGCTGGTTACGATAAATTAATAAGTTAAATTCCAAACGCCTATAATCAAGACCGCATTACATAAGACAGATTAAAAGTCGTAGAAGGTAACAGAAATACTAGAAATAGTACTTTTGTTCGCTTTTGTATAAAAACCATATCCTCTTGTCAATAGGGAAAGAATAAAAGAAAAAAAGAAAACGCATGAGAAGTGAAATTAGACGATTTGCGGTTTAATAACAAAATTATCTAAAAGTTGCACATTTTTTGCTTACTACAAATCTGTGTTTTTTTTTGAAAATTGCCTAAATTAAAAAAAATGTGACTGATATCTTACTGAATGCAATAAATATTAAGATAATCTCTGTCTATTGTGCGTTACTACAGACAGTCTTTTTTCACGAAAATAACAACAAATTATGAATAAAAATATTATCAAGGTGAAATCTATATTAGCAATAATGGTCGGAACAAGCTTAGTTTCAGATTAATTATAAGTCAAGGAGCTTAATCAATCCTTATCCTAAGCTCTATTGGGAACAATCAATCAATTAGCCGCACGCTGTGAACTCTATTGAAAAGAGAAATTAAACGAACGTTTCTTATCATTGAGATCGTTAAGGCCGGGCTACCCCAGGTAATCCGAAAAACAGGCACTTTTCCGTGTAAATTCTATCGAGCTGGTTCAGTGTATAATCTTGAAAAAAATTATGTGCGTAGATGGATATTTATTATTTATTAAACTGCTATATTATCCAAATACATTTTTAACTATCGCATCCATTTATAAGAAAAAAAGAATTTTTGAAATCGATCCAGTAGTTTTTGAGTTATTTCCATAGCTCCTCATAAACACATTTTAATTGTATGTGTGAGTGTCATTAAATTGTATCTAAAAAAATAAATTACAAACGCATGTAATGGGAGATTTGTTTCGTATTATTTTAATTTAAATACCACTTGCTGTTTTAATTTGGAGAAACAAGGATTACTGGCGGATATTTCTATTATTGTATTCGGTTTAGGGTTTAGAAAAAAAAAATTGGAAGCCGATTATTATTTTCCGTTCTAATTTCAAATTTTAAAAACTATTATTAATCAAATTGAAAATTATCAGAATTGATTAAAAATTAATCTTATTCATTATGCAAGACTTACCAGTGAAAAAAAGTTTACGCTCAATTAACATACCAATAAATTTACATTACTTGCTCATGTTAAAACGTTTACTTTAAAATTAGGCTATTATTCCCAGACTTGATGTGGTAATCGAATTTATTTGAAGGCAAACTCTTGTCTCTGAGATAAAATTTAGTGAGGTCTATTTTCCGCTTTGGTTATGTAACTTTTATTTAAAACTAGCTTTCGCCCGCGACTCCGTCCGCGTGGAATTAAAAAAACCAAAAGTGAGTAGCCTATGTGTTCTTCCAGGCTATCCTCTACGTCTCTGCCAAATTTCATCGAGATCTGTTCAGCCGTTTAGGCTACAAGCTCTAACAAACATCCATCCATCCATCTAAACTTTCGCATTTATAATATTAGTAAGAAGTAAGATAAGATATAAAATGTCTATTTGTATACCTAAACGGCGTTATTGTAAGTACATACGGCAATCGTCCAATGAACCTATATTTAAAACTTTTAAAATAAAATCATGTCTTTTTACTTTGAATTTACAATAACAAAGCAGTAATTTTAATTTAATAGGTCGACAACAAGCAATTACCACATAACTTTATTTTAAACTTCATATTTAATCTATACTATTATAATAAAGCGTAAACACACACTTCTTTGTTGCCTAAGATGTCAGCAATTACAGCATATTTTTGAATAACTCTTTTTTTAATAAAAAGCCCTACACTTACGTCACGCTTTAGGCTATATATTTTCACGCCATTAAACTTATGGGGTAAAAATTTTGGATAAAATCCTAATGTGGGAAAGAGACTATAAGTTGCTGCCAACATCAAGGAAGCAAGATTGCCTTGGATTGTCATCATGTCATGTCATTTTGACATTTGCAATTGATAAATTGACAAATGTAAACGATAAAATAAAGTTTTTATAATAACCTGCGGATGAAGCCGCATGGGGACAGCTAGTTATGAAATAAAATAATAAAAAACATAGTATGTTACTCACTGATAACGTCGCTTAATGGTGAAAGAATTTTTGAATCCGCCCTGTAGTTTTTGAGTTATTTCAATACATTCTAAAATTAAAAATTTCCTCTTTAAAATATTAGTATAGATATAGATTGACTCAATTTAAAAATATCTTGCATTGTCTTCCTGTTAACATCACGTAATATTACTGAAATAGTTTCTTGAAAATCAAGCACATAGTTCCAAAGGAGGCAGTTTGATATGAGAATATGTCGCGCTACTGAAGATATTACATTCCATCGTCTATATTTGTCGACACAGTGAATACATATTTCGACTATATTACAATTCTAACTGTAAATACTTTTGTAACAGGCTACCAAACTTTAATGTGACCATTTTTCTAAACGTAACATTAATAGCGAGCGCACACCTTTGATTAAACTATCGCACAACTGTTATGCGATTATCGATTGTTTCGCAGCCAATTTAGTTTAGTTGCACAAATAAAAATCGAATAGTGTGCGCAAGTACATATAAGCTCATAGCAATCAAACGAGACTGAACAGTTGTACGATAGTTTAGTCAAAGGTGTGCGCGCGCTCTAATGGCGATACATAGACCTTAGGCCATAGGACCTATTTTAGTATCCTTCAATATTGCAACAAATATTACGACTTTTCGAAAAAAATACCACAAGTGCAGTGTTGCACAAATATTGTTATTAAGAGCACTTGACTCACACATGTAAAAGTCCAATTCCTAAATCACATACTATCAAAGACGAGTAGTGGGTCGTTACAAAGGATGTCAACAAACTGAAATTGCCGGGCAGTGCGATGGAGAGTGGCTTTAATGAAAACGTGCCAGCGATCGGCGATGCGAGACCACGGACGAGTAGCAATTACGCGCGCATAAATCGAGGATAGATATCGCGTATACACCGAGCAACATCAATGCTGGAGCAGCTACTCTGCCACGCTGCCACGCTGTCACGCTGCCACACTGCGACGCTGCCACATTACAACAATGCCACGCTACAACACTGCAACGATGCCACACGCATCTAATTACTGGCAGGACACGCTTGTTTATTTTGCCAGTCCACTCAGCGCGGTACGTTGCGTTGCGATTAATTTCAGACACTACATTAACTTTGCTCTTATAGTAGATACTATCTCTCTTCATAATTGTTTCTATACGTTTTTAATTTTTGTAGTTGAAGTTAATATACTAATACTTCTTTTACCATTCCGACTAAGCTTTAGGCTTGTGCTAGGATATGGTTAACAATAGTCAAATGGGGGTATTCGAAACCTCGACCACGTGATCGGAAATCCATACTCCTAACGATTAGAGTATTGACGCGACAATTGTACCTTAATTTTAAAATTGAATTAAACATGTCCTCCTAGCCTATTACCTAAAGGCTCACAAATTTCTTACCTTTTATTCAACAAATCTCCTCAATCCTTAGTACTGTAGTACGTTAAATTAATGCTTCAACGCTTAAGCGATTCCTCTTTGTGAATCAGTAAATCGGTCCGAGAAGTATTAATATCCGACATCCGATTCTTTTGATAGCAATAAATAACTCCATTAAGTGCTGGAGGTATTAAATTTGCGTCTATTGATATAATCGGCAGTTCTTTGTGCTCATTTATTACAATTCAAATTCGATCAAGGGAATGATTTGGCAAACGGTTCGTTGAATTCAAAATGAACCAGTGTAGTCCCAGTTCAAATGGAAGCTGAAACTATTTCCATAATCAATACTTTCGCTAACAAATGGTTTGCTCGGCCTATTTGTAACGTTGTATTTGCTAATATAACGATTGCTTCTACATAATTGTGTAATGTTTCATTTGAAACAGATTATATTAAGAGTTCATACATATCAATAGCTACCTCTATACTTCTATACTAATATAAAGAGGAATGGTTTGGATTTTTGTATGTATTAAAATAAAAAAACCTACTGGGCCGATTTTAAAAATTCATTCACATACTACGTTATTAGTGAGTACCTAACATAGGCTATGTTTTGTAGTCTTTTTTAATTTTTGGAGTACGAAGTTGCCAGTAACAGCTAATTAAAAATAAATATTAATAATGTTGTTAATATTGAGAATAAATTCATTATGATTATATGAATTGTCTAAATATTATGGATTTGTTTTAAAGTCAACACCTAGCTAGGAGTAGTAATGCTTTAAATGATGCGTTTCTTTCTTTGCTTATTGCTATTATCAATACACTGCAAAGAAGTTTAAAAACTCATAGTCTAAGTATATTATAATCAGTGAGCACATCTCGAGATTGCGTTTTTTTTTTGCTCGTGTATCATTCCTGGATTATGTTTTATTAGCCTGCACTCGGGACCCGTTTGCACCTGCCTTGCATTAAAGTGCCGTTCTCCGGCTCGAGGGAAGCAATAATAGTTTATTTTTATATCTTGCTTGATGATTTAATAAAATTAAATTTATGATGCATGATTATTAAGGCACATGTGGAAGTTTAAAAAGAAATTAGGAATAAGTGAAGTAATTATGGCCAGTATGTTTAATATCTGATTTAAAGTGTAGGTTTTATTTATCTGAGATAGTGTAGTTTAAATGTACTAATAGAGTAAAATACCATTTGCATTAAAAAGAAATCACATTGCATAGAAATAACTGGTTTAGTAGCTTCAATATTTAAAGCTAATAAGTAATATTAAAATTATAAAATAGAATATTATATCGTCGCTATTTCTGATAAAAAAACATACCAATCTTAAACAGTAGTAACAAATTAAATATTTGCTAAAGTTTTCAACGTTTTAACTCTAGCGGAAGTTGTTTCTTTTTATGTGTTTGTCAACTTTAGAATCGCTTCAACGGGGCGCATTAAAAAGTTAATGCAGGTAAGATACACAAGCCAGTGACGCTTGACGACGACTGGAATAACATTAGCAGTGCACTTAGAAATCCATTAACCGTCGTTCAACGTGTTTAACTACACACATTTGTGTTTTGTTTGTCCAAGGTTTTTCAAAAACAATCACACCGATGATGCGTAGGTCAGTTCAGGATTCATTTTATATTTAATATTCTATATGCTACTGTATTTTTATTTGAGTAAATGTATGAGTTTGACGAGACGATGGGGACATAAACCAGAAAGTGTTAAGAATGAATGTGGATGGCTACAAAGGAAGAGGAAGACCAAAGAAAGTATGGATGGATTGTGTGAAAGAGGATATGCTTAAGAAAGGAGTGGATTCAGATATGACGGCTGATAGAGATGTATGGAAGAGCAGCACATACTGTGCCGACCCTCCATAAGGGATAAGGGCAAGTTGATTTTCATTTGAGTAAATGTAATGAATCATTAAATCTGAAAGGTCTCAATTTTAACAAGCTGTTTTAAATATATGTTGAAATACCAAGGTCGATTAGAGATTTCGAAAAGGTCGAATGCAACTAACAAGTGGGCGTACACTACCGTTCTAAACCATTTGATTCCTCCTACGCATTTGACTAGAAGCGCAAATGTGTCTGACCGAAATAAAATTACAATAGAACAGGTAAAAAGACGATTGATAGTAAATTCATGTTAAACATTAATCTAGTATTAAAACACTATCTTACGAAAAGAAGTGATTCTTCAACTCTAGAAAATAATGCAGAGAAATTACAACAGCCTATTTTATAGACATTTGGTACTCTTTACAGTTTCTATCCATGTTTGTTCTACAATTCCATCGTTAACATCATTGTTTTGTAGTATTTTAGCATAAGTTCTTTGCATTGATCATTTTAATTTTAATCCATTTAAATCTTATAATTCGTCCTCATTCATTAAACATTACAAAAAATAATATGAGCTCAGCATTGCGAGATGTCATAATAGCCGGCTGTCCGACACAAATCACAATGGACGAAAAAAAAACATAATGAATAGATTCGTCGCTCATAGCCGCTTTGAAGCGTGTCGCCTCCGGCTTCCCTTCCATTTCGTACACCATTAAAACAGATTGTATATAATTTAACAAATTAAATGACAATTATACGTTCAAACGCCTATCATTTCCATTTAGTTCAGTGAATAACGCAGTTCCCGTGGAATTTAATCGTGAGATATAATATTACAGTCTGTCTTAAGTCTATCAAATCTATGACAGCTGATTTCAATGGTTAGAATTTATACCTAGATAATTATAGTTGAATTACTGCCATTTTCAATTATGTGAAATGCAATTTTTAATAAGCTACGCCTTGATGGTTTCATCATCATCATCATCTCCTTATCCTACTCCCGTAGGGTCCACATAACTCTATCATACGTCATCTCAGTCATCACTCCCTTTTTGATCATGTCACCTTTTACACAATCCATCCATCTCTTTCTAGGTCTACCTCTACCGATGTACCCTTCCACACTCAAAACTAACGTTCTCCTTGTAATATGCGATTCATCCCTCCTCATAACATGCCCATACCATGCTAACCTTTTACTCCTTACCTTCTCTACTACGGAGGCTACTCTCAAACTTCCTCTAATATACTCATTTCGTATCTTATCCATTCGTGTTACCCCACACATCCATCTTAACATTCGCATTTCTGCCACATGTAGTCTCCTTTCATCCGTTCCTTTTACTGCCCAACATTCAGATCCATACATCATGACAGGTGGTATCGCATCTACGCCTTGATGGTTTACGAATAATAATATAATTTCTATGTTACAAATCATACAAGCATTATGTAGTGACGCAGTCAAATAGTGAATCTCCTATCAGCTTAAATATATCTGTTCTGTTGTTAATTTTGTACACAAATTAACGTAAATAAGCGAGCTGTATTAACGAATATTGCACTCAAATTCCTTAATGTGAATGTGACAATAAACATCTCGAAACGTCTTGTTAGCGACAACATGAGATCATTCTGAAATATTAGCGCCTTAAGTCATTCGGACAAACAGACCGAGCTAAATTAAGAATCAGGGAACCGGCCTCGGAGTAATTAAACAGTGGCCGGGATTCCCTGAGATGTAAACAATGTATTTGCCGTTATTAAAATGTTTGCCCCATTTTTATATTCATTCAGTTAACGTCAGACTCGACAATGAACGTGTAATTCCATTACGTGGTTTTTTCCCTTTAAAAACATTGTCTGTTTTTTCTTCTACTTCTCTTTACTTATACCAATTGTGTATTTGTGTGTTCTATATCTGTATTTCTGCATATTTGCAATGATCTATCATTCATTTTCATACATAAATAAATAAATAGAATTTTTATTGCCACAAAAAAACTACATAAGACATTTAATTCACAAAACCTTAGAGCTAGTATGTAAAAAAAAAAGAAAGTGGCAAGCTCTGTTAATCCAGGGACGGCGCAGGCCGTTACTGCGCTGGTTTTCAGCTAGCCCCTTTACACATAAGTATTAACACATAGGTAGGGTACATCGTATAACTCATCCTTACAATTGACCTTAGGTGATGCTGGCCTCCAATCTATCCTATTATTCCTATTCATTTTGTTATTCTATTATTGTAGTTGGATTACAAACGTAATAATATGCTTCAATTTGTCAGCGTGTACCACATCCTCGGTAGTATAGTGGTAAGTATCCCCGCCTGTCACGCGGGAGACCGGGGTTCGATTCCCCGCCGGGGAGAACTTTTTGTATTTTCACACATGTACACGACAAAAAATTAAAGGTTTACTATGCAACAAATCTTCGTCACATTTCTTTTCAGACATTTTTCTACGCCAAATAATAACTTTTTAAATATATCTGGAAATTTATTCGGCTGAATTTTTTTATCAACTTTATCTCCTTAATGTTACCCTAGAAAGATTTACGCGACAGTTGTCTTGACATGGCGAGGGTACAAAAGGGAATCTCCTGCAATGGATTTGCTTTCACAAAATTTGATTTACAACGGTACAGAGTTTTGCGCGGAATTTCATACATTTTAGATTGTAAGATTTGTCAAGTTTTCTATGTTGGGATTAAAATAATAATTGACCACGACACAAGATAAATAAACAGACATGTGTAAAGTCCATATACACTAATTCTAACTGAACAGTTAAATTGTTCAGTTAAAACTGTCTCTTAGATTTGAGCGTATGTAGAGGGCTTAAAAGACAAATTTCGATAGACAACATTGAAAATTTTCAATATGGGATCGAGAGGTGCTTGCTGTGTATATTGGCCGGCGGAGGGGGCAGGGCGCGGGACGTGCGTCCGCGGAGAGGCAGTGTTCGCTTTGTGCTCCAGCCAATATTGCCAACGTTCGCTCCAATTTCGACAGATTTTGATTAAAGCATTCTATCATTGTATAATTGCCTTGATGCAATATACATAATAAGTAGCCGTCCGAATATATTTCTGTCCAATCAATTGTGATTTGTGACGCGATCAATTTTACCTGTACTGAATAACGGAAATTTGCGCTTTTGTTTGTGCTTTCAGTGACCGTTATAAAATTGTGCAACCAAATATTGGCGAAAACTGCTGATATTTTTATATTGAATTGTTCATTGTAAATAGTTAATGTGTAGATTCTTTACAACTGAACTATCTGTCGGTGCAACGACCCAAAGTGGTCCTTGACGTCCAACTCAAGAATAAATCTTAACACTTTTTAATAGTTTTGTATTGATACAATTTAATTAACATAAGATCGAGTATTCCCAATTAAATAAACACAAGAAGATGTAATAAACGTGATAAACGATATGCTTGATAAACAATCTTGATATTTTCTTCCAAGTACCAGGACTTCATAAACAGAACGGCACTATTCAAGCGTTGAAATGTATGTATCGAAGTTATCTGAGATAAGGAGGGCGCAGCTGCAAGCTTGGCCTGGGCGCGGCGCTCACCTCAGCTAGCAATTTACAAAGCGTTTATTTATGTGGTCCGGGTGGGGCTCCGAGGTCTCGTTGTGCAGCCGGTTATTATAAATGTGCACTGATATTTCAGCAGCGCAATTGCTAATTCCGTATAACTGTAGATGCATATAATTGATTACTATCGAATTATAACTGTATCTTGTTATTATGCTCTACGTCTGTTAATAATTTTATTAAAACGATAGTTTAATAAAACGATAAGATTCGATATTTGCCGTCATCCATAATAATTAGAAGAGTTCCGAGTAATTTTTGTGTAAGTCTTATAGTTTAAGCTACGTAAGCATAGAAAGCAAAAAAGACACCAAATTTCGTCTGCCTATTTAACTACGGACGGCAACCCCGCCCGTGTCCTTTGACTCCAAAAATCAAACAAAAAAATGGGACCCACCTGCAAGCACTACCTCTCGGATAAAAAAAGAATTTTCAAAATCGGTCTACCAGGGGCGGAGTTATGCCGTAACACACATAAAAAAAAATAAAAAAAATATATATATATACGAATTGAGAACCTCCTTTTTGAAGTCGGTTAAAAATAGAGAGAAAGAGATAATAAAACACGTAAATAAAATAGAAAAGGTCTGATTATATTTATCTGACAGTACTTGGTAATAAGTACACTACCAAACATTTTAGTTCATTTACTTTATATTCTCCGTCTCAGCTCCAATTCAATAAAACTCTGATAAATCACAGCTGATATTTTTATGTCTCTCAATAAAAATAACTTGAACAGTCTAGATCCCGAGGTGTATTAAAGTGCCTTGTTCAAAACGAAATACAAAGAGAAAAATACCTTAGAGGGCTTACGAGTAAAGAGATATGAGCCCATCACAAAGAGATTCAAATATAAATTGTTATAGAGCGGACATTATGAGCACTTTTCTTCAAATATTTTAAGCATTATTGCTACTGTCGCTGAATGTGTGTCAAACGAAAATATGGTACATATTTTTGAGTATAAGGTTATGTCCGGTCTATTAATATATGTTGAAAGTCTTTGGTCCATCCCCGAGAAGAGAATGCCGGTCCGCTGCCGCTTTGGGCCCCGTGTAACATAATCTTGTTAAGACGCCACCCGTGCCAGCTGCTCTCGGCTTACTTATGAACAGAGAACGCATTTGTTATGCGATTAAATTGTTCTCTTTTATATACTGCTCACTTTACTCCGCGATTGTTTTAATTAACCCTTCGTAGATTTAAATTTAGAAGTAAATCGCGTTTAACTCGGTTTACACTAGAAGTAAATCTTACTTCTCACTAATATTGTAAATGAAAAAGTTTGGATGTTTGTTAGAGTTTGTAGCCTAAACGGATGAACGGATTTCGATGTAATTTGGCATAGATGTCGAGGATAGTCTGGAAGAACACATAGGCTATTCACTTTTGTTTTTTTCAATTCCACGCGGACGGAGTCGCGGGCGAAAGCTAGTAATATTATAAATGCAAAAGTTGGGATGGATGGATGGATGTTTGTTAGAGTTTGTAGCCTAAACGGATGAACGGATTTCGATGTAATTAGGCATAGATGTAAAGGATAGTCTGGAAGAAGACATAGGCTATTCACTTTTGTTTTTTTCAATTCCACGCGGACGGAGTCGCGGGCGAAAGCTAGTTACTAATATAGAACTGGCATCTATGACCTAGCTACACCTATATCATACCATACTATAAATGAACAGGCTATATATGACACGTTGTATTTTGTGCCTATTTTATTTTCGCCATTTAGGCGCTGACTCTAACTGTTGGTAGTGGTGGTATTGATTATAACTAACTAATAGTACGGATAGAATTAACTGTTATTAACAGAGGCGTTTAAAAGTAGCTATGTTCTATTTGTTATTAAAGATCAGTGAATGCATCTAAATCTTCTTCAATTATGTTGATTTGTGTTGTTAATGTGGCCACGGTTACAATATTTCATATCTACAATATTTTTCACAGCGATAACATTTATTGTGATTCATTGAAAAATAAAGTTTTTTTTTTAATGAAAATCGTATGAATAATACAAAAGTTCTAACGCAATGTTTCAATAAAAAATATTTATGAAGGAAAGTTTCTAACGGACAGCAGGTGTTTAAAATTGCTAATAGACTAAACTTTCTCGCAGACTTCAGGCCGAATGTATTTTATATGTTTTTAGAGTTTAATAACTTGATTTAACATTCAGAGAAAAGAATATATTATTTATGCTAATAAACTATGACTTTAGAACTTTTTTCAGCTATTTGCAAAACTTTACAAAAAGTTGGAAGTCAATTATAACACAATGTCTTCATCGTAACTTTAAAAAGTTACAAATCGTACATCAAAGTTATTAATTTTTGGGTAAGCAAAAAATTATTTTCACATAACTTCATCGAGGAAATTCTCAAGAACTAGTTGATGCCAGTGTTAACAGATTTATGTAACAATGCTTTGTCAAAGGGTTAGGAGGATCCAATGTCTACAGCAGAAATACCTACAAGGAGCGTTCTCGTCCGTTCAAAAATCTATACTAATGTTATAAAGAGGAAAACTTTGTTTGCTTGATTGTAATGAATAGACTCAAAAACTACTAGGCCCATTTAAAAAAATCTTTTACCGTTAGAAAGGTAATTTATATGTGAGTAACATAGGCTATATTTTTTCATTTCTTTATTATTATTTTTTAAATTTCACGGGGACTCGCGGGCAAAAGCTAGTATAAAATAAATCTATGATCACCAATTCACGTTATCATGTATCGACTACTTTTGACATATCCCTATCAATAAAGCGTAATGTGGGTGGCTAGTTCTGAATACTTTAATCTAATCGTTTAATGGCTAAGAGATCGATGACTCCGTAAGAACAATGACATCTACAATCTACCGATTGGGACTTTGGTAAATTAGATGCGATTACAGAAAGCGTTACGCAAGTGAAACTTTTTTGTTCAGACAACGAAAGAAAATCGGTCTTCTTAAGCGGTCCATTAGTTCTGAGGGTTCGATAATCAAACATGATTCCTCTCAGAAAGTGAATAAGTATGCAATAATTTTATGCAGAAAGGAGATAATTTTTTTTTTTTACATAATCTTATTCAAGTCTAATACTATCCAAAGATATATTAAAGTTATAAGTTGTAAAGAAGAACTCGGCTTTATTACATCAAAGAAAAATAGGTAATTTATCTTTTTCCTCGTTTTTAATTTCAATCCGTTTTTTATTAGGTTATGACAAATAGTAACACTAAATCACAATCTTGAACAAATTGAAATAGTACCTATCGTCGGATTTATACCATTTATATTCCCTACGGCAAGGAGACCTGTCGAATTCAATATCTTTGGGAGCAGCACTTTGTCATTGGCTATATTACGTGCAAATAATTCATAACTAATCATATAAAGAACTACTTACTATTGCAACAATATGCAATTCTTGATTAAGAGCGTGCGCACACATGAAACTAAATTTCCATGAGCTTATGAGGTGCGCACACTACTCGATTTTTAGTTGTGTAACTAAACAGTTGAATTTGCTGCGAATCAATCAACAATCGCACATTTGTGCGATTGCTTAGTCAAAGGTGTGCCCGCTCTTACAGTAAAAGTCCTAATTGCTTGATGAATGCTGCGAAGTTTCAAGTAAAAATCATTTTTAAAAGATAGCACGTGAAATTTACACACCGAGTAAATATTTGGAATGCATAAATTCTATAGTTCAAACATGAGTGTGACATATTCACAGCGCTTTGAAAATACTCGAAAAATGTCGCTTTAAATCGATTCAGTTCGGAGTTCGCATGTCTTTGCATGGAATATAAAAGAATATGGAAGCGACGTATAGTACAACTGGCTTGCCTCAATTTATATGAGTTATTTCGACTGCAGCGAACATTATCTAGTCCGGCCCTGGACACCGGCACCCTCGTACGGATAAATTGCCAATTTTGACTTACACACATTGCATGTTGGACGCAATTGGCTATTTCCAGTGTCTTTATAACACTGCATGCTAAATTGCAGAAGATAGTTTTCAATATAAAAATAACCTCTACATTCTATTCGGTGTTTAGCCAGTTTTTTTGCACCATTGTGTGATATTAAGAAGAAAAATCTTTACTTAAAAATATTAATTCATCAGTAATCTATAGATATAATAAAATTGGAGTGTCTGTTTGTAATATCAAAAGAAGAAACGAAGAATCGAAATTCCAGATTTCGGGAAGATGATGTGTTTGCGTTGCTGATAACGAAAACTGTCTATCTAACTGTCTGTCCGCAAGCCGCGTTTGTTCCCAGTAATCACCGAAACTTTATCTTAATGCGTAGACGAAGTCGCGGGCAACAGCTAGTTGGTAAATAAATACATTATTACCAATTCATGAACACATGTAAGATTTGTCACGATAAAGAAATAGAACACGGAAAACCATATTAGCAAAACATTTTCTCCGACATTCCGGTACAATTGATCGTTGGTAAATGGAATGGATATCCGAAGAGATAACAAGGCACCTTGAAAAATAACAAGCTCCCGCAACAGAGGACTTTCTACGTATTTTATTTATCGATACAATCTGGAAAAAATATACATCCCATTTTGATACTTGTAACAGATCGTAAATTCTTACACCACGCGCAGAAAACATCTACGAGTACAAGGATAAAATGTTTACATCGTTTACCCTCTACGTGTTTCTTGAATTGTTGTTGACAACAAAAAAATATGTCACTAATCGGTTGGAAACACTATCCACTTACTGATAGACAAAGATTAAAGACTATATTTCTTATAATCGATAACAAACTCAATTTTTCTTATGATATTACTAGCTAAAGCCTATGAGTTTTTTCTGTTTATACTAAAATTGATCCGTTTAGAGATGCCTCTTAACAAACATCTATCCATCTAAACTTTCGTATTTATAATATTAATAAGATGTAACAGTGATTATTATTAATTTCTTATGTAACCCATAAAATGTTGAACTTTCTTTTTGGTTAACATATTAAATATAAAATATGTTTAGATTTCATTGTTATAATACGTCAGATTGGCAAAATTGGCAGCAAGTAGGAAACAACAAATAAGAGAATCTTGGAAGGGCAATTCAAGTTCGTTTACTAAAGGGTCTTGAACGAGAATACTAAGAGAATACGCCCGCATGTCGGACGGACGTACGTAATATTTGTGGGAAAAGCAGACACGTGTTAGCTCCCTCGTGTGAACGATACACGCAGGAAGATGCGATCAACTCTCCAGCTTTTGTTTTGTATATTTTGTTTTAATGTTACCCTAATTCATGTGTTAAGCTTAACCAACCGTTGCCTTTACAATGTGTCTTCGTTCAACGTCTACTAAGTAACACCCTAAATAAGGCATTCGTTGTAATATCCTTTAACTCGTCTGATTTGTTGTGTTACACCTATCATTTACTATCTCGTGTACAATAAAATCAACCAAAATAAAAGACCAACATTAGACATGTTGTGTTAAAAACATCACCCCGTAATGTTGCCTGAATCAACATAATAAAGTGTGTTAAATTTGTCGTTGATAGCGTGCAATGAACGCGCATAGTATTGTTCCCGAACATTCGCCGGTGCCTGATATTACACCTTAGAATACAGATAAGGCACAAGGGACACGTGTTACAAAGTCCCCAACGGCGAAGCGTGAAACCGTTACGATAAATAGCAACTGATAAATGCCACCAAGTACGCCCTCAGCGCAAAATACACAGAAATAAAATCTAAAATTGGCTTTCCAAAATAAAACATACATCAAACTCGCTGACCTACAAAGTAAAAGGTTAGAATCGTTTCAAAATAACGTTTTATTTAAAGTCAAGCTGGCTAGGTTTAATTTGTTAAAAGCTTAAACATTATTAAAGAAACAAGTACTGTCGACGTCAGTTCCACAAGCTTATTTGAATACCATTTAATGCTTCGCAAGTTGTTGGCATGATAAAAGCATTACAACCACGACCGCGGCCGCGCGAACAGCGGGCGCACAAACAAACGCCGTCGAGCAAACACTCGCAAATGGCGCCTCTGAAGCGCGAGCGAAATTTTAATTCGAACCGCATCACATCGCCGGGAATCCGAACAACGTTTTATTATACATAATGATATTCTCGGACGTGCATTTTACATTTGAATCGGAATCGCTGGATTTAAAATCAACGATTACACAACATAGATGTCATGTCGGAATCTGTTGTTGTTAGTTGAACTTTAACAATTTACGTTGTTAAAGCTTGAAATAATTAAGACATATTTTAGAATAGCCAAAAACGTACAGGTCTTCATGGTCTAAACATCCACAGAACTTATTAAGGATCAAGTTTATAAAAATAAAATTATAACAATAATTTAAGAACATCACACAATGTGCATTAAATTGACATACATGTGTGCTGAAGGGGAATAAAATTACGAAAGATCTCAATTAATATTCCGGCAAATAACACATGTGGTCGCAATCTCAGCGGTCTTTATCATAATTTGCTTGCAAAGCTGGGTCTGAATTTACAACGTGGCCGCCGGCACTGCCAAGTGTAACGTCCTTGAACTAATGGGGACACGGACAGATGTTACACGATCCAACTCACTAATAACAACAAAACTTGTATTATCTCGCTTTGAAGCTAAATTGTATACTCTTTTAATTTAATTTATTACAATTAGTGCAACCTACAACTGCGATAAGCAAGAACATGGTGATAATTTAAAATAACGGAAAACTTTCAAGACAAACTAAATACGAGTACAAAGATGTTCCTCTCTTTGGCAGAACTCAACTCGACAATAAACACGCAAATACCATTCATACTAAAATAGCTGACATACCCTCCTAACCTCTCTTCTCTATGAATCTTCATAGATCATTTTAAATTGTTCTTGTTAGGAAATCCCGTGGAGTCCAACAAGAGTTGGATTTTGTTTCTTCACTTGACAAAAGATCAAGTGTCAATTTTAATCTAATTAGTAGATGTGACTTACTTTGCTCACATCAGCGTGGCGTCTCATATTCACAACTCTACTCCCACACAAACTATAATCAAATACACTATACGTTCCCATTCTCCTTCTTCCGCATATGAAATGGTTAATTGACTTTGGAATTGATGTTGAGCTAATTTGAACTCAAAGCCTAAAGTAGTAAAACTTAAATTAGTCAATTGTGGTTATGAACGTTTCTATTACGAGCATAAAAGGATAGAATTGTATTGTGGCACTTGCAGCTCCGTCGCTAGTAGACGCTCCCGTAATTGACTTTAACTCGTTGCTAGCGGAATAAATGCAATCTAAAACGACATAAGGAAATACGGGCCACAATCATAATATAAAACAAAGTCCCTTCACGTGTCTGTCTGTTACAAATTTTCATACAGTTTTCGTTAATAGCTGAATGGCTTCTTGATAAAGGTTTTGCGTATAAAAGTGTGTATGTATTGGTAATCGGTGGGTACAACATTTTTTTTAATGCTCGCAGCTGCATTGCGTGCGAAGGCAGTGCGGTTCGCTAGTGTTAATATAAACAGTTGCAGACTTAGCGATCTACAAAATGATTTCTAGTATTTGCTTTCAATTGCTAAGGCGCGGTCGATGTCCGATAGCCGGGGTCCGTTGTGCCCACGCCGGCTTGTTTGCGGTGTTTTGCTTATCATCTAACATAGATCAGTCGCGAACCAGGAAAGCCGAGTCACGTTATCGACTTGACAGAATTGCGACTTTGAATATTGATAACGTAAAGTTTGACTATTTACCTAGTTTGAGAGAGCACCAGTTTCAAGCTCTCTTATCTAGATGTACTCAGCCCGCTTGAAACAGTTTAATTCCGAATCTGTTAGTAAGTTTTTAATTAAAAAACTTTCTTGAAATGGTAGTATTACATCAAGTTTAACTACTGCATACGTTAATTATATGCAAGACAGACACACATTTAACAAGTAATGTTTGTCTTAGTATATTGTACTCCGACAAGGTGTATTATGTAAACGCCTACAAGATGAAGGTGTAAAGATCTTAAATGTGTTAGTAACAGCTTTAGTAATAATAACTTTAAGAAACTCTCTAAGTCCTGGTGTGAATGGTCATTTTTATGTTATTTATAGATCGTAAATCGGAATTATGTGTCGGAAATACGTGATGAGATTTCATATCGTGTCGTATTAACATTTAAATTGTTCAGGTGTAGATATGAAGATCATTCCTAAATTATCTAAAGGGATTATGTATTAAAATGTATCCGATAAAGTACTCTAAATATGAGATTATTTCATTCTAGTTGTTGAAAACTTCAATATCTTAAAACTCGTACATTCAAATGTGGAGCTTATGAGTTAATTTGAAGATATCTGTGGCATCGATTACGTAATTTATTCACAGCTTTTGTTACATAATAAAGCTTCAAGATAAATGTGATACTGGAAGACTTCAACAAGAAGCAATCCCTTTATTAATTACAACTAAAGTACAAAAGTACTCCAAGGGATAAGAGTTAAACATTGATTCCCAAGTTAGACGGTGTCTGACGAGTCTTATCTCTATGTTATATGACTACTCAGTGCAGTAAGAGCGTTTCAACATTCACCAGTGTGTTCAACCTATTTTATAGGTTATGTTGAATTGTATTCCATAAGGCGTTACCTCGTGTTGTCATTTCCACCCTATATGCTTAACTGATGTCTGATAAATTATCAATTTGGGAGTAATCAATCATGTTAACTGCGACAGACGGATCGCTTTGAAACGCCGACGCTCTGATAATTTGCACCTCCCATAGCTCACGTTATCAAACATGATAATCCTTTGTTCCAACAATCTATTAATACGTAAGCTAAGTTTTGTTATAGTTAATAAACTAGAGTTTAATACATTTACAATCAGTGGTTATAATACAACGTAGACCTTTAAGTTAATTTTTCAATTTTTTCATCGATATTTGTTAGTGGAAGATTTTGAGTAAAAACAATTCTTATTCAATAAATTAAAAACTTTCTGTTCTTTTCTAAGATTTATGGCATTATAAACCTCGAATTAAGTAGACTATACATTGATTAACTAAAAAGTAATTTACATTATAATGGAAATAGTTTCTTCTTCTCTTCTTTCATATGGTATTTTGGGTTTTCGTAAAACTTTCTTTATTTACCAAATAAAACAACTTTAATACTCGTAATCATACTACACATTTTACACTAATCATACTATCATACTAATATTATAAATACGAAAGTTTAGATAGATGGATGTTTGTTAGAGTTTGTAGCCTAAACCGATGACCATTAAATTTGATGTATTATACATATGTGCAGAGGATAGTATGGAAGAGCACATAGGATACTCACTTTTGTTTTTTTTATTTCCACGCAGACGGAGTCGTGGGCAAAAGCTCGTAGCTCGTAAAATAAAGTAGCATTATGAGAGACCCGAGGGATTGTGACATCGTGCTGAGTATTTAGAGCGCCTTAACTAATCAACTGTATCCAATTCCCCCCATCAGCTCAATTGATCTTAATACTTGGATTGTTCATGACCGAAATGCGACGCGAAATTTTTTAATTGCTCGTCGTCAGAGATCGTTGAACGCGATTAATTGAGTACGATGTCGACCCAGACGTACTTATTATTTACGATATTTTAAATTTATTTCAATTTACCATATCAATGTCAGGCTAGCGGTTTTCGGTTTACTTTCCAGTGACGATGATTAATTTTTTTTCGACTTGGACCATGAAATGGGGATTCATTCATCCTAAACTTTAAAAAATACTTATAGCTAAATTGCTTACAATTATTACGCACATAACTGTATCTTCGTGTGACAAATAAAGTCCACTTTTTTCTCGTCCTTTCCTAAAAACATTTCACTTGTGAGAAATCTCGATGTATGCATCATTCATAACTTCACGCCTTTACTCACAAGCCCATAAATAATAAGTTGAATCCATAACTTGATATACAATGATAAGAAACGGACTAAAAAAATATATTTCGTTTATTTTTCTAATTATAACAGAATTATAAATGTGTCCATATTTCTTCTATAGTAAATCTTACAGATAGATAGACTCGACGTTGTCTTGCAAATTCTAGTCATTTATAATTGTAATATGAAGGTCGCTTAAAAGTGCGTATACGGAAATGTCATGTAACACACATGTACCAAATGTAAATCGGTAACATCAAACTACTATGATTCATACAGGCGTACGCTGAAACGACATTTAAATATGTACCAAAATTTGTATGTAACAACATTTAATCATAAGGCCACGCTTAAACTAACAATTCCGTTATATTTTTGATGTCTACCAAATGCTAAGCGGCGTTTACGAAGCGAAGTGTCGAAAGGCGTGAACATGTTTTAGCAACTATTTTCCTGGTAAAGTTCCACATGCAAAGAGAACTTTATCCTTTCAAAGTCACATATTTATCTATCGAGATAATGAATTACCAAGAAGAAGCCAATAGATTCTAATTAGTGTCGAAATATCAAAATTCTTCACTTTGCATTTGAAATCGTCGACCAATTAATTTCATTAGGGCATTCTTTTCAACGCGGCCGTCGTTTTCGATAACAACTAAAGCATATTTGAAATGTTCCGATCTTTTACTGTTTCTTTTCCAGACTCTCAAGTTCGTGGACGGAATTTTAATTAAAGATATTTTATTTCAAACCAGATTCTGTTATCGGCAGAAGAAATAAATTAACAGAGCGATTTACACCAAATTTTATGTATAATGTTAATCTTAATGTACTAAATAACAGGGTGTAAATTTGTAGATAGATTACATTAATTTATTTTACAAATTAACTAATTACTACTAGTATATTATCGAAAACGACTTCCATATTTCCACTGCAAAAAAAACTTCTGCAGTAATTTAAGTAATCTTTCAATAACAAAAAAATAATATTTACTTAATTGTATTTGTAACATTTTCCATTAAAAGTCGTCATGAGACTATAAAAAGATAAAAAAAAGCGTAACTTAAGAATTAATTCCGATCTTGCGGTCGAGGGTTCGAATTCCGCCATTCGACTATTGTCGTGGACCATATCCTAGCACAAGCCTAGAGCTTAGTTGGAATGGTTAAAGGAAATATTAGTAAATTAACAAAAATCTACTAATATTTTTATAAAAAAAAAAAACAAATAAGGAAATATTAATTCTGTAATTTTTTACCAATACTAACGAACGTCGGTAAGTTAAGTACGAAAACAACAGAACCATTTACATTTCATGTTTAGTTTCGATATTTTCTTAGCATTAGTCCCTCTAGATAGAACACTTGAAAGTCCAGGAGTTATCTAGTAAGCAAACAAGGACGCTTATTATAGACATATCAACATCTGGCCCTGCACTTGACGTCGGCTTGAGATAGAGATGTGTTCGACTACCGACTTCCCACGATGCTTTTAGTTTTTTTTTATAAATACAGCCACATTGCCTTTGTTTTATTGCATAGCGTAAACAGTCCGGATCCACCTGATAGATTTTTTTAATCACACAATATTTTGTTTACAAATATTTTTTACATGTGTAGAAACCACCAGTAACTCTGTCATAATAAAATCACTAGCTTGCCAAATTATTTTTTCTCAAATAAAAAAAATGTTGCCGGAAAATGTCATAAAATTTGACCGAGTCTCCAACGTCAGAACAACTTCCGATAAGGTTAAAACAATGGCCAGCTTTGTGAAATTTATAAGTCAAATTTGTTGTTTCGTAACTTTAAGCCTTTGTCTATACCCCTTTATAGTTCGATGCGGCGATGAGTCGACATAATCGCTGGGGACTTTACACGAGCACACACATATTATATTTTGTTTATATTTCTAAGCTCGACCCCGTATTAAAACCCACGCACACACGTCCATGTTATCCCCGGATAAACAACGCGTATAAACATAACCCTTAAGCGTATTAAAGATAACGAGGCAGTTTACAAAAGCCAAAACATAATCACTGTTTTTGAATCACGTGCAAGAGTTTTTGACTCCGTATATCGGAAACTGTAGATTCATTCATCAGTCGATGTGCCATTTAATACAATGTTAGTTAATGATTGTGAGAGGTCTATTGTTCCAGCCTACAATGAATTGTTCTATGAGTTATCTATTATTGAAAATCACATCAATGAAACTGATTATTTTAACACAACGCAAGACGAAACAAAAGGCCATTGTTTTATAAATCAAAGATCATGTAGTGAATTCAAGAAATGTATTGTTTAATTTTGAAATATAAGTAATTAAAATGTGATTGCAGTTTAAGCTTACTGATAGAGTTAATTACTACGCGGATAAAACGTGTTTCGATTGTATATGATCTGAAGACTGGTAAATCCATTTTGGGATAAGAATCATATGGAAAGGTCATTACTATTTTAATCATCACTAAATATAAGAAATGAAGAAGTATTTATGACTTAATGATTTTATCACATGTCTATAACACACCACCGATTATCTATACCAATGTTATAAAGAGGAAAGATTTGTATTTTTGTATGTATTGAAATAACTCAAAAACTATTGAGCCGCCTATAAAAAATATTGCACCGTTAGAAAGGTAATTTATCTGTGAGTAACACAGGCTATATTTTTTTAATTTTACGCGGGCGAAGACGCGAGCAACAGCTATTATAGTATTCTATATTGTGAAGCTATGGCTATGAACATACTAGCTATGGCTATGGTACCATCATAATTAGGCATTGACCTAATATGGTCATGGTTATGAATTGTCATAACCATGATCTAAGCATCATCATCACACTTTGTCACACGGCTGGATATTCCCTTAGTACTTCTTCAATGTCCTCCGCAAATACGCATCATCAACTTGCCCTTGTTCCTACGAAGGATTGGCACAGTATGTGCTGCTCTTCCATACATTTCTATCAGCCGTCATATCTAAATCCACTTCCTTCTTAAGCATATCTTTCACACAAACCATCCATACTATCTTCGTCCTCCGCAAAAACGCATGGAATATAAATATTACATCTAACATACGCAATGCAGTTTTACTTATGCCCATTTACCGGTTCACTACACAATTGTTAAACGAAACAATGAAGCAAACTATCGTTGCTGACAAAGCGTACGCTCCACAATCAGTGACGGTTCGCTGGAACGATAGAGTTCCTGTCATTGTCTGGCCAAGCCAACAGCCACCGCTGCGAACCTTTTCTGTTTACTATGCTTCAATCACACGGAAATACGTACGTTCCCACGACACAACGGTTAATAGTGGGTAATAGTAGGTTTACTTTACACAGAGTATCTTAAGTGATTGATGCAAAGCTTTATGCAGGATCTTAATAACTTTCGATTAAGACGATACGTATTTCGATTTTCAATACATGTAGTTATTAAATTTTCTAAATTTAAAAGGAAAAACTAAAAATACATCCTGTATATTTACGCATAAAACCTATATTTGTAAGATTACGGTGTCTTGGAAAACATGCAAAAAAATAACGATAAGGATCTTAGATCTATCGTTTGAACTTTTTTAACCTTTATAAAGCTGACATGAACAACATGCGTGCTCCTTTTTATAAAGTCAACCCTAGCATGAAGAGATATTGAACTTTATACTACGGTGATCACAATGTGTGTTCAGTGTAGTGTGAATCTGTTATTACATGGTAATGATAAAACATAATAATCTATACATCCGAATATTTTATTATAAACTAGCTTTCGCCCACGAGTCCGTCGGCACGGGATTTAAAAAAAAATGTGAGTAGCATATGTGTTCTTCCAGACTATCCTCTACATCTATGCCCAATTTCATCGACATCCGTTCAACAGTTTAGGCTATAAACTCTAACAAACAGCCATCTATCCATCTAAACTTTCGCATTTATAATATTACTAAGATAAACAAATCTTACGTCAAAACAGCATTATTTGAAATTCGTTGAAATTCACCGCCAAAAATGTCCATTAAAGTAATGTATCTATTCCATATTTTTACGGCAATTTTGTATCAAAAATTGAATTTCAAAAACGTAACAACAGAGAAGAGTAATCAAAAGACCTTTCCATTGTCGTTACTTTTAAATACGGCAAGCGTGCTGGTCCATATTATTAAATATGAAATCACCTGTCCGTTCCGGGTATTGCAAAAAAATTGTTACATGTCGCCAACTTAAGGACCACTTTCACTTGACAGCGCAAGCCACAAAATTTGAACGTCCTTTAAATAGGGAAATATTTTCAGAAACTCCGTTAAGGTATAATTTAACTTATAGCGTTAGGAATAAAGTGTAATTTAGCATGATGTAGGACTATTAAAACGAACAATGGTTGACATCAGGATTAGGGCAAGGGGAAACACGGTGTCAGCACCTAACGTTTTGTACGGCATTGTGCTTCAGTGTCGCTACTTTAAACCGAGACTGCCTTGATTCTTTTTGTATACGCTCCTTTACAACGATCTCGTTCGACCTGAGGGAATTTATTCGTACTGTATTGAGATTGACTTTGGGAATTCGGGATTTGGTTAGTTTGTTTTATTGTAACAATATTCCATTTTACCTGAATGTTTCATTACATATACGTAAAACGTAACTCATATACCTCATTGCGTTTAAACAAGTTATAAGTATGGGTTAAATTTTTCTTAGTCTATACAAATATAAAGAGGAAAGGTTAGTATTTTTATATGTATTGATATAACACAAAAACTACTGGGCTGATTTGAACAATTCTTGTACCATTAAAAAGCTACGTTATCAGTGAGTATCACAGGGTATGTTTTAATTTCACGCGGGCGAAGTCACGAGCAAGAGCTAGTTTCTTATAAACTATATCTATTACGCTTGTATGGTGTACTAAATTTCATGACATTATCCAGTAGACAACGTATGTCATTAAGCAATGATAATTTGTTCCAAGTCGCAGTACATTAAGTGAGATTTGGCCGTGTGTGGCCACAGGACGTCATCACTGACCAATCGGTCTCGGTGATTTTTATCGGTCACGAAAAGAGAATACAAGATAATGTAATAGACGTTTTTGTATAACAAATTAAGGTTAAATACGATTCAATGTACAGAAAATAAACTTATAAAAACTGGGAATGTTTTAAATTACGGAAAAAAATGTTGTTTGCTCTAGATCCAAATGCTTGTGTGTCTTTCTGTCTTTATAATAATTAGTATTGTATTAGTTACTTTATTTTCTAGTAGTTACATCGCGAACATCGTTAAGTGTCTTACTAGCAACTTTTATTTTTAAAATAAACCATTATTAACTGTATTCTAAGTGCAGTCTAAGTTCGCACGGTTTCAAGACACATCTAGAGTATACGACTGGTTATTACCGACTGGTAATAATTGCGGTAAGTACTGATCGAACTTTTTCCAACTAAGTGAACTCTAAGTAATTATGCTTAATTACGTCGGCAAGTCTACATCATCCGCAGTACATTCATCGTGGGATTAGTTGATCGTACCGTTACCCCAAGCTATTTAACTATAGAATTTAAAAAAAATAGTGGCCAGTAATTATTAACGCCATAAAATTAAAAAAAAATAATAGTTACATCACAGGTAGTCGCATCAAAAAGGGGTCGTTAAAAAGCCTACGTTAAGCTGCATTATTAATTGTTTATTGAAAGCACTTGCCCAACAAGCTATAGGACGTTCCTCAAAGGGGTAACATGCTTCGTTGGCGCTATTTATAAACGCTCGCTTAAGTTGTTTTTTTAATCATGTCTGCCACTCCTGCGCAAGCACCTGTCGCTACCTCAACGCTGATTGGCCAGCACTCAGACACAAAAGTCAATAACATCTTACTCCGTCGTGGCCACCCTCGTGAATCTCCCTTATCTTTTTCATACTTATCTCGATGTATTTATTACTTTATATTTTGTTACCTGATTACTTCCAACGTGTGTTTTTAATCTCGGCTTCCTTTCTATACATTTAATTATATTTTTTTGTTTAACATGTATAAATTTGTGACTATTTAATCAATATACAAACTAGATTACGATGACATTTATTACATTTAACCCTATACTAATTTACGAAAACTTTCAATTGTATCTCGACTGGCCGATCTATGTAATAAATTGTTAACAAAGCCGATACCCTAATAATTATGGTTATTCTTCTAATTAAGAAATACAGCAATCTCAACGGAAGTGATTAATGCCATTGATAGGTTTTTCTTTAAATCAATTGCTATAGAATTGGTATCTTCATGTTTACTTTACATAATAGAACTTTTACTAAATAAGCAAGTACCACAGTAGAGTCTTAGCGAGATTAAATTACTGTTAGATATCTATATTTATTTTAGTATGAGTTGGCATCACAAATCGGAGATAAGTACCGCAATACTAAGACTACGAGTATGCTCCCTACTCCAGTTGCCAATTACTTTCCCGTCAAAACAACTGCAGGTTCTAATATAATATAGAAATAGGCGAAACGCGTACACTGGCGACTAGGCCACTCGGCCATAATGTTTTATTAGATATTTTCTAACAGATAAAATAGAATCGATGGGCGATTCATAATGTTTTGGTCATTTAATACATTAGTCCTAGCGTAATCGTTCGATTTCATCTCTGAATGTACAGTCAGCTGCACAAATTTGTATACATTTACTAAGCTATAGTGACGGATATGCTTTAAGTTTCAAAAACAAGTGTGCGCGTGTCTGTCCGTTGACTTCCGACCCAGAATACATGTTATTGACGGATAAGTACACCCATATTTTGGAAATCGAAGGCATACACTAGTTTTGTAAAAGTATACATATATTTGTGCTGCTGACTGTACCTGTAGTATGGTGTACATAAAAAAGGCAAGTCGGTAACGGCTACTTTTGAAATGCGTACGAAGATTGACAATCGCTGATAACATTTAGATACTAACCATGTCCATGGCGAGCCATTAAACAAATGGACAGCTCTAAGACGGCGAATTGATTATTGTGATAAGTCACTTTGACGACTACGTACATTTCAAATATGAAATTGATTAATTCAAAGAAAAAAATGAATCATACTGTTTTATAAGCAACAATATTAGGAAAAACTTACCTGATAGTTTATGTTATTACAAACAATTATGTCTGCAGAATCTATGGTTTTCATTATGGTAAGAAAATAAGCCAATACACGTTTAGACCAACAGTTTCAATAGCTTATTGCGTTTTAAATGTTTTCTTATTTTTTTTAATAATAGCATTTGCATTGCCATATTATCAATTTTCATTTGTAAGATATTGATAATTTATTTACGTTCTTGTCACAAAAGAAATGCTTGTGAAGGATTATCTTCCTTCTTAATAACCTTGCCGAAAAGTCTTTGAAATAAATCGAATAGTTTGTGTCAGCATTCTTTGAGTTACCAACTGAAGCTGTCATTTCATGATACAATCTGACGAAGGCATTCGACGTCCGAATTGTAGCCAATGGAATTTCTATCGGAAGCTATACCAAGATTTATTATAATAGATTATAGAAACGATTAATCAACTGAATAGTAATAACTTTTTATGGATCATGATCATTAAACGTTTTTAAATGCACAAAAAAAATATTTTTACTTAACGTAGTTAAATTCTTTATTAATGACTAGCTGTTGCTCGCGACATCGCCCGCGTGAAATTAAAAAATATAGCCTATGTTACTCACAGATAAATTACCTTTCTAACGGTGAAAGAATTTTTAAAATCGGCCCAGTAGTTTTTGAGTTATTTCAATACATACAAAAATACAAAGTTTTCCTCTTTATAATATTAACTAGTATAGAAAACTAGTGGTCGCCTACTGGTCGAAATTTGACCATATTTAATAATAGAATGTTTTTTTCTTTAAATAGCTTTTATCTATTTCTTCGCCACATTTTTAACTGAGTCAAATGTTTATCCGATTCCCGCAGTTTACTTAAAGGGCACAAAGATCTCTCTTCACGTATTAATACGAACATATCTGCAATAAAAATCAATGAATGTCTTTGAAATGCCTTCTCGTTCCTTCACTTCACTTGGTATTGTTTTAAAATGCGGTCTACTGACATTGTTCTCGTTTCAATGTCTGTATGTGTGCAACACTTTTCAATAACTATTGTCTTTTGATGTTTCGAAACACATGCGTTTACAATACAACTTGTTTATTTTACCACGATTAAATAAATCCTTTATCATTAAATGTAAATGTATACAAAGAAAATCTGCATTGAGACTTACATCCGAGTTGCGCGGTTTATTCCGATCTATTTCTGTAGAATTCTGTATCCGTTAATAGTTAATGAGTTATGCGCTATCATCTGATGTTAGTCATGTAGTTGGTCATCATCTCCCCTACTTTATCCTTTTTTTTTTTTTAACGTAAATAAACCAGCGCTTGACCTCGACTCCACCTAAGTTAAGTGAAGACGCTGCCGAAGGATAGAGCGCGCTAGCTCAATAAGTGCCGATTCACCCTACTCTTGAAGGCATCCTAGTCCCGTAGTGTCAACTCTATCATCGGTCATTTCAGTCATCACTCCCTTCTTTATCATGTCACCTTTCACATAATGATATGTTTCCAAATTTAAACTTAAAATTTTACATGAACCCTGAAAAACTGTTCAATGTTTTTCTCTATAATATGACTTGTATATTATAAATTGTATAACCAGTGTGAGTAATCGACGTCATTTAAAAGGATTTTTATCAAACCGATTTCCGAGAACGAGGCGATAAAAATCAGCCCGCCTCTTTATTATTTTATAGTTCATAAATAACTTGCAAATCGCCTTCTTAATTAAGTTCAAGAACCAGTCCGCGGGTCCAGTGCCACTTGCCGCTTTCGAAAATAAGTTAACTTATTTATTTACCCGACGTTCTTACGGTGAAGGAAAACATCGTGATGCCTGCACATATCAGCGAAGAAATTCAAAGATATGTGTGAAGTCAACCAACCCGCACTTGGCCAGCGTGGTTGACTATGGCCTAGTCAGTAACTTTAGGGTAGACTCCGAGCCCCTCGGTGGGGACGTATAGTGAGCTGGTGATGAAGATTAAGTATTTTCGAAACGTTCATACCTCCTTATAGATATACATAAAATTTAATTATCAACATCACGTAAGATATTGTTTACATCTTACGAAATTTTAATTTAAAAACAGCGAGTCACTTTTTTGTTGGAACTTTTAAATTACATAATGCGCAAAACTTTCCATTTAATATCCGAATAAAAACTGTATAGTCGTTTTACTTTAACTGAAAATATTTAAAAATCTTCACAAGTTGGCAGTTAACCAATTATAAGAAGTTCAGCCCAGCGTTTTAATACTTTTTATGTTACGTAACTTAAAAGGTCGATATGATTGCATTATCAATATCACTGATCGATATTTTTGTGATGATTTAAATCAGGTTGTAGTCACATCACTAGCAAAGCATCAACTGTCCTAATAGTGGTATTTAATTATCCATTTTACTATTAAGGAAATTACTAAAACCCGTTTAGAGGGAGGTAAGCCATTTACCTAAGAAAAATCTAAAACACTTCTAATTTCGTATATCTAATTCAAAAAGTTGGTATACTAAACATTTAAACGATTTAATCTAAAACAAACGATTCCTTAAAATGTCTATAATGGCCTTTAGACTTTAAGATATCGATAAAAATCATGGACAACACTAATTCAAGTTCTCGTAAATGGTGTGAGTGGGCGTTAATTACAATAACGTGAAAGCTAATCACTTTGATGATATCGAATACAAAAACACGTTTATAACCTTAGAGGTTAGATTGTGTTGGATTATTGGAAATACGCCGAGTATCCATTTATTATTATATTTATGGAATTAAAAAATTATTCACCAGTAGTGGAACAGATAAACTAAGCCTATTCTGCCTTTATTTGTAAGTCATTATCTATATTTGATGTTTTCTTACAGAATTAACGGTTCCTCTTATGCTTATGGGACTATTAGTTGTTATTAGTATGTACAGAGCGCCGGTGGCTCAGTGGTTTAAGCACTTGACTTGTAATCTACAGGTCCTGGGTTCGAATCCCGCCGCCATGTACCAATGTGATTTTCGAATTTTCATATGTACATAATTTACCCGACGTTCTTACGGTGAAGGAAAACACGTGATGCAACCTGCACATATCGTCGAAGAAATTCAAAGATATGTGTGAAGTCAACCAACCCGCACTTGGCCAGCGTGGTTGACTATGGCCTATTCACCCTAAGTTTAGGGTAGGCTCCGAGCCCCTCGGTGGGGACGTATAGTGAGCTGGTGATGATGATTAAGTATTTTCGAAACGTTCATACCTCCTTATAGATATACATAAAATTTAATTATCAACATCACGTAAGATATTGTTTACATCTTACGAAATATTAATTTAAAAACAGCGAGTCACTTGTTTTGTTGGAACTTTTAAATTACATAATGCGCAAAACTTTCCACTTAATATCCGAATAAAAACTGTATAGTCGTTTTACTTTAACTGAAAATATTTTAAAATCTCACAAGTTGGCAGTTAACCAATTATAAGAAGTTCAGCTCAGCGTTTAAATACTTTTTATGTTACGTAACATAAAAGGTCGATATGATTTTATTATCAATATCACTGATCGATATTTTTGTGATGATTTAAATCAGGTTGTAGTCACATCACTAGCAAAGCATCAACTGTCCTAATAGTGGTATTTAATTATCCATTTTACTATTAAGGAAATTACTAAAACCCGTTTAGAGGGAGGTAAGCCATTTACCTAAGAAAAATCTAAAACACTTCTAATTTCGTATATCTAATTTACAAAGTTGGTATACTAAACATTTAAACGATTTAATCTTAAACAAACGATTCCTTAAAATGTCTATAATGGCCTTTAGACTTTAAGATATCGATAAAAATCATGGACAACACTAATTCAAGTTCTCGTAAATGGTGTGAGTGGGCGTTAATTACAATAACGTGAAAGCTAATCACTTTGATAATATCGAATACAAAAACACGTTTATAACCTTAGAGGTTAGATTGTGTTGGATTATTGGAAATACGCCGAGTATCCATTTATTATTATATTTATGGAATTAAAAAATTATTCACCAGTAGTGGAACAGATAAACTAAGCCTATTCTGCCTTTATTTGTAAGTCATTATCTATATTTGATGTTTTCTTACAGAATTAACGGTTCCTCTTATGCTTATGGGACTATTAGTTGTTATTAGTATGTACAGAGCGCCGGTGGCTCAGTGGTTTAAGCACTTGACTTGTAATCTACAGGTCCTGGGTTCGAATCCCGCCGCCATGTACCAATGTGATTTTCGAATTTTCATATGTACATAATTTACCCGACGTTGTTACGGTGAAGGAAAACATCGTGATGCAACCTGCACATATCAGCGAAGAAATTCAAAGATATGTGTGAAGTCAACCAACCCGCACTTGGCCAGCGTGGTTGACTATGGCCTAGTCACCCTAACTTTAGGGTAGGCTCCGAGCCCCTCGGTGGGGACGTATAGTGAGCTGGTGATGATGAGTATGTACTCGTAGATTCTGTCAGAATTTACGATGGAAACAGTAACGTTATAAATAAAACGGTAACAGCAAAATCATTAAAACTCGGTTTTAAATTTTACTTTAGAATTAGTAAGTGGAAAGAGCTTGATATTGGAACTGAGACCGTTATGTCTTGTTTTTACGGGCGCTGGGCTTTACAAAAAAGGGTTCACTCGGCAGCGCGCTGATCGCCGACAGCAAGGCGCGTGACAGCTCGCGGCAGCTCTGCGCCTATCTCTACAGACCGAAAAGCGATACAACCAGCCTAAAAAAACAACTGCAACTTAAACGAATTTAAGCCTTAAACGAATGAGACAAGGTTGAAATTCAACCACACATATCATGGATAGAAAATTTTAAGCTATCTAAAGTTATTTAACACTTTTAATTCATTTCACACTTTATTGGAATGTGTTAAGATTGCTTTTGTATTGCCTAGGAACGAGATGATTGGTTACGCTGTAACGAAATGATCGGGCGCTAATAAAACGACACAATAGAACGGTCCATGTGTCTCGTGCCATAATTTTTGTTGGCCGACCGACCCACAGAGCCGAACACTTTTTGTCAGGTAGTACTGCACTTTTTCAGCTTATCTAAATCACGAAGCACCTCAGCATATAATGGAATACTTCGACTGGGTCGTTGGACAATTTATTTTCAATCTCATTTTTTTCACTATATCGATACAATAAAAAAGATACCAATTTCCAACAAAACATACTTGGACAACACTAATTCAAGTTCTCGTAAATGGTGTGAGTGGGCGTTAATTACAATAACGTGAAAGCTAATCACTTTGATAATATCGAATACAAAAACACGTTTATAACCTTAGAGGTTAGATTGTGTTGGATTATTGGAAATACGCCGAGTATCCATTTATTATTATATTTATGGAATTAAAAAATTATTCACCAGTAGTGGAACAGTTAAACTAAGCCTATTCTGCCTTTATTTGTAAGTCATTATCTATATTTGATGTTTTCTTACAGAATTAACGAAATAACGGTTCCTCTTATGCTTGTGGGACTATTAGTTGTTATTAGTATGTACAGAGCGCCGGTGGCTCAGTGGTTTAAGCACTTGACTTGTAATCTACAGGTCCTGGGTTCGAATCCCGCCGCCATGTACCAATGTGATTTTCGAATTTTCATATGTACATAATTTACCCGACGTTCTTACGGTGAAGGAAAACATCGTGATGCAACCTGCACATATCAGCGAAGAAATTCAAAGATATGTGTGAAGTCAACCAACCCGCACTTGGCCAGCGTGGTTGACTATGGCCTAGTCACCCTAAGTTTAGGGTAGGCTCCGAGCCCCTCGGTGGGGACGTATAGTGAGCTGGTGATGATGAGTATGTACTCGTAGATTCTGTCAGAATTTACGATGGAAACAGTAACGTTAAAAATAAAACGGTAACAGCAAAATCATTAAAACTCGGTTTTAAATTTTACTTTAGAATTAGTAAGTGGAAAGAGCTTGATATTGGAACTGAGACCGTTATGTCTTGTTTTTACGGGCATTGGGCTTTACAAAAAAGGGTTCACTCGGCAGCGCGCTGATCGCCGACAGCAAGGCGCGTGACAGCTCGCGGCAGCGCTGCGCCTATCTCTACAGACCAAAAAGCGATACAACCAGCCTAAAAAAACAACTGCAACTTAAACGAATTTAAGCCTTAATCTAATGAGACAAGGTTGAAATTCAACCACACATATCAGGGATAGAAAATTTTAAGCTATCTAAAGTTATTTAACACTTTTAATTCATTTCACACTTTATTGGAATGTGTTAAGATTGCTTTTGTATTGCCTAGGAACGAGATGATTGGTTACGCTGTAACGAAATGATCGGGCGCTAATAAAACGACACAATAGAACGGTCAATGTGTCTCGTGCCATAATTTTTGTTGGCCGACCGACCCACAGAGCCGAACACTTTTTGTCAGGTAGTACTGCACTTTTTCAGCTTATCTAAATCACGAAGCACCTCAGCATATAATGGAATACTTCGACTGGGTCGTTGGACAATTTATTTTCAATCTCATTTTTTTCACTATATCGATACAATAAAAAAAGATACCATTTTCCAACAAAACATACTTGAACAACACGACAGAAGTAAACTAGTATTTTTTTAACATTTCTCACATATTTTGTTATGTTGTTGGTACCATTACCCAGATAATAATCAAATTAAGTTTAAGATTGTTAAATAATTCAACAATTGCTTTACCGTCGAAGAATATTCGTAATTTTTGTGTTTTTTTCCTGATCGGAGTACCCTAACATTACATCAGAAGACCATTCGATTCAATATTATAGCCATGGGCAAAGACAATTTCGAAATTTACGACAGAAAAAACAATAACAAAAACGGAGGGAAAGGAAAGTAATTAAAAAGATCATTCTAGAGCGTTATTTCTTTCGCACATAAACATTTCTACGCTAATGTTGTGACCTTTAATTAATTTTATAAAAACAACAAACAGCTGCAAATACCATCGCCTTCAGATATTACTCAAAATGGGCATGTCTAAACGAGGAAACTAACTACTTATTAGTAATAATGTGTTCGGATAGATTGACTTGTGTATGTTTTACTACGTAACATAACGGTTGAACAGGTCCTAATGAAATTTGGATCCAAAAAAGATTATAGTCCAGTACATAGGATACTAATTTCGATGCCTTCAAAAATCGACTAGTTATGACATAGTGAAATAAAAGGAAATTTAAATCTTGGTGCTTAGAACAAATTTATTTCGACCCGGTTAAAATTAGCATTTGCCTGCAGAAATCAGGGTGCCCGGTACATAGAGCAAGCTCGTTACAAACGTAACGGTAGAACTTTCAACGACTGCCAGCGCCTGAGCTTTTTTAAAACTTCAAAATTTATTTATCTTCGAAATGTGCAAAGTTCTCAGAAGTCTTTCATTTCAATTTTTTACAAACAAATGTTTAGCTCCAGATGTTATATGCATTATCAAATGTATTTATTATTTTTTCAACTGACATTATTAAATACAAACTCGCCCTAGTTTTGCTGGGGCTGATTTTTATCAGGCAAAGTTATTAAGTTATAGAAGAGCTTTCAATTTTTTGTCTAAAAGTTTTAAATTTGAAGGATTTAACGATATTCTCCTTCTTGTGCCTCACCGACTAGCAGAGGTTGGACATTAGCTCGTCATGTTTAACTCCTGTAAGCTACTATTCCTATTACGCAAGGTGCAAGTTTTCGAAATACATTAACGTTCAGGGTAAATAAACAAACATCGATAAATCTCTCAAACTTCAACGTTGATTGAATTTAAACGAAACTTGATATTTAAATGAAAACTTTCTCAAAGATTGTTAATGTTTTACATAAGATTCCACTAATGAAACAACTACATAAAGAATATTACTCTCATTTAAAAAAAAACAAACATTTAGTGCCATATTTGTAAGTAAAAGTTATAATTTATATCAAACATGGATTCAACAAATACATTTCAATATGCACCTGTGAAAGGAACCATTATTTAACCTTCTAACTTGTAACAGCTGGAAGTACTTAATGTCACAGCGCAGGGCACGGGCCAACTTACAAATAGAAACTCTCGGACCTTTGAGATTTATAGTTTTCAAGTAGAATAATTTTATCAACATTACCATCAGAGTAACAGTGAACCATACAAAGTTTAGAAAGTACGGTACAACACACGGTTTGGGAATACGATTGCTTTTTCCGGATTAAAGTCAATTAACAATTATTTAGATATTTCTTTTGATGTTAGGACTATTAGCTTCATAGATTCTACTCTTAGCTTCTATAATTTTATTGACTGACTAGCTTTCGTCCGCGACTCCGTCCGCGTGGTGTTCAAAAAACAAAAGTTAGTAGCGTATGTGTTCTTTCAGACTATGCTCAAAACCTGTGTCAAAATTCATGGAGATCCGTTCAGCCGTTTAGGCTACAAACGCTAACAAACATCCATCCATCCATCGTAACTTTCGCATTTATAATATTTATATGATTATGAAATTATACTTGATAATCGTTTAACTATGTGGAAAAAATAACGTTAACCATGTCTATAATGACGAAACACTAAGAGCGCCCGCACACTTCAAACTGAACTATCGCACAACTGTTTATTCTCGCTTTGATTCCTATGAGCTTATATGGAGGTGCGCACAGTACTCCATTTTTAGTTGTGGATAACATTTGAATGGGCTGCGAAACAATTGACAATCGCGGAAAAGTTTTGCGATAATTTAGTCGAAGGTGTGCGCCCGCTCTAACAACTGTCAAAATAAACATTCTTTGTTACAGTTCTAATACAAACTTACAATTATTAAGACACGTCAAAAGTGTCAAGGTTTACAATTAAATCGAGTTATAAATGAGCTACGTTTTGTCAGAATTTGATCTGATGTCATAAATAATACCTTTATTACGCCACCACGTTTCTACGGCAGTATACTATACAGTTAAGTATATCGTAGTCTTAAAGTGACACGTGTATGAGATCTTATATCTTCTTGTTTTTTATCGTAGTAATTTAGGAATAACGTCAGTCAAACTTTGAGAAATACTTCTGACATTTACTACTATTGTTTTGACACATATACTCCGTCTGCGCTGAATAAAAAAATAAACAAAACACCCTTCTACATTTATGCCAAACAACAAGATTTTTCAGCCGTTTAAGCGGTAAACTCTAACAAACATCCATCCATCCATCGTAACTTTCGCATTTATAATATTTATATGACTTGATAATCGTTTATCTATGTGGAAAAAATAACGTTAACCATGTCTATAATGACAAAACACTAAGAGCGCCCGCACACTTCAAACTGAACTATCGCACAACTGTTTATTCTCGCTTTCATTCCTATGAGCTTATATGGAGGTGCGCACAGTACTCGATTTTTAGTTGTGGAAAACATTTGAATGGGCTGCGAAACAATTGACAATCGCGGAAAAGTTTTGCGATAATTTAGTCGAAGGTGTGCGCCCGCTCTAACAACTGTCAAAATAAACATTCTTTGTTACAGTTCTAATACAAACTTACAATTATTAAGACACGTCAAAAGTGTCAAGGTTTACAATTAAATCGAGTTATAAATGAGCTACGTTTTGTCAGAATTTGATCTGATGTCATAAATAATACCTTTATTACGCCACCACGTTTCTACGGCAGTATACTATATAGTTAAGTATATAGCAGTCTTAAAGTGACACGTGTATGAGATCTTTTATCTTCTTGTTTTTTATCGTAGTAATTTAAGAATAACGTCAGTCAGACATAATACTTCATACTAATATTATAAATGCGAAAGTTTAGATGGATGGATGGATGGATGGATGGATGGATGGATGGATGGATGGATGGATGGATGGATGGATGGATGGATGGATGGATGGATGGATGGATGGATGGATGGATGGATGGATGGATGGATGGATGGATGGATGGATGGATGGATGGATGGATGGATGGATGGATGGATGGATGGATGGATGGATGGATGGATGGATGGATGGATGGATGGATGGATGGATGGATGGATGGATGGATGGATGGATGGATGGATGGATGGATGGATGGATGGATGGATGGATGGATGGATGGATGGATGGATGGATGGATGGATGGATGGATGGATGGATGGATGGATGGATGGATGGATGGATGGATGGATGGATGGATGGATGGATGGATGGATGGATGGATGGATGGATGGATGGATGGATGGATGGATGGATGGATGGATGGATGGATGGATGGATGGATGGATGGATGGATGGATGGATGGATGGATGGATGGATGGATGGATGGATGGATGGATGGATGGATGGATGGATGGATGGATGGATGGATGGATGGATGGATGGATGGATGGATGGATGGATGGATGGATGGATGGATGGATGGATGGATGGATGGATGGATGGATGGATGGATGGATGGATGGATGGATGGATGGATGGATGGATGGATGGATGGATGGATGGATGGATGGATGGATGGATGGATGGATGGATGGATGGATGGATGGATGGATGGATGGATGGATGGATGGATGGATGGATGGATGGATGGATGGATGGATGGATGGATGGATGGATGGATGGATGGATGGATGGATGGATGGATGGATGGATGGATGGATGGATGGATGGATGGATGGATGGATGGATGGATGGATGGATGGATGGATGGATGGATGGATGGATGGATGGATGGATGGATGGATGGATGGATGGATGGATGGATGGATGGATGGATGGATGGATGGATGGATGGATGGATGGATGGATGGATGGATGGATGGATGGATGGATGGATGGATGGATGGATGGATGGATGGATGGATGGATGGATGGATGGATGGATGGATGGATGGATGGATGGATGGATGGATGGATGGATGGATGGATGGATGGATGGATGGATGGATGGATGGATGGATGGATGGATGGATGGATGGATGGATGGATGGATGGATGGATGGATGGATGGATGGATGGATGGATGGATGGATGGATGGATGGATGGATGGATGGATGGATGGATGGATGGATGGATGGATGGATGGATGGATGGATGGATGGATGGATGGATGGATGGATGGATGGATGGATGGATGGATGGATGGATGGATGGATGGATGGATGGATGGATGGATGGATGGATGGATGGATGGATGGATGGATGGATGGATGGATGGATGGATGGATGGATGGATGGATGGATGGATGGATGGATGGATGGATGGATGGATGGATGGATGGATGGATGGATGGATGGATGGATGGATGGATGGATGGATGGATGGATGGATGGATGGATGGATGGATGGATGGATGGATGGATGGATGGATGGATGGATGGATGGATGGATGGATGGATGGATGGATGGATGGATGGATGGATGGATGGATGGATGGATGGATGGATGGATGGATGGATGGATGGATGGATGGATGGATGGATGGATGGATGGATGGATGGATGGATGGATGGATGGATGGATGGATGGATGGATGGATGGATGGATGGATGGATGGATGGATGGATGGATGTTTGTTACCCTCAGGCGTCTAAATCAAGCAGTAATCGAAATCATCCTAGAGAAGAGATTACATTTATACTCTTTAACTCAAATATTTATACTTCAAAATACATTATTTTCGCTACTCATCATCTACATAGTGCAAATTAATACAGCAGTAATAAATGATAACTAACATTCTTAAATCCTTTATATTATTCAATTATAGAAATTCCATTCAAATGAATACACGTCTTTGAAAATAAAGTACCATATAAATCGACTGCATTGCGTCAACTAAATCTAACACAATTCATATTAATATATCCAAAGTGTGCAATTTTGAACTTTATTACAATACGTTTTAGAGTGTTTATAAAAGCATGTAAATTATCTTTGTGCATTCTCCTTGGCAAAGTTTCCTGTCGTGCATCGACAAGCTACCAACATCGCATATAAATCTGTTATAAAAAGGTAAAAAGACAACATAATATGACGGGATCTTCAACTTATATGATACTAGCTGTTGCCCGCGACTTCGTACACGCACTGTTAAGATAAAAACGTAGGCTTTAATATGCCCGGATATGTCAGCTACCCTTCAGTGAAAGTCCGGTCGAAATCGGTTCACCGGTGTCGGAGATTATCCGAAACAACCGCGGCTTGCGGATAGATAGAAAACAGACAGACAGTAAACAATTTTTAAAGCGATTTTCGTTATCAGCAACGCAAATACGTCATCTTCCCGAAATCTGGAATTTTTCTTTTGATATTACAAACAGTCACTCCAATTTTATTATATGTATAGATATAGATTTAACCCCAAAAAGGTGAATATTATTGATATTTTTGTACGAAGTACCTTAGCATAAATATTAATTAATCCGATGGATCCAAAGGGTAAACGAAATGTTAAAGCAATTAGTATTTGAAAGTATTATCGTTATACCAAAGGGCAATCTAAAAAAGTCAATTAACTCGCTTATCTAACGTCATTACTAACAAAGCCTACGGGTACAATTAAAACTAAAAGCTTTTCATGTACGCAACGAAAATAGTTTGAATCATGTTTTAGCCTGCAGCTATATTTTTAATTCAAAAAAAAAAACTTTAATCTCAAACTCCTGACTTAAAACGTTGATATAGTTTCGGTTCACTAACATTTACTAACCCTAAACGACACTTAAAAGATCAGGTGATTAGTGCAAATGATATACTGAATAATGTAAGATTCAGGGCCTGTCTCACCACTGGCTTATAGACGCTCAGATAGCTTAAAAGTGACGTCACTATCAGATATATCCATCACAAATTTTACACGTTGGATTGTTATCAAACAATTTACAATTTGGTGGGACATGCCCTTATCATCTAAAATCTACAACAAGCATAAACACCAGTAGCAGCGTTAGGGTAGGGCGTGTTTGTGCGATCGGCCCGGACACTTGACAGAAAAGGGTGCCAGAGGTCCACAAATTACTCTCACGTAACACGGTAACCCTAGTCATGGTAAATGTGAGGGAGCCAAAAAATATCGACCAGGGAGAAAGTAGAGCTTAAGCCATATTAAACTTCCGTATTCTTTGGCTATTTCCTTGCATAAAAATAATTAAAGTATTTACTAGTTATATTTATTACTATGGAATGTCGATGTTCTATAAAGGTTTACATTAGTTTCCCAGTCTCACGTTAACGATCGGTAGCAAACTTCTCGTTGTATTAATTAACACTGCGATAAAGAGATGTGAAGTTCGTCAGTTTGTGATGAATTTTAACGCATCTATGTTTCACCTAACTTTAATTACGTTCGTTTCGGACGAAAGAATCTGTATCGAGTTAGTCTATAGGGGTCTGCAATCGCGGATGTCTATGGGCAGCGGTAGCTTGGCTATTTCGGCGAATACAGGTGGCCGCTTGCTCGTACCACCTTTTAATCATACTCATACTAATATTATAAATGCGAAAGTTTAGATGGATGGATGGATGTTTGTTAGAGTTTGTAGCCAAAACGGCTGAACGGATTTCGATGAAATTTGGCATAGATGTAGTAGATAGTCTGCAAGAACACATAAGCTACTTGCATTTGTTTTTTTTTAATTCCGCCCGGACGGAGTCGCGGGCGAAAGCTAGTATATAAATATATTAGAAAAATCACAGCTAAAACTGCTTTTAACTATTGTTCTAAAATAAATGTTTAATAGCTGTAACGTTTAAATCTTATGTTTATGTTTTAAAGTAACACAGATAAAATAACTTGAAATTAATTCAACAGCTTTGTCCAGTCCACGATGTTGCTTGATCCGCTAAACTTGGGAGCTTTTGTTTAACTTCCTGTACGTATAACATCGAAGTAAATACGTTACGTGTTCTTAGCAGAGAATACGAGAATAGACAAGTGAATACCAGATCAATATCGGCATACTTCTATCAGTCTATGCTTAACTTTGACTGTTATTAAAACTTATTGCCGTGTGTAATCTTCAAAAACATCTGACAATCTAACTCACGGTGTGAGCATTATTTATAGAGATTAAAAACGCCTATTTTTTACTTTAGTCGCAGCAATATAGTTTAACCTACTAACTATTTTTAACTATTATAATAACTTGGTCGTATCGATCACGTCGACGCCTATTTTTGCTGTTTAGGTCGTTCGTTAAAACGTATTGAAGTAATCTTTTGTCATTTGAAGATCCTTAACCATTTACGATGATATTTTATGACTGAAATAAATCGCGTTAAACAATTCCAGTGACCGAACGACATCATTTTGGAACATTTCCAAATTCAGCAGCCGGCTTGTTAATTACGTATTAAACCAAGAGAAGTCATCACGTTTATTTATTTTGAACATTGAAAAAGTCATTATGAAATTTTCTTTACGTTTTTTTTTTGCTATTTTGCAATCAAGATCAAAGGAGACTTTTTATATATCTCTATCTGCCGTTGTCTGAATTCACTCTCTTCTTTGACACAATATCCTTTTTTAAACTGCGATCTTGTATCCATCCACATTATTTCCTATTTCTTTATTTTTTAAACATATGGCAAAGTATAAAGAGGCTATCTTGATGTATATCATTAAATATTTGATTCTAGATTCCAGAATAGTTGGCATTGCTTTAAATCTGAGAATTCGATGTTCCGCTTTTCCAGTTGTCGATACGTATCAGGAATCGAATTGTAGGTCGCTTTGAAAATTTAGGGCGACTGTTTTATTTTAAACTTTTTTACAGCGTCCAATAACATGGACGTAGCTAACAATAATTTGGATGGACAAAATATAAATCAAATTATTGTTTCTAACTTACTTAACATTTTACCTATATTTTGTTCTTAAATCGAAGAAGGATAACGATACGCCTTCATTAAAAATCTAAGGCACTCATTAAGAAGTAATTTTAATAAAATGTTTGTTCGTTGTTTAAAAAATGTCTGATTCACAAGCAATCGAAAACATGGCGAATTCCACCCCGTTGATTATCCATAGTCACACGGTGCAAACCTTTGACCACACCGCCAATTAAAATGCCACTGCTATCTAAAAAAACTCTTCCAATTCGTAAAACATCGGTCACATTTTAAAACTTCTATGTTGACGTAAGGTTAAGGAAATTAAGTCACATTCTTACATTTACATAATATTAGCGTTTAATTATACAAATATGTAAACATACATAAATGTAATTAATAAAATTGTCTTGAATACGATTTAATAATCGACTATTTCCGCATTTTTCTGCGTGTATTTCACAAAATAAACAAGAGTTATACATATTCTAATGTCCTGTAAAATTGGGCTTTTGCATACTTAACTTTGCGTAGGGACTTTCGATGTAATGTTGTTCAGTTTTACTTGTGTACATAATATATTTATGTTCATTCCTCTCCAAGACAAAGGAGCAAAAGAATACTCATAATTTGTAAGAGCGAAATTTAATTATAGTGGTGAAGAGAAAGCGATAGTCTTTCTGCTTTGAGCAATTCGGTCATGAATACGTATAATATATTCAGCCGGCACGGGATTTGCTTTATTACTGAATGAACAAAGCACCTTCAGGTTCATTGTTGTAATATTCATTGTCATTCCTGCCATTGCCTTGATAGCGCGCTGTGAAAAAGGCAGATTTTTAAACAGCCATTTCTAGGCGCGAATTATATTAAAAATGTTTGTTGTATTAAATCAAAAGCTATTGTACAAATGGCCAGTAATTTCAATATAATAAATGCAGCTCCGCGTGCATATCTTATCGGCAATCTGCAAGCAAGCAAACGGGAATATCAGAAAACAACAAAAGGTAATAGACTTATGCCGATGTACGAACCGCCCAAGTTGATTCTAGATGCTTTCAATTAACTCGTTACATGAATTGGAACAACTTTCAACAATATAATTAGATCTGATATATAGAAATACTAAAAACGTAACTGATTGTTGAGCTCTAAATTGTAAGTCATGTGATTTACGGTGAAAAACTGCTGTGGAAAAAACTTATTCGAATCCTACTTCGAACATTGGAAGTGTCGATTTAATCATACTTCATACTAATATTATAAATGCGAAAGTTTAGATGGATGGATGTTTGTTAGAGTTTGTAGCCTAAATGACTGAAAGGCTTTGGATGAAATTTCGTATAGATGTAGAGGATAGTCTGGAAGAACACATAGGCTACTCACTTTTGTTTTTTTTTAATTCCTCGAGGACGGAGTCGCGGGCGAAAGCTGGTATTTTATAATTTTATAAGAAGAAGAATATGTTTTTGAATATGTTTTAGGATAATATTTCTGATATGTTTTGTAAATATATTGTATTGTTTCAGAAAGTATTTAAATTCCGAATCATACTTTTGGCGTTTCATTTCCGTGTCGAAGTAGTCTACGATGGCTATTCCCACACTCTCGTTAACAACTCGGTAGCCGAGATTTTTCCGTTGCATTAATTATCATACCCATAAAAAAGCGTGAAATCAACGAATGGTGTGATATAAAGTTGAATATTTTAACAGCAATCATTTTTTTTGCAACTTAACAAATCTATATGGTTGTTCGATACGATACCAGGATTGTGTATTACGCATAGATAATAAAATACATCACAAGTAAAATCATTCGCCCACTGAATTTATCTTAAACTAGCTGTTGCTCGCGACTTCGTCCACGTTAAATTTAAAAATACAGCCCATGTTACTCGGCGATAACGTAGATTTTTAATGGTGCAAGAATTTTTGAAATCGGCCCAGTAGTTTTTGAGTTATTCCAATACATACAAAAGTACAAATCTTTCCTCTTTGTAATATTAGTATAGATAAATATTCATAGCACGTGTTTATTTTAATATTTATAGACACAAGTTAGTAAAATATTTAAGCGCCTGTTGTTTTGAATTCTGCAAATGTTATCAATCACAACAAAGGATTTTATTTTCAATGTTATTTCAATAGGCTCTGACATCTCTCGTATATTTTGACGGCAGAGTTAATTTCTCTATTGAAGGTTTAGTTAAAATCGTAGAAGTGTTAAGGTCAGGCTACACGGTTAACGAGATTCTTACATAATAAATTGTCCAATTTTTCACATACGTACAAATGCCGTAACAGTCTTAACAACGCTTTAAGGGAAAAGATTTGAGCAAACACATTTATTTATCATGATTGAAAATAACCCTGATTGAATTGGACCCCTGTTGGGTACAGCCGTAATATATTCCTGTCACGCAAGACGAAAACATGTCGCCATGTTTGTTACTAACTGAAATTGCTTTTACCTTTTTGTTAAATAAATGTGAAAGTTTAACAAATACGACTGTTATTTTGCTATACGTAGCTAAATTTTCTTACAATGTAAGACGAATCAAGAAACCTTGCCAATACTGCTAATGTTGCGAATGCCTAATTAATTCTGTATATAGAGTGCTTATTTGAGATTCTCATTAAATAGAGAGAGAGAAAGAGATCACAATCTTTTTGGCGTTGACATCTCATGTTTTAGACAACAATATATGCCTATTAAAATTACATAAATGTATTCAAGACGTCATTGTCTTCGTCTCCCTACTCTTTAGTAGAACGTGTGTTTTACCTAACGTAATGCGACTTGGTACTTTTAAAGCTATTGTTATACTTAGGGTTAACTTAATTGCGAAAGTTTGCGAGACTGTACGCGGGTCAGATTTTCTTGTTTAAGACTTCGTTAAGTCTGCTGTAAGACAACATCGTTGCTTAAAGTTGGAAGTTTTTCTAATTACTTAAGTTCAGGTGAATTTGAAATCCTTAAACCAATCAAGCATAATCGATTTTATATCATAGCGTGCGATATTAAAAAAAAAAAAGTAAGCAGTTCAGCAATTTAGGCTTCAAACTCTAACAAACATCTATCTATCCATCAATCCAAACTTTCGCATATATAATTCCGGTGCCATCTCGTAACCAAGGCCAATCATAATAGTAACTTATTTATATGCAATATTAATTAATGTCATTGTTAAATAAAACAAGGAAATTACATAACCCAAATCGTTATAAATTAAACATCGTAGTTCTATTATGTAATCAGGAAAGGAGCAATTTTGGCGCAACTCCATCTCAAGTAACCGACGCGAATTTCCACGAACATTTGCTTGTACGCCAGTTTCAGGCGCTTGTCGTTTACACGGAACATGTTTGAATCTGTCTACAGAACTTCTTGTGTAAAGGCATCAAGTACGTTGATACATCGCGTATGTGTAATGAGTAAATTTAGATCCTCAAATTAAAGCTTACTCAAATAGTATAGAATTTCCTTAATTAGAACTTATTTAATTAATCTGTGGTTTTGTCGATCTATTTAATATGATGTTAAGTAATTTAACATAGGAACATTTCATAAGGAACTGTTAACTTAATAAGTAAACAGATGCTATAAGTTTTCTCAAACACAAACAATAATTAAGACCACCACATGAATCATGGTTTTATCATCATTACCATTTTGAACTTGCAACATTTTTTGCCTACAATGTATTTGTATGATTATTTTCAAATTGCCATCTTTAACAATTATACCTATAGAGAGTAATGTAACATATGTAGAGGTCAAGTAGTAGCTCAAGGTCGCGGCAATGACTTCTCGGGGCCGCTCCGGAGACAAGCTTCATTAATTCTTGTCCACAAAGCTTTCCACTCTACTTTACGAATGACGCGACTAGAATACTTTTGTATGTAATACTCTAAGAGCTTTGAGGCGACAACATTCGGGTATGATAGAAAAAAACTCGATAAGTACTGGCAACTTACTTTACACGTTTATCTCAAAGAAACATATACCACTTTTAAACCGTTTTTACCAGAACCAAATTAACCAATCCATTCAGTCTAATTATAGATTTATTACGTCGCTACTTAGTAAATTTTGCCAGTTTTCTTAACCTAGTAGCTATTCAAATACCAGCTTGTTTTATAATCATACTTCATACTAATATTATATTATTAATGCGAAAGTTTATATGGATGTTTGTTAGAGTTTGTAGCCTATACGGCTGTACGGATCTTAATGAAATTTGGCGTAGATATAGGACATAGTCTGGAAGAACACATTGGCTACTTGCTTTTGTTTTGTTTTAATTCCACGCAAACGGAGTCGTGGGCAAAAACTAGTACGCGATAATTCATTTTTATCTAATTATCTCTATTTTGTTTTCCTTTGTAATAGACAAAGGAAAACCAAAACACCTGATCGATTGTTCTTAATTTAAGGGACTTATATTCTTTTCGATCACAATTTCTGGTTCTATCGTTAATCTTTCTTTTTAATTATAAACTAAAAATATATTACTAGGTCACATTCTGTAAGCAAGAGGGTCGTTAAAAACTTTTCTTTCAGTGTAAGTAATGAAGTATGTTTCATAAGAGCCTTTGACATGAACCTTGACCTTTTACCTTACCTTGAAAATCATAATGAAACCTCAGAATACGTTTTGGATAAAAGAATATGAGAAAAAATAAATAAAATCGATGTGACTTTTGTTTTAGACATTTTTTGCGTTCATTTTTTCTCTTTAGGATGACTTTAATCTTTTGCCCCTCTCTCAAAATAAATCTCGTAGTGACTTTTTTCCATTTCATATTTTCCAATCAACTAACAATTTTTAATCCTGTCACAGATTATATGACTGATGTAAAATTTTTACCACGATTAATTCGACCGCAAACAAATTTCAATTACTCTGGATTTTAATCACGGAAATGTAGCGCCATATGGAATAATAAATCTGTACAGCATTTAATAAACTATAATATAACTACTCGAATATCAAAAATAAAACAAAATTTTTCCCAAAATTATACCATTAAAAACTTCAAAACATATAAACTATACTGATAATTGATAGCCTCTTTCTTCTTTGAAATCGGTTAAAAAAGAAAAGGACATAGGAATACATATTATGTTAAGTTGATAAAAGTCACTAATTAAGTAAAGATTAGATAAAGCGATATTTTGAAAACTGTCATCTAACTGGCAAGTTGCCAGTCGGAAACGACTCCTCTACCTAATTACCCTCCATTCGTTAAATGTATCTAGGAGGGCAACGGTTCAACGGTGGGTTTATAAATGCCTGACTTGAATAATATTGAATAATTCCTTAAAATAATATACTTAATGTGTATTGTATGGATGAAAGGAGATTGCATGTGGCTGAGATGAGTATGTTAAGATGGATGTGTGGTGTGACAAGAATGGATAAAGTTAAGAATGTGTATATTAGAGGAAGTTTGAAAGTGGTGGAGAAATTGAGAAGCAAAAGGTTAGCATGGTATGGACATGTTATGTGACGAGACGATGGGGACATCAACCAGAAAGTGTTAAGAATGAATGTGGATGGCTACAAAGGTAGAGGAAGACCGAAGAAAGTATGGATAGATTGTGTGAAAGTGGATATGCTTAAGAAAGGAGTGGATTCAGATATGACGGCTGATAGAGATGTATGGAAGAGCAGCACATACTGTGCCGACCCTCCATAAGGGATAAGGGCAAGGTTATGATGAATATACTTAAGGTAATAATCTTACAGTGCTTCAAATCTCGTTATTATTAAAAAAAATAAAAAACAAAACAAAGAGCACACGAAACTGATAATCATGTACAGATATTTATGAATGTAGAAGAGGTTCTATGAAAAATAAACAAACGGAACACTTCAAATGTTAATCTATTTTCAGGGGAAATAAACCTTCCATTCTTAGGGTTTAATATTTTATTTTTGTACGAGATAATATCTAGCATAAGGCAGTACAAGCTTAGCTACCATAAAACCATTTATGCGCGACTTAAGTAGAACCTAATTGCCTAACTCGTTTGGTAGACGCATTGTCGCCGCGAGGCACGCCTCTGCATGCTAAACGACCACTGATAGACGACCTACCGCCAGCCGCCCATTATGAGGTTACAAGATGTTTATGCTTACAGCACTGCGCCCAAGTAATTTGTCTAATGAGTTGTTTAACATGATGTTACGTTGAAACCTGTTGAATTTTGAAATTGAATTGATTTCTTATATCCATTTCATCATTGGACGTTTAAACGTTTAAACGTTCCTTTTGTTATAACATGGCTGGTCGTATTTACCTTACAGGGCACATTAGTAAAACTTTTAAGTTTTTATAAAATAACTAGCTTTTGCCAGTGAATAATTAAATCTGAGTGGAATTAAAAAAAAGTAAAAAGGGAGTAGCCTATGTGTTTTTCCAGATTATCCTTTACACCTATGCCAAATTTTGTCGAGATCTGTTTAGCACTTTAGGCTATAAACTCTATCAAACATCCATCCATCTAAACTTTCGCATTTATAATATTAGTAAGATGAAAGTCTGGCTTTCGCTGGCTCTTGGGGTGTTGGTACGAAACGATTGATGTTTTAGATTTAAACCTAGAGCAGGAAATACTACTCAAGGTTTCTGTTTATTTCTGAAGACAGCGATCATGGTATTGATAAATATTATGTAATAGCAGAAAAAATATTTTTAGGTTATCTACAAACGAGTAGTTTTTGTTAAGAAAGTATCAATTGTAAAACCATCGTTTCCGTTTAACCTCTGCGTTAGAGCCGTTTCAATATTTACTTACTAATTTTGCACTTAATTTCTCATACGCTCTATTTTGTACAAGTCTAAATAATATGCGGCTTTACTTCTATTAAGTTTAGAAAAGTAATACAAACAAAGCGTCGTAATTTGTCTAGCCTATGTTCTCGAGGATAATAAATGAGGCAATCATTTACCTACGTTGTATGACCGCGGCGCAAAAGCTTGCAGACTAAATTTAAAACTTTGTTTTGAAATTGTAAATGAAAGTATCACATTTATTTAAGTGTGTATTAATATAAACAAACTAAACAATGTTTTAGTTTTGTGTACGTGTACAATTGGCTTCGTATTGAAAATGACTTATTACGTGTTTTTACATAGGCATTGAAATAATGACTAATACTAGCTTTCGCCCGCGACTCCGTCCGCGTGGAATTAAAAAAAAGTAAAAAAGGAGTAGCCTATGTGTTTTTCCAGATTATCCTTAACACCTATGCCAAATTTTATCGAGATCAGTTTAGCACTTTAGGCTACAAACTCTAACAAATATCCATCAATCTAAACTTTCGCATTTATAATCTCACTAGCTTTCGCCTGCGACTCCGTCCGCGTGGAATTAAAAAAAAACAAAACAAAAGTGTTCTTCCAGACTATCCTCTACATCTGCACCAAATTTCATCGAGATCCGTTCAGCAGTTAAGGCTACAAACTCTAAGAAACATCCATCCATCCATCCATCCAAACTTTCGCATTTATAATATTAGTAAGATTATGAAAAAAGTATCATTAAAGTTAGTTAATAAAACATCGAAATATAATAATATTTTAATGTTCAGAGATTAGTCTGTCCGTAAAATTAATGAAATTGCAATTCAAGCGGAAAATGATAATTATTCGCGTGCACGAAACTGTGATAATATGAGTCAGAGATTTCGAACGAAATTATAATACGAACATTTTAATTATGCAATAACATACTCAGCATACATTTTGCCGCGCTGTTGAAATATTTTTCCATCTTATTATTCAATTAAAATCCATGTTATCCAAATTTAAATAAGACAAGTCGAATATTAAAACAGAAATCATACTAGATAAATGCGGAAGTTTAGATGGATGGGATAGATGTAACGGCTGAATGGATTTCGATGAAATTCGGTACAGATGTATAAGATAGTCTGGAAGAACACATAGGCTACTTACATTTGTTTTTTTTTTTAATTCCAGGCGGACGGAGTCCCGGGCGAAAGATAGTATAAAATAAAAACTATAACTGTTGTCTGTGGGCTTTAAACAGGGGGATGAAAATATATTTTATACAATTATTACAACATTGGATACCGAGCGACAATTCGTGTTTTCAACAATCGTGTTCGAAGATTTCTTGTCATAAGCTTCAACAATGCAACCTTCCGGTACCATTTCATATCAGGTTCAATTGTTGATATTGAACAATGGTGTTATAAGGTAAAGGTGCGGGATGGGAACAAATAGGAACCTCGGCACGTGACGTGAATGTATGGAGGAGAGGTCGGCCGCCCGTCAATTCAATCAGTGTTATTTCCTGAAGAGAAATTTATATAGGTTTCCGATAAGAATTATTTATACAGTATCTGTGAATCTGAGCGATAACTTGGTAACGTCAGATGGAGTTAGCATGATCTGGATAATAGACTCAAAACAAATTTGGAAATCAAAATTTATGAGTGTCGGCGATTTTTCACTCAATTTATGACTATTACTCTTAAATGACATTATAAAGATGGGTACCGACTGATGTTACGAGGCCCAACAATTGCATAGAGCAACTCATTGATCGCTGGTTTTCTTGTAACACTATGACTGCATTAACAACTGTCAGTACGTATTTGTAAGGGACAAATACTTAACGTGTTTGTTTTTGTACTATCGATCGGATCAGACCTACATTCATTTAGAATTAAGAAGATTTAAAATTCAAAGTAATGTTAATATATTTTACTGAGCTGAAGCATTCTCGTTATATTCGTCCGATCGTCCGAAGCTTATCCTATCTCCGCAATCTTGTTCCATCTCAATCCATCACTTAAATTGAAAAAAGCGTTTGAGCAGGGATTTCAATTCCTCGCGTTGCAGAATTTTTCTTATCTTTTATTACCATAATAGTTATAACCCGCGACATTCCACTTCGATTTGTTATTCTTAAATCTAAGTTTTATGATTCACAAATCTTAAAGAATTAGCTAGACCAAAACAATCACTAGGTGCTATAATTATGGCGATCACCACCCCCACCTATCCCTTCCATCACCTATCCTTTAAATTTTAGGGTCCCTCTAGTATTAAGGGTGGCACGAGTAAGAATGTTGTTTTACCAACGATTAGATGTCAACTATGTTCATAATTTTACTTTAGAGTTAAGAATACCCTTTACCAACAGGATACCAGTGCTATATTTGCGTATTGCAATTATTTTACAAAAGTAACTATAGTATAAAGATGTCTATTTTATATTTAGCAGCTGTTTCCCCTGACAGGGCGATATCCTCGGTCCTCCCTGTCGACCTATGTCTCGCATCCCCTCTGCTACATTGACCCAGATTTTATAAAATTACTTCTCCGAATAGAATATCCGCACTGATATTTGTTTTCACTCGTTATTATAATTAAACTGACATATGAATTTTCCAGAATCAATTTTTTTTTCACTTCTCGTTTGTAAGGTTTTATTTTCATCTATCAATAGTTTTTGTCATAGAAAATTATAGCAAGTTATAGACATAAAAGCTATGAGGATTTGAGTTATGAAAGAGAAGTTCATTCCGTGATAAAAATACGACAGAAGAAAGGCGAGATGCATTTTTTACAAACAACAAACATATCTGAAACGAATAATTGTTTTGAAAATATGTACGTTTGCAGCGTATAGTATGAAGGTTACATTATTCCATTTTTACAAAAGTAAATATTTTCCGCACTCCGCTTTTGCATAAATGATTCAGAACGAATAACATTGAGTTGGTAAAGAATTTTAATAATAAAATTTTCCCCGGACATTGGAATCCGACGAGTTCAGATTTTATCAAAGTTATATTCTGCTTGAAATTCTGCATCTGATAGTTTTCCACAGTTATAACATGGTATTTGAACAAGCCTATAAAATACAATTAACCATAGAATACTAGCTTTCGCCCGGGACACTGTCCGTGGAATTGAAATGAAAACAAAAGTAAGTAGCCTATGGGTCTTCCAGACTATGCTCTACATCTATGCCAAATTTCATCGAGATCGTTTCAGCAGTTTAGGCTACAATTCTAACAAACATCCATTCATCCATCTAAACTTCCGCATTTATAATATTAGTAAAAAGAACAACTAGTTATTGTGCGCGACTTCGTATAAGGAATTAAAAAAATACTGCTTACAATTTAATACGTTTTACATCTCTCTGTCCTCAGTGCTCATGTAAACTAAATTGTTTATCTGTTTAACCCAAATCAATGTATTGTCATTTAAGATAAATTGCTTGTTTAGGTTTAATGTAATTCAATTCTATATTATTTATCAATAAATAGAGCCACTTAAAATATTATTTACAGGAAAAGGAAGTTTCAAGAGATATTTATTCGTAATTACAATTTATTTCTGACTGTATTATAACATGACTAGCTTTAACCCGCGACTCCATCCGCGTGGTATTAAAAAAACAAAACCAAGTAGACTATGTGTTCTTCCAGACTATCCTCTACATCTATGCCAAATTTCATTGAGAGCTGTTCAGCCGTTTAGACTACAAACTCTAACAAACATCCATCCATCCATCCATCCATCCACCCATCCATCCATCCATCCACCCATCCATCCATCCACCCATCCATCCATCCATCCATCCACCCATCCATCCATCCACCCATCCATGCATCTAAACTTTCACATTTTTTTTATAATATGATTTTTAAAAACAGCGCTTGGCCACGATTCCACCTATATTTAAGTGGTAATGTGGTCGAAGGATTTATAATATTAGTATGATAATGTGAAGTATGAGATATGATTTCAAATTAATTAATAACATAAATAGCGTTAGTTGATTATTGTCGCATAATATTTGCAAACATCCAAGATTACATTTGGACAATATCCCTTTGGTAATAGAATGTGTCAATATTGAAAGAACAACACACGAAGGCTGAGTAAATACGATTTCTTGATTGAACGTATATCACATCTGGTAAATAAAACATCGTAAGAAGAGTATAGAAAATATACGAATGAATCGATTGATACATTAAACATTTGATTTTGTAAAAAGTTTCTGAACGTCTTATTAAATATTATCATAATTTGGCAAATTTAACCTCGCTCAAGATGCAAAAAAATGGTATGTTGTCGCCTTAAACTAAGAGATTTCTATTGATAAATATTGAACTTATCCATCATCATCACTTGTCCTTGTCCTTACGGAGGGTCGGCACTGTGTGCTGCTCTCCCATACATTTCCATCAGCCGTCATATCTGCATCCACTCCCTTCTTAAGCATATCCACTTTCACACAAATGTTGAACTTATCCGGAAGAATCGAATCTTTTCTCCTTGTTATAATAGTGTATATTATTTTCAAATATAAATACACAAGCTTTCTCCCGCGACTCCGTCCGCGTGGAATTTAAAAAACAAAAGTGTAGTTGCCTATGTGTTTTTCCAGACTATCCTCTACATCTGTACCTAATTTCATCGAAATCCGTTCAGCCGTTTAAGCTACAAACTCTAACAAACATCCATCCATGCATCTAAACTTTCGCATTTATAATATTAGTATGAAGTATGATTTCTTATATTACAAGTAATAGATCTCCTCGTCTAAAATAAGAGTAAAGCCTGTAATCAAACTTCCAGACAGCATTGCCGGTGCTTTAGAATACTTTATAAAATGATCCGCCCAGTTCATTATGCTGTGAACTTTAAGCTTAATTATAAAGTTCGCTGCAAGCACACGAGTCAGCTACTTAAACATTGGTTTAAAACTTAATATTATGCTAAAGTTTTGAGCAGTTTTACCTGGTGTTACTTTTTGCTTGTAAAAATTATCCTGCTTCCGTAAGGTCAGCATGCCAAGTTTTCGTCCTCCAACTAACTTTGTCATACGTCATCTCAGTCATCACTCCCTTCTTGATCATGTCACCTTTCATCCAATCCATCCATCTCTTTCTAGTTTTACCTCTAACGGTGTACCTCCACACTAACTAACGTTCTTCTGGTTACAGTACAATACTATACTAAGCTTTTCATAAATGTTTACTTTAACAATGTCAATTTTCTCTTGATAAGCTTAGTATTTGTTGACAGGGTAGAATTTCGTAACTCAATAAGGCGCTAACATAAATGTACAGTTGCCCGTTACATTCTTAATTAGTTTTTTTTTTTATTGGAGATAATATTCTGTAAAATGTAGAACAAGTTTTACAAATGTAAATATTAACATTTACATTAATAGAATCATCTTTTTCATTAATTAAAAATCCTCTCTAAGCTAAAGTAGATCCTATAAACTATAGGATGGCTTTCATATCGCGAGACTGCAGACCTCGTCTGGACAAACGAGCCCCGAGCGCTCGTCCCATTCACTCAGTACGCCTTTCAGCGATACGCTCTGTTTTAACAACTCTAAGTATTAATGTTAGCTACATATAAATTGTCATACATACCATAGAATTCTCGTAATTTTAAAGTCGAGGGAATCCAGACTGAACTTTTTAATATTGTGCAGCGAAATTAAATTTGAACTTAACTTGTCTTCCAGAATAAACCCTACCACTACCACGTGTGATCTGGAATTTTCAAACTACCCACGAGTGCGAGGAGTCCTAAGAAAATGGTGTACCAACTTTATTAAATACCTATACCTAATACAAAAAATCAATTATACAAATCAGATCAATTATTTGAAAATTAAAAAAACATATATTTAAGATTGTTGTAAAAAGTTAAACTTTTATTATTTAGTCCTCTGTCGAATTTTAGGTCCTGTAGTGCACCTTCGTGTAAATTAAATGTTACTTTAAAACTAATTTATTAGTCAAAATTTTAGTTCGAGTGAACTTATTCACTGCGCTCAGAAACCAGCTCAAACTTCGAAAGCAAATGCGCTTCCAACAACAAACTTATATAACTTTGCTCGGATCTTTTCCATATAAAATAATTTATCACTCTGTTTGCAAGAGTGCGATGAAATAGTAGTTGGAAACATTTAGAGACCCATTAATTATCTATATCTATATCTATATCTATATCTATATCTATATCTATATCTATATCTATATCTATATCTATATCTATATCTATATCTATATCTATATCTATATCTATATCTATATCTATATCTATATCTATATCTATATCTATATCTATATCTATATCTATATCTATATCTATATCTATATCTATATCTATATCTATATCTATATCTATATCTATATCTATATCTATATCTATATCTATATCTATATCTATATCTATATCTATATCTATATCTATATCTATATCTATATCTATATCTATATCTATATCTATATCTATATCTATATCTATATCTATATCTATATCTATATCTATATCTATATCTATATCTATATCTATATCTATATCTATATCTATATCTATATCTATATCTATATCTATATCTATATCTATATCTATATCTATATCTATATCTATATCTATATCTATATCTATATCTATATCTATATCTATATCTATATCTATATCTATATCTATATCTATATCTATATCTATATCTATATCTATATCTATATCTATATCTATATCTATATCTATATCTATATCTATATCTATATCTATATCTATATCTATATCTATATCTATATCTATATCTATATCTATATCTATATCTATATCTATATCTATATCTATATCTATATCTATATCTATATCTATATCTATATCTATATCTATATCTATATCTATATCTATATCTATATCTATATCTATATCTATATCTATATCTATATCTATATCTATATCTATATCTATATCTATATCTATATCTATATCTATATCTATATCTATATCTATATCTATATCTATATCTATATCTATATCTATATCTATATCTATATCTATATCTATATCTATATCTATATCTATATCTATATCTATATCTATATCTATATCTATATCTATATCTATATCTATATCTATATCTATATCTATATCTATATCTATATCTATATCTATATCTATATCTATATCTATATCTATATCTATATCTATATCTATATCTATATCTATATCTATATCTATATCTATATCTATATCTATATCTATATCTATATCTATATCTATATCTATATCTATATCTATATCTATATCTATATCTATATCTATATCTATATCTATATCTATATCTATATCTATATCTATATCTATATCTATATCTATATCTATATCTATATCTATATCTATATCTATATCTATATCTATATCTATATCTATATCTATATCTATATCTATATCTATATCTATATCTATATCTATATCTATATCTATATCTATATCTATATCTATATCTATATCTATATCTATATCTATATCTATATCTATATCTATATCTATATCTATATCTATATCTATATCTATATCTATATCTATATCTATATCTATATCTATATCTATATCTATATCTATATCTATATCTATATCTATATCTATATCTATATCTATATCTATATCTATATCTATATCTATATCTATATCTATATCTATATCTATATCTATATCTATATCTATATCTATATCTATATCTATATCTATATCTATATCTATATCTATATCTATATCTATATCTATATCTATATCTATATCTATATCTATATCTATATCTATATCTATATCTATATCTATATCTATATCTATATCTATATCTATATCTATATCTATATCTATATCTATATCTATATCTATATCTATATCTATATCTATATCTATATCTATATCTATATCTATATCTATATCTATATCTATATCTATATCTATATCTATATCTATATCTCTATTGAAAGCTTCTCATAAAGCACACATGTTCGACGCTAAATCGAGATCTACAATCTACATCCTGTTTCATGTAGGTTACGTTTAATTACATCCAGCGGTTAACCTAAGACCGCGTTCATATTGTTACCACCGCTTTTGAGTGACCAGCACTGTATATAACCTTCCACATACAGTTCGTGAAAACAAAAAATGAATGATAAAATACTACATTAATTACAAAAAACCTTAAGAAGTAGCATATATGTTCGTCCAGACTACCTTACATCTAGGCCACGGTTAAACAAAATCCGTTGAACTAGTTCTACTATCTGATACCTTTCAACAACCTGGTACCTCCTAACAAACATCCAATCGTTCGCATTGGTTATATTAGCAAGGAGTAAGATAATTTAAAATCATTTTTAATTGATGTGTTTCTTTATTTATGTTTCAATTTTATAACAATGATAAATAGAAAATTCCAGCAAACGTCAGGAGTCCCAGAATTGCGATAAGCATCTTGAAAATCTGTAATAAAATTATAATTTGTTACAATATTTAAAAAAGCAAAAATACTTGTGAGATAAATAAAAATAGGTAAATATTTAAGTACCTTGTCTTGGAACTTTCGGTTTTTCACGCATTGACTGTATGGCATATTTGTGAACGATACCGAATTATACAAAGGGACCCATAAATTTGGTATCAGCCAAAACAGAAAATCGTCAATTGATTTACGGAATAGATATGAAGGTCGAGTAACCAAATCCCTCATCTGGAAGTGAAACATTAAATTAAATTACGATTTCAAGATATATTAACAACTAACTGTTGCCCGCGACTTCGTCCACGCAATATTAAGAAAAAAGTAGCCTATAAAATGCCCGTCTATGTCAGCTTCCCTTTAGTGAAAGTCCGGTAGAAATCGGCCCAACCGTTTCGGAAATTACCCTGAAAAAACGCGGCTTGCGGACAGACAGACAGACAAAAATTTTTTCAATGCGATTTTCGTTATGAGCAACGCAAAACAAGTCATCTTCCCGAAATCTGGAATTTTTCTTTTGATATTACAAACAGACACTCTAATTTTATTATACTCGTATGTATAGGTAGATTCTCTCTATATTAATCTTACCTCCACGTAATTATACATAGCTAAATCACTTATAGCAAACACGTCCACCCATCTTGTAGCGGAGAATTCGTTAAGGATATTTTTGAGGTTATCATTGTATTTTTGGAATAACTCATCGAGTATAGTGCAGTCCTCGAATCCACAATTCATTCCTTGACCGTAGAATGGTACGACAGCATGCGCGGCGTCGCCGATCAGCAGAGCTTTGTCATTGACATGATATGGTCGACACTGAAATTAACAAATACTATAAAATCCTACAACAACTAATAACTTAAAAGTAAAAAGTAATATTTACCTTTACTGAAACTAATGGTAAAGCAGATCCAGAGAAGAAGTCTTCTATTAATTTCTTCTTCCCAATCAATGGTATTGCATCAGAGAAATATTTCCCAAAGAAATTCAAAAGTTTCTCTTCAGTGTCGATTTCATTGAACTTCGCAAACGGCATGAAGAGTGTGACAGTCCAAGTACGATCTTGATTTGGCAAAGCAATCAACATGAAGTTTCCTCTTGGCCAAATGTGTAAATACTGAGAAGGCATCTGAAACTATTATACAAAATATTTGAATATTAAGCAAGCAATCTTACTAATATCATAAATGCGAAAGTTTGGATGGATGAATGGATGAATGCATGTTTGTTAGAGTTTGTAGCCTAAACTGCTGAACGGATCTCGATGAAATTTGGAATAGATGTAGAGGATAGTCTGGAAGAACACATAGGCTACTTTTTTTTTTTTAAATTCTGCGCGGACAGAGTCGTGGGCGAAAGCTAGTTATCAATAATTGTTAGGGATGACAATAAATCATAGGATATGCCAGTTACGGATAAATCCACATCATTAGGACATCGTCAATCACTCATGTTTGTATTTGTACACGTTAACTGAATATTTCGCCGTAACTACGTATTTGATATTTGGGCGTGAAGACGGTGCTAGTTAAGATGAGACTATGTTTCACTTGTATTGTTACATTATTGGTTTATTCAGTATATGCTCAAACAAATGAATATCAAAAATTATTTCTCGCCAGTACTGATTATGATGAAAGTGATCAGTGCATTAATAAAATATTGAAAAATCATTTCACATGCAAAAACCGTATCACCCTTGTTTATTCTAACGCTAATGTCGACGGTATAATTAAAACGATCAACCTTGATGATTGCTATAGTGTCAGACTACGGAATTTTACATCTGAAAATGCACTTCTAGGAACGAAGATTTATGTGATTATAGCACAAGATGTTCAAGAATTTGCAAGCGGTCTAAAACAGCTGACAAGAGACATCCTTTGGAATCCAAGAGCAACTTTTATTGTTCAGATTACGAAAATTACTGAGGAGCATTTGAAGCAAGTTTTTAACATATTTGTAGTTCAAAAAATTTACAAAGTTATTTTACTTAATTATATGAATCCTGAGAAAACTGAAATATTCACTTATTTTCCATTTGAAAATAGCAATTGCGGAGAGACATTTGATAAAATTATTAATCTAGGATTATGTCGAGATATAAACGATATTAGCGAATTGTTTCCTAAAAATGTGCAGTATTCACTACGTAACTGTGTGGTCAAAGTCGCAGCTAAGGAAGATATTCCAATTGTTATACTAAAATCAAGCAATTACACTGTTTTTGGAAAATACGTAATGGGCTTAGAACAATATTTGCTAGAGACTATTGCTGCTGTGGAAGGATTTACAATAGACTATGAATACTACGATGCTGATACAATGTATGGAGTAGTTTTACCCAACAGGACTACAACTGGACTTCTAGGCAAACTGCAAGATGGTAAAATAAGTATAGCAGCAGGTGGTTTCGTCTTGATTCAAAATCGGGTCGAAGTATTTGATTACATATGGGGTTACCACTATGCTGACTTAATTTTGCTCACCCCAACTATGAAAGAAAATATTTGGAAAAAAGTTTATCGTGAATTTGGATTGAAAACATGGCTTTTAATAATACTCGCTTACGTCTTTATGATTTCTTTTATGGCAACCTCCCGAGTATTAATGACAACCGAAGAACCCGAAATCTCAATGTTGAGCATTAAACTGTGCGCTTATTTTTATGGACACTGCGACGACAGATTATTCAAAAATACGAAGCCGAAAGTAATAATTGTACTATGGGCGTTGTTTACATTCTTCATTAATAGTTTCTACAATACAGCATATTATAGTTTAGTTGCTGGAAATGTTAAAGACGAAAGAACATTTGACACTGATGATTTAAAAACGTTGCCATATGAACCTTGTGTAAGCGATACAATGAGAACATTATTTCTATACGCGTTCAATATTACCCTTCCAAAAGGTATTGCTAATCCAGATTGTAGTTTTACAGAAGGTGCAATGAGCACTGTCGCTTCGAGGAAAGATGTTTACGCGATAGAGATGAATTACAGTTATAGATTAAGAGAATTTATGTATATTGACAATGAAGGGAACCATTTGCTAGATGCTTCGGATTTCTCTTACGATTCTGTAATGACCATCTATGCGACTCGTGGATTTCCCTTGAAAGATGAATTACAAAAATACTCCTTTTATATGTACGAAGCAGGGTTATTGCAGAGGCAATTACATTTAATTTATATAAAAAACCTAAACTCAATGAAACATCGGAATCGGATTTATAAAAGAATTAGTCTAACAGATTTTAGAATTCATTTTGCTGTTCTTGTTAATGGAAGTATAATATCTTTGTTTTCTTTTCTTTGTGAGAGATTTAGAAGGAGAAGTAGGTTTCATTTTACAAACTAATTTGACGTGCATAAGCTGATGAATACAACACTAAGTAAACAGTTAACTGGCTTAATTATTTGTTGTCTTTTTAATATCCACTACAATTAGAAATAAAAAATAAATTGTTCTTTTTGTTTTATTGGAAGTTCTTCTAAAAGGAAGTCTCTTACCTCGCCGTCATCTCCGGGTGGTATGCATAATTCCATATAACCGTGTTCAATATACTTTTGACTATAATCGAATAGAGGTTCCTTCATCATTGCTTTACGTACTGCGGAATATGCACCGTCTGAGCCTATTATTAAATCTGCATTCACTTCCACTGTTTCATTAGTCTGTGTTCTGAAATTTATAAGAAATGAGAAAAAATACATATAAAACATGTTATCCGATAAAAAATGATACGAGCTCTTTGATATTTTTTATTGTGTTTATGCAAAAAATATTCAAATCTATACTTACTTTTGAAATGTAAGAAAACCTTTTTGTAGATTTGCGTTGATCAATTTATGATTAAAATGTTTCTCTACATTTTTATATTTCTCCGATTCTGTAAATTAACATATTTAGATTAAGTATTAATAATATGCAAGTAATTAATTTGTTTCTTTTTATGTATTAGACAACATCTTTGCTTTTGCTGAATATAAAAAATCACATTGTTTTGTTTGAACGATGAAACAAATTAAAGTAAAAGTTTTGTGCATTTACAATTTATCTTTTTTTGTTACAGTTGTATTAGTTCTTGTAAAGCAAGGTATTTTGTGTGTTTACTCTTTACTGGTAATGATCTAGTTAATAGTAAATATCATTAATATAATGTTTAATATTAAACTATTTAACATTTAACAGACGTTAATTAAATTTAACCAGCACCGCATGAGTCAGAGGTTTAATTAAATCGCTTGTTGAACGAAATGCCTGCATTATTAAGTGATAATTACACTATGCCAATCATTCTGTTAACTGCAAATAATAATTACTTAACGCAAAATAAATTAATTAAAAAACATCTAATTTTACGAACCTTTTAATAGTAGCGAGTTCAAGAAATTCCGACCAACAGAATAAATACACTGAAAACAAAAGAATAGTAGAAAAATAGAAAATAATAAAAGAAATTGAAAACAAAAGAATACTAAAATAAAAGAAGATTAGAACAGTACTCACAAAAAATTTAACATCAACTACAGTAAACAACTGAATTTTATCATAATCGTTAGTAACATTTTTTTTAAATTATTTTTTACAAATAAACAAAGAAGTTTTGCGTAAATCAAATACATACAAAATACAAATCTTTCCTCTTTATAATATCAGTATAGATATACTCGTAGATTAGTATAGACATAGATAACGGCTTTTAACTAGAGATGCAAAGTTCCAATAGACACAAAATGTCTATGGAATGATCCAGGAAGAACTTTGTCTGTGATTTGAGAGTTGTAAAAGATAGAACAATAGCTTTAAAATGATAATACTAGCTTTAACCCACAAAACCATCAACATGGAATTAATAAAAAAGTAAGTAGTCTATGTGTTCTTCCAGACTATTCTCTACATCTATGCCTTCCGTCGTGATCCGTTTTCAGTTTAGGTCACAAACTCTAACAAACATCTAATTTTACGAACCTTTTAATAGTAGCGAGTTCAAGAAATTCCGACCAACAGAATAAATACACTGAAAACAAAAGAATACTAAAATAAAAAAAGATTAGAACAGTATTCGCAAAAATTGAACATCAACTACAGTAAACAACTGAATTTTATCATAATCATTAGTAACAATATTTTTAAAAGCTTCAGTAATCTTATATTCTCGATCTTTGAACGGCAAACAGTTTACTACAGTAAACCTAGCTTCAAAAAACTTCTTAGTTTTTAATCATCTTTACGAGCAATGTAGAGCCGAAATTGAAGAATAGAGTTTTAATTAATCAATTAACCTATTGTCAAGATCATCTATGGGACATATTCTATCATAGATTCAATTCCAATGAGCGTATTGATTAATTTAAGAGATAATAATTACTTTGACCTTCATGTTTCTGTATAGGTTATATTAAAACTCTCCTAGATGTTTCTCGAGTCATCAAATTAATTTGAACCTAAGACCTTTTACTTTTCAGCCTTATTTTAAGCGTTGTTATTGGCTATTTTTTTTTATTTACCATTTTGGAAAAAGTTTTACGATAGACCTAGTCTATCCATTTTATAGTCCTGACACCATAATATGATTAATATAATAGACGAGTCTAAGATAAAATAAATTTAAAAAAAAACCACTTAACTATGGTATTTCAATAAATTACTTTTTTGATATTACATACTTAACAATTTTTGACTGTCGTTTTAAATTTAAATTGATAATTCATGTTAATGTATCAATTAATAACTTGTTGAGTGTCGGCGCGTGGCTAAATGCCGGCTCACCTTCACGATACTCGTACAGGCGTACGCGATGACCCCTCTTGGCCAAATACAAAGCTTCCAATGATCCGACCTGTCAAAGAAATATTTTATAGACCGTTATCATTAATACCTACTAACTGTCAGACGATCATTTTTAATTGAGTGTCATTTTTGCATGTAAATAATATAATAATAATAGACTTATTCAAATCGCAACTTCGCCCGCGTGAAATTCAAATATAATACAAAATAAAGCCTATCTTACTCACAAATAAATTACCTTTCTAATGGTGAAAGAATTTTTAAAATCGGCCTAGTAGTTTTTGCGTGAATCAAATACATACATAAATACAAATTTTTCCTCTTTATATAAGTATAGATATTGATTAGTATAGACATAGATAACGGCTTTTAACTAGAGATGCAAAGTTCCAATAGACACAAAATGTCTATGGAATGATCCAGGAAGAACTTTGTCTGTGATTTGAGAGTTGTAAAAGATAGAACAATAGCATTAAATTATAATACTAGCTTTAACCCACAAAACCATCAACATGGAATTAATAAAAAAGTAAGTAGTCTATGTGTTCTTCCAGACTATTCTCTACATCTATGCCTTCCGTCGTGATCCGTTTTCAGTTTAGGCCACAAACTCTAACAAAAATCCATCCATCTGAACTTTCGCATTTATAATATTAATAAGAATTAAGATTTCATGACGTCGCAAACATCTGTAAAAACTACAAATTATTTATTAATCATAACAATTAGCACAGCATAGCATCGCTTGGTGCATGCTTTTTTATCTAAGTATTAGTATCTAAGTTATTCCTGTCGCGTAGTACTCATTTTTTATTCTTATAAACAATACTTCACACAAATATTTATATTATTATCTTAATGTAACAAATTACGTACAGAATTTTCCACTCGCTTTGCGAACTAATCAATTTATTTTCTTGATACGTGTGACGTTTATACTCATAGAAATATTATAGTTGACCTTTATGTAACACTTTCGAGTTTATACTCCGGAATATGTAAACATTTTGTTGATTATTAATAAAACATAACTAAACAAACTTTTCCTACGAACAGAGTTGTTTTTAATTTGAAGCGAGCTTTATTTTTTTCTTGCATAATGTAACCCTATTAAAATATGGATACCAACATATATTAACCGGTTAAGTATTATTAATTATAATAATTGTTGAGTAAACATTATTAAAATATAATTACTATTAATCATACTAATATTATACAATGCGAAAGTTTAGATTGATGTATGGATGTTTGTTAGAGTTTGTAGCCTAAACGGCTGAACGGATTTTAATGAAATTTGGTATAGATTTAGAGGATAGTCCGGAAGAACACATAGGCTACTCACTTTTGTTTTTTTTTTAATTCCACGCGAACGGAGTCGCGGGCGAAATCTAGTAAAATCATAAATGCAAAAGCAATTAGTATTCTAGCAACTTTTGAAGTAAAATATTTGGAATCACTTAAGAAAATACCAGTCTCGAAAGACTAATGTGAAAAATGACGATGGCACAAACAGATAATCGATTTGAATAATTTCCATGCAATATATTTAATTGGTGTAAGATTTCATTAAATTATAATAATAACATTATTTTATTATTCTTTATCATTGTAATAATTAGTGATTAATAATTTTATTTCAATTATAAGAGATATATCTATACTAATATTATAAAGAGGAAAGATTTGTATTTTTAGATTTTTGTATTTTTATATGTATTGAAATAGCTCAAAAATTACTGGGCCGAATTTAAAAATTCTTTCACCGTTAGAAAGGTAATTTATCTGTGAGTAACATAGGCTATATTTTTTTAATTTCAAGCGGGCGAAGTCGCGAGCATCAGCTAGTATGGTATATAAGCGTTCCTTTAACGTAGATATTGCGTAAGATTTCACAATTAAATAAAATCTATGAATAACTTAATATATTCTAATTGAATAATTAATAATGTTAGTTGATATGCCTTTCTAAATATAACTTTTAAAACTTGTTAAAAAGGTCTATAAATATAAAAAAAAACTAATTTCATAATTTAGTATTCTTATAGATAAAAGTTTATATAAAGAAAAAATAATGAAAAATGCCTATGTTACTCACTGATAACGTAGCTTTTTAATGGTGAAATAACTTTTGAAATCGGCCCAGTAGATTTTGAGTTATTTATATACATACAAAAATACAAATATTTCCTCTTTATAATATTAGTATAGATTAAATAATTTTCGTCTCATGCATTTTGTTGATTTAATTAACAATTAAAAATGTAATTAAAAAAATACTTACCAATCCTCCTCCTACTATAACAATATCTAAAGGTTTATTCTTACGTCCATTTTGATACGTTGCCATTTTTTAATTCAAATATAAATCCTAATTAATGTCTTTAACTTTCAATAAAAAACTGTATATGAAAATATTTAATGACCAAAATTATTTATTTGAACGAATTAACTTGGATATATCGAGAGCGATGTATGTCGGAAGTGATCGAGAAGTGAACTGAACGTGTATCGTTCACGGGACATCCTCGCCTTACACTGCATCTAGGGTTGCCAACGTTCAATAAACCTACACCTGAAAACTGCTGACAAAAATAAAAATGACCAGTATTGTTAATTAGGAGACGAAGAAAAAACAACAAATCATGTGTTTCAAACCACGTACTCTGGCACGTTTAATCTATAGCACAAATCTATCATGCTAATCCGAAGAGTGGCAACCCTAACATACCACGTGCAGTGGTGTTCAATTCAGAATAACAACCCGTCTTACGTGTTGTACGACATTTCATTGATGCAATAATAATTATATTAAGTTAGTATAAAGACTGTGAAAAGTAAATATGATAAAATATACACTTTTAATGATATTTCTAAGATAAAAGCTTTGATATTTATTATTGGAGAATTGTTTCTGTCGCCTAAACACCTTTGCTTTAAATTCAAGTTTTGAAATAAAGTTCCAAACAATTCCATTTGACCTTACTCATCTGTCCAACCTTTAAGGTTGGAAATAGATTTTATTAAATTAAAATGCAAAGAAGTTAGTTCGAAACAAAAGTAATATGTCAATAAAATTTGATAACAGATAAGAGAAGGTCCTGTCTCCTGAAACACAGTTGCATACTTAGTTCTGGAGACAGCCACAATGAATTTTGTGAAAATGTTTGTTTTTTGTTCAACAAAGAGTTTTTTTTTATTATTTATTGTCTTAAATGTATATTTTCAAATTGTTTTCAAAGGGTCCATGTTCTCATGTTGTAATTCATCAACTTTTAGCCTATTGTGCAATGTAACAGCATTCAAATAACAGCAAGAGTTAGCAAAATTAATGCTTAAATGTAAAACAAATAATAAAATGAAATACATTGTCTAAGTCGTACTAATGATTGCTAGTCGATGATTACAATAATAATACTAAAATTGGCTCAGTACTTTATGATTTACATAAGGTGCATATTTTCTCCTTATATCTTAAATTTGTCTACCATTTGGCCATGACTTTGTCCAATCGAAATGTTACTCAATACTAAATGATTAAAGCTCTTAATCGACGAATTATGCCTCACATTATTATGCACATAGATTAACATAATTTCCGTCAATACGTCAATTTCTTTGAGGCATAAGAACTTGTGGGACAATCTTACTAATATTATAAATGCGAAAGTTTAGATGGATGGATGTTTGTAAGTTTGTAGTCTAAACGGCTGAACGGATCTCGATGAAATTTGGCGTAGACGTAGGATAGTCTGGAACACATACTTTTGTTTTTTTTTATTTCACGCGGATGGAGTTGCGGGCGAAAGCTAATGTTATATAATACCCGTAATTGATTAAAATATACTACGCTTGTAAGTTTTAAGCAAGCTTTTATATAATAAATGATCATGATGAGTTATTCCTAAAAAGAGAAACAAAAATATGATTAAGTTTTATGATCACGACGGAATTCAAATATGGAAAAAAATGTCCTGACCTTGCCCAATATAAGGCTACCTAAAGCGACCTAAGGCTGCGCAAGCGTAGCAACGCCTTCGATGACTTTTGGCCAAAATAATAAATAAATGGTTTTCAGTTTACTTATCAACCTCTCTTAAAACAAGTAACCATTCCAAGTATTATTTTGTTACATTTCATTTTCCAAAAACTGAGCAAAAGGATTTTTTTTTCTTCTCTCGAAGTATCGAAATTTTCCAAGGCGAAGCCGACCACCTCAGTTAGTTGATGGAATCATGTTTTAATAATTTATTCATAAGATTAAGATTCAAAATTCAGTTGCAAGTAAAAAGTGTAAGCCTCTAAAGGCCACTTTCATTTTTTGTAATTTTTCTGCGGTCAACAAACTACAAACTGGTTCTGTTATATGTCCAAATCGCAAGAGCAAGGAGTTAATCACTTTGAGTCCTTAATTTTAAGTATTACCATTATTACTAAGTACGACCGAATTCAAGTGAAGAATGTTTTTGTCCTGTTAAAAGGATGTTTGTCCTCGGACTATCACAGGGCTGTGTAAAGTCGATATGTCAAAAGATTTTCAGATTGCAAGCTCTGATTCATAAAAAAACTATTTATTTTATATTGTATTGTATTTGTATTTCATAGTCGAAGAACAGTAATCTAATATTTCAACACAATTTTAACAGTATAAACCGTCTAACCTCAATTAATGCTAAGACAATGCAACAAAATACTAATTAAATAATGAAATTATACCTAACTGAAACATGATTCCCGACATTCGAGACAAATCCGTCGTTTCAAGTTACTTAGACTACGCGGTTTATGGTCCACTGCTTAGTAGGATTTCATTATTGCTTGTTTATGTTTTAAGAAGTACATTCAATTTAATGAAGTATAATCATACTAATATAATATAATATAATAAATGCGAAAGTTTAGATGGATGGATGGATGGATGGATGTTTGTTAGAGTTTGTAGGCTAAACGGCTGAATGGATTTCGATGAAATTCGGTATGGTTGTAGAGGATAGTCTGGAAGAACACATAGGCTACTCACTTTTTTTTTTTTTAATTCCACGCGAACGGAGTCGCGGGCGAAAGCTAGTTACATATAATAAACCTTTGTGAAGTTCTGAAATTATTAATTCAATAATTTTTAAAAAACATCGATATTAGCTCTTCTAATATTGTTTATTGACATTTTAGACTCCAATATGGGAGTCGGTGTGCCATGCGGTATATCAGGTGAAGTACTATATACTTGCCTATATACGCAAAATGGTATGCTTACGTTGTTTTATTAAAAATATGTTGACAAATCTTAACATGTAAGATGACCTTGAATCTTGTGTAGGTATTATCGGTTATCGTACGGAAACAATATGGCTTAATAGCTTCACCATTAAAAGGCAAGTTTATTCAAATTTTCTAAGTTGTAACTTTGGGTGTTTGTCTACGCAGTTAAAATCAATGAATTTACATAACATTAATGTGAACTTTAGTGTTAACTGCTCTCAAACACGGTAACAATATTTACTATAAAAAACGCATCGAAAACAGAAAACTGTTTTTTTTTTTTTCTTTTTTAGTGTTACCACTTAAATCTAGTTAGACAGATTTAAACGGATTGTCCTACATATTAAAATACTTTAATCTATAAAACATTTATTTTTAATATCACGTCTTTTTAATATTATGAGTTTGAAATAATATAGCTAGCTAACAACACAAAGGATTTCCGTCGTACCCGCAAAGTTCAAGCACTAATACGGTTAATTGGATTTTGTCAGCATTTGCCGAGAGCTGATAGGTTTATTGGCGCTCGCGCGAGTTCTCGTTCAATCAAAGTTAATTATCAGATAAAATGTAACAGAATATTCAAGTATTCATTTGCAACTAATAGAATTAAACGCTTTCTTCAATGTTGCTATCGTCTGTACAGATAATGAAATCACTTTGTAGTCAATTTATATCGCATACTATGTGTAAACTTACTAATTACTTTTAGTAATTTTTAGTACTTTTAGTAATTAGTAGTAGAGATTGTGGGTCAAAGCCCATTATCATGAACATTAGGAAGAAGTTTCAAGGTCATTCAGAGGACAACAGAGTACATAATAGTTTTTTTTTGGAATCGGATCAGAAACTATGAGATCCAAAACAGAAGCAGATCTTCTTAAGCCTACGTACGCTCAGATTTATCAGAACGATCGATCGTTCAGAGTATCTGTCAGATAAAACTGAGCTTGTAGGGATTTTCTTTCTATAATTAGTGGAAGTAAAAATAAAATGTAATAGATTTAGAAATTATTTATTTTCATTATTTAAAAAAATGTCTTATTTTTTATAATCATTAGAAATTTTCTCTTATCTATTATAGTGATTTATTCTTAAATTAGAAACTCATATTCGAGGGCATCGATGAGACATCGTCAGAGGGACTTTGGCTGGAACTGAAGGAGCTGAGAGTTTCTCGTGTTTCCTCTTTTATCTTGAGCTGGTCAGTGGTGGAGGGCGGCCGAGGATGTAATAACTTGTCTTTATCTTTGGAAGACTTATCTTTGCTGCTGTGCTTGTGCTTGTGTTTATGTTTGTGCTTCTTCTTTTCCTTCTTCTTCTTCTTGGCCTGGGAAAATGTAGATTTTAAGTTCCAGAGTTGCACATTACACTACAGGTTACAGAGTTAAATCAAAGTTTTTTTTTTTATTATGTCAAAACATTGTTATGAACTATGAGGATCGCGCCAAGGAGTACAACGGAGCAGCTGCCCTTAACTGCTTAGAGTGAATATGCTAAAGAAAATACTAAGGTGCCTACAATCTCTAGACACACATATAGACAACTCAAAAACGACTTGTAAGTTTTTAATTTTAAAAAACTGAACACTACTTTAAAAAGCATTTTCTTTTGATTTAAAAGTAAATCATTGGCTGGCAACTCCCGGAATTCTTCCTACGTATTTAAGATCTTCCTTAAATGTTTATTTGTATGAAAGGAAAAATGTCAATTTACTTGCTAGGTGCAAAGCTCTCTGCAACTAGAATACTACGAATGAAAGCAACTGTACCTAACAATGTTTTCAAGCATCCTATCTGACAAAATTAACATTATAGTGTAAATTTTCTTACATTCTTGTATAAATTAAATTACCTTGGGTGCGCCTAGATCATGGTGGTCCTTATCGCGTTTGAACATGCCGGGCTCGAAGCCGACGGGCCCCGAGGTGCCGGGGATGCCGGGCAGCGCCACCGCGTTGTCTGATATCAGCTCGCGCTTCTGCTCCGTCTGACAAATATAACCCTCTAATTCCACTGACGTAACACACCCCTAATGTTCTAAGAGTTGATGAACCCATGGCTGATGAGAATGGTATCAAACGTGTCGCTGTCTCTACTTTTGTTGAAGGAATGAAAGAGATGAATGTTGTTACAATGTGTAAAGTAATAGAAACCTACGCATATATACGTTGTGTGTAATTTCGGACATGTTAATAAAACATACGATGTGAATTTACGTAAATAATCATTAAAAAGTTTTGAAAAGTTCAAAAACAAAGAACCTTCGTTTCGAAACTTACGTAAGATTCATGTTTGAATTTAAAGGAATGTTGAGAATAACTGATCTGATCAGGTATTTTTTATTGAAAGGAGAATTTATAAGATTGATTTTTTATCTTAAATAATTATTATTCTGCTAGCGTAGAATTGCGTAATTTAAAATACATGCCCTGTATACTTTAAGGTTGACAGGTTGTAACCGTCACAAACTGGTTCAAAACTAATATTAAAATCATTCTAATCATATGAAACGAAACGTTTTCCGATTAAATATTTACTTCGGCAGATGGAAATGAACTAAGAATGGACCCGGCGTTAGAAATAGGAAATAGGTGGGGAGACCGCAAGGCGCTTTAAACCTACAAAACCCTGATTTAACCCCTCCTTGTGCATAAAAAGGGGGCGCCATTAAAACCTTGCCCAGGGCAATTATTACCCTAAAACCCGCACTGATGAAAATTCAAATGCTAGTAGAAGTATACCTAAATAAATAAAAAACTTTTTTATCGAATACTTCGAATACTAACTAGCGTCACGAGATATTTGGCCATAGACATTTGAACCTAGAAAAAAACACACACTAGACAGAAGAGCTATAACGTTGGTGCCTTCAAGAGTAGGGTGAATCGGCACTTATTGAGCTAGCGCGCTCTATCCTTCAGCCGCGTCTTCACTTAACTTAGGTGGAGTCGAGGTCAAGCGCTGGTTTATTTACGTTAAAAAAAAAGGAGCGAACAAACATGACACTTTCCCTTCCCTTCCCCATTAAATCCCCTTCCCCGTTATCCATAAAATACTTACATTATAACTTCTTAAAGGTATATCGAGGACGGATACGACATCGATTTTCACGTCTTCCTCCTTGATACTAGACAAGGGCACGGGCAGGACGTCGTCCCGCAGCGGGAGCGGCTTGTCTAAGGGCAGCGGAAGACCGCCCTCTACATCCATCTCCATCTTTATGTTATCCTGGTATATAAATGGAATTCTAACATATATAACGTCTTCTATATCTATACGAATATAATACAGCGTAAACACACTTCTTCGTGTAGTAGGATGTCAGCAATCACACCATATTTTTGAATAATACTTTCTTTACTAAGTAGCCCTACGACACTTTTTAGGCTATATATTCTAACGTTATTAAACTTAGGGGGTAAATAAATTGAAAAAAAAACTTTCATGCGTCAAAGGGAGCATAAACTGCAAGCTGCCAATATCAAGGAAGCAAAATTGCCAGAGTACGCCTTCGTTGTCATTTGTTCATATGAATTTTGACATTTGACACATAAACAATAAAATAAAACGTAAACAATAAAATAGGTAATTGATTCATCTGCTATAGTATTAAGTTAGCTTGTAGAAAAAAGTTTTATAGCCTATATAACCTGTCACTAATATTATAAATGCGAATGTATAGATGGATGGATGTTAGAAGTAATCTCAAACCATTAACGAATATTTGTTAAAATGTTGCAGAGATGTAGAACATAAATTGGCAAAAAATATAGGCAACTGAGTTTTTTTTATTATTATTTGCAAGGATCGTGTGAAAAAATTATGAAATTCGATTCCACATATTTATTTTAATGTAAAATCTTCTAGTTCAACAACCAGTAGCAATTGCCGGCTCGTGCGATCATGTAGATATTTAAATAAAAAAAAGATTAATATTTAAATGACGTGTTCGTCTTAACTAAAGTATTGGAACGTGTCAGTAATAACTAAAGCGGTTAGGTAACATTCCGGTTTTCAAAATATTATTGAATCAAAATATGAAAGAATGGGTTTTTTTAAACTTAAATACGAATTACGAAATATGAATTTGGAGAAGGGTTCTTAAAAGAGTCTAATAAAATGGGGCAAAATAAAAGTAATTTGATTTTTTTTAAAGGACGAAACCAACGTTAGCAAATTAACTAACAAAACAATACATATTAATAAACTACAGCATACAATTTCTTATAGAAACATTAATATTGCTTGGCTTTAAAATTATAAGTCAAAGAAAGTTCGGTAACCTACTTCTTAGGGATGCTATAGAACTATTCGATATTTTTATCGATTAAATTGCACCAGTTATCTTAGACCAATTTTTGTGTTGGTAATACGATTCTAGTTCAATGAAAAGGATAAATCGTTAGACTCACTTTTTTTTTTTTTTTTTATGAAAAGATGGCAAACGAGCAAGCGGCCACCCGGATCCGCCGAAATGGCGAAGCGACCGCTGCCCATAGACATCCGCAATTGCAAATGCGTTGCCTACCCTTAATCGACGAAGGAGAAGACGCACAAAAAGAGGACATTTCCCCTTCCTATGCGTCTCCTCCACCGTCAAATCCACTTTTCCTTCCCACCCTTCCTTCTTAAGAAAAGGGTGGAAAGGGAAAGGGACTAAAATTAGGCCTCCGGCACCACACTCATCAGACGAAACACGGGATTACTCCCACTTCACGCCTGTCTTCTGTGTGGTCGTGGTATTGCACCGGGCGAGCCGGCCCATTCGTGCGAAGATGTTAAAGCGGGCTCTACCACTTTTAAATTAAGAATTAACTTAAGAATTGATTACGGTTTTCTATTAATTACGTGCTTAACACGCCTTTTCCAAAAAAATAAATAAAAGAGTGGATTTTATTTATCAATTTTAACCTTCTTATTTGTAAATAAACACAACAAAACTACTTCAACAATAATTTTCTATAAATTTCCACAATTTCAAAACCAATAGCACATCCCTATAACATGTTATTTATGGCGTGACCGCTGTACAAACATTGTTTGCAAAAAAAATAGGAAATTGCTTTTTCATCGCGTGATCAGCATATAATCACCTTTTTCTTTAACGACTTAAAATGAGGGCATATTTGATATTAATAAAAATCTTACACTACATAGCGATAATGTCAAAGGTAAAAAATATAAAAAAGTTAACTCACCTCAGTAATTATTTCCTGCTTGATGACCGGCGTCATTTCTATCTCTCTCAATCTATCTCGTTCCCTTTCCCTTTCTCTTTCTCTCTCTCTCTCCAGCCTCTCTCTCTCTTTGTGGTGCATCTGTTTCATCATGGCCTGTATTTCTAGGAGCGGCACACACAGCGGCCGCTTGAGGCCGTACAACGTGTAGTACAGATCAACGAGATCGCAACGGAGCCTCGCGTCGTTAGATAACTGACAATTTATGTTATTCCACAATCTAAAAGAAAATTCTACTGTTATAAATAAGAATGTTTGGATGGATGGATGTTTGGTGGAAGGTTTCTCCAAAACAGAAATTTAACACATATGTAAAATATAGTCTGGAAGAAAATGTATAAGTACACGAGGACGGAATCGCGGGAAAAAGCTAGTTGTTAGTCGAAGAATGTTCATACACAGCGACGTGTGAATTTTATTTCCCGGTTAATTAAGTATTAATGCAGTAAAGTAGTACCATTAATACGTAATACCTGTTTTACGTGTAAAATGAGTATTATTATAATCAAAATCACAAATCTAGAACGAAGTTCGAACTAACATTCACCTGCGATTTCGTCATGGCTGAATAAAAAGCCAAGTATTTAAGGACAAAATAAAAATCCAATTTTAATTTATATTTCATTCTGAGTAACATAGATAAATGCTTATGAAATATGACTTTTCGATATTACCAAGACACTCCAATTTAAGGAATTGAATAGATGTACATATTAAATTAGTGTGTGCGTGCGAACGTAGTGCACGTGTGCGTGCGAACGTAGTGCACGTGTGCGTGCGTACGTATGTAGACATACGTTCGTGAGTACGTGCGTACGTGGAACATTCGTGTGTGCGTGCTTGTAACGGGTATGTATGAGATTGTGTAATGCTTAGATGAAGGTATTTATTACCTGTGCACAACAGCCTCTGTATCGAGGCGGTGTCGCTGCGCCTTCTCGAAGGGCGGCATAGTGACGAGCAGCCGCGCCAGGCCGTGCCGCACGCCGGGCTCGGGGTCGCTCTCCACCGCCGTCAGTAGCGACGAGAGGTCCTCAGCGCGGCCGTCCACGCGCACAAAGTCCACCAGACACTCGAATGCCGCCAAACGGACGTCTGGTAGAACGCAATTAATTTCGTACCGGTATGATAGAAAAATTAAGATGTTTTTTCAATTAAATGGAACCACAACTCATAAGGATGTCAAATATTAAGTCGAACAGTGACACGAATCTTAAAAACTTCGCTTAGAAACGTCGCTTGCAATTTGTCAGGCGTCAAATTTTTATGAAATTTTGAGCATTCTTATCAATTATTCCATATCGTTTCACTAATCAGCCGTATGACATTACTTATTATATATTGAAAATCTCATGATTAAACTTTGATATATTCGATTGTTTTCTAAGCGTTTTCTCCTGCATTTCTTCTAATATGAAACCTGTAAAGCGTTATACTGTCTTGATTTTTGCAAACATTCATAAGATACGGGTTTCTTACCACGATAGGCTTACCTGATATTTAGCACAGTTGCATACGTTTTGTTACGAACATTATTTATTTTATTATTATTTAACATAGCTTTTAATGGTGCAAGAATTGAAACCGGTCCAGTAGTTTCTGAGTTATTTCAATTTAAAACTACAAATAATAATATTAGTATAGATAAGACTTCCAGTCTAAATGAAGCTAAAGTAGACAACTGCAGTGACCACTGACCTATGTACTGGCCGTACTGCGCGTACGCCCTGAAGACGGTGGGGATGCTGGGCAGGTGGCCGCACTGCTGCAGGCGGCGCACGGCGCGCAGGCAGCTCACCGTCACCGTGTTCTTGTAGCACGGCAGCACCTTCTCCAGGTTCAGCAGCCGCGTCATCTCCTCCAGCACCAGCTTCGTGTCCGCCGACAGCGAGTCCGCGGTTATAGGAGCACCCTGTGTACACCCTGTGTTACTTCTGCTGCTAGTAATACTTTATAAAACTAAAGCAAAATACGAATTGAACTACAATTTTATTTTGTCAAATTGATTCAATCGAATATATTTGAATCTTACTATATTATAAATGCGAAAATTAAGATGGATGGATGGATATTTGTTACTACGTATCTCCAAAACGTCTTAACGGATCCCGATTTTGGCACAGATGTAGAGCATAGTCTGGCAGAACACATAGGCTATTTACTAAGTTTTTTAATTCCATACTAACGAAGTTAGTTAAGAAGTAATCGTTTGTATCATAATCCTGGTTTCCAAAATGATCAATAAGATGTGATATGACACAACATACAAGGTAATCATACTGATATTATAATTGCGAAAGTTTAGATGGACGGATGGATGGATGTTTGTTAGAGATTGTATCCTAAACTGCTGAATGGATCTCAATGAAATTTGGCAAAGATATCTGGAAGAACACATAGATTACTTATGTTTTTTTTAATTCCACGCAGAGGATGTCGTTGGCAAAAGCTAGTTTAATTAACACTTACGGGCTGCAGCACAGAGATGACAGGAGTGATGGTGGCCGCCAGCGCGTCCACCAGCGCCGCGCGGTAGTAGTTGTCGGAGAAGTGGTTCTTAGAGTTGTCATTGTACTTGAACAGGTCCAGCAGGAACCGCACCACCTCCGGAGGACAGATGCCGTGGATGTTCCTCAAACCTGATGATAATGTGCTTTTATTGGGGTTTAATAATCTTAATTCTTACTAGGAATGCGAAGGACTGAAGGAGGAAAGAATTTCGGTGGCGGCACAAAAAAAAATAGACGTTAGTAATAGCCATAAAATAATTAGTTATAAAAATGTCTCACGAAAGTTTAAATAGTTTAAGTTTGTTCTTGTTCAACGGATTTAACTAAAATCTTACTAATACTATAAATGCGAAAGTTTAGATGGATGGATGTTTGTTAGAATTTGTAGCCTAAATTGCTGAACGGGTCTCGATGAAATTTGGCATAGATGTGTATAGTCTGGAAGAACACATTTTTTATTATTGTTTTTTTTTTTAATTCCATGCGAATGGAGTCGTTGGCGAAAGCTAGTTTAACATAAATGTAGAACATAATCTGGGAGAACCCATAGACTACTATTTTTTCGGTTGGAGTCGTGGGTGAACGCTAGTTATAATGGTATACTTACCAGCCATAGCAACAGGTATTGTTTTCTGCAAGTAGTAATGTTGCAAATTGTCAAAATTGTTCTGCTTGATAATATGAGGTGCGGCGAATGAGCCGAACATCTTGCGGAATATCGTCAACATGGCCGGCGGACCTGCCCATGAGCTTATCATTGCATTCGCCACCTGAATTATAAATAAAAGAAAATGTAATTCAAGTAAAAAAAGGAGATACAAATAAATATCATATAATACACAAGATATATAGAAGAAATTTTATTGGATACTAGAGGTGGCCCGATATTTGGTCAACGCAAAATTAGAAAATAATAGCCTATAATATTCTCGCAAACATCAGCTACTTTCCGTCATCATAAAAGTATTTACGGACAGAATAACTTAAAAATTGGATTTTTGTTATCAACAACGATAATGCATCAAGTTCGTGAAACATTTTTTTCTCGATATTACATACAGATACTCTAATCATACTAATATTATAAACGTGAAAGTTTGGAGGGATGGCTGAGTGTTTGTTATTAAATTAATTACGTCCAAAACGACTTAATGGATCTCCATTAAATTAATATACGTGTAAAACATAGTCTGAGATAATACATAGGTAACTTAGTGTCGAAGTCGCGGGCAAAATTTAGTCTTATTAAATTTATTTATAAAGATTTTAATAACAAGCGCTGAACCAAATCCGTTCCACCTTGCATTGTTTACGTCTCTTATTTCCTATTTTCCTACATGAAACAGGCGATACTATCAAAATTATCATAGGTGTAGGTTGTAGGTGTTGTAGGTGTAGGTATTGATATTTGTCTGTATTATTATGGTTAACATACCTTTGTTAAACAATGTGCTGCTCTGCACCTGATCTTGTAGTAGGTCTGTTCATTCTCTATTGTGTCAGTGAGAGCCTTCCTCGTGACGGGCTCGGGGAACGCGTGCAGCGCGTCGATAGCCTCGCTCTGCGCGGTGACGTCACGCTCGTGACGTAACTGGTACTGCCACTGGTAGTCCGGCTGAGTGATCACTGTCGACCTCAGCAGTGACATCTCAGGGTCCAGACGGATCCAGAGAACTGGCGAATCGCTGGTCGAAAAGTATTTTCCTTCTTTTACAAGCCAATACTGTTAGCTTGTTCAGCAGCACAAATGATGGATCTCATCGACCATCAGGTCATGAGGGGAGCGTAGATGTTCATCATCAGAATCATCACCAGCTCACTATCCCCACTAAGGGTGCTCGGAGTCTACTCTAGGTTAGGAATGACTAGGTCATATTCAACCACGCTGACCTAGTAGGCGTTAGTTGACTTCACACATATATTTGAATTTCTTTGCATACATGTAAGGATTGTATTACAATGTTTACTTTCACAGTAAAAACGTAGAGTAAACATACATATAAAATTGGATATTTGAAAAACAGATTGGAATATTGTGACATTCAGACCTTAAATCCCTGAGCCACCAACACCCATTAGTTAGTTATCAGAGTCCAAAATAATAACGAAAATCATAGCAAGTGTCATGTGTTAATTACTTTAAAAAACTTACTCCATTGCCGAGAGATCCATGTCAACTTCTTCTCCTGTACACAGAGGTATCTTCTTCTTCTTGTTCCTTCTGCTCTTACTATGGCAGGTTATATCTGCTTTAACAACTGTGTTCTCTATCTGAAGTGTATGCTTAAATGTGCCGTCCAATTCCTGCAGTTGTACTAACAAAGGGCCCACGTACTTCCTTATACCACGCTCATGGACGCTGTCTTGACGTATTTCAAGTTCTATTGTGTTCCTATTTGAATAATAAAATTAAATAATCAATGTGTAATTCATACCCATTTGAAACATCCCCTAACAATTCAATACTAATATAATATTATAAAGTGGAAACATTTGTATATTTGTTACAAGGAAACTCTAAAACCAAATGACCAATTTTAAACATTCTAATACCATTACTTTAAACTATAAATACTGCAAAACCTGTGCGAAGTCGGGCCTAGTTAAATATAAAGTTCCGCCATTTATGTTAAACCATTAAAGTTATTTTTAAATTCTTACCTCTTCCGATTGAATAAAGACGTGAGTTGGAACTTAGCATGTCCATTAGTTCTGACCCACTGATCCACGAACACGGCCATATCTTTCCCAGTCACGGTGAATATTGCTTTAACGAACAAATTGGTAGATAACAACAGATGTCCCCACAGTCCGCTACCAATCTTGGTGTTCGCAGCATTTGTGGCTAAAGAGAGCTGCTTGTTGAACACTTGGAGGAGAAGTTCTTGACCGATCCGCTGCTCCAACATACGTAGTACTAAATGTGATTTCTTTCGCATTACCTAAATAAAAACACAATTTTTCACATTTTGATTTCTCAAAGATTTTTTACTTTTTTGACAAAACGAAGTTGAAAGGACAATGACAATTACCAAAAATAAAAATTGTTTTTCAAATATTATTAATCAGTCTTACTTCAATATACCGAGGTGACATGGTATGCACATTGCGGACAGGGAAGTAGAAAACATCCTTAGGTTCCACTCGAGCGCCGCTGGCAGGAGGCTGCCACGGGTCGAGCACTATCCCTCCATACTGTTCTTCATAGCCTACAACCTGACCAAAAAAGTCATATTTAAAAATATTTTTTTAATCAATTCTTACTTTTAGTAATTAATTCATAAGTTTAGGTTAATATTTTGAATAACGGCCATTTTGGAATTTATTTATTAAGATAAACCAATAGGACAAAATTATGACACAAACACATTTTTACACAATACAATAAGAATTTTCATATTGTACTGTAATCCGCGCATAGATTGTCAATATCATTGCTCATTTTTATTGTTGGGAAATTTCACAGCAACATTATATGAATTATGAAAATATGGCAGTTTTTATTTAATCTTATCTTAATGTATTACATAAGAAAGTTACCTCTTGCAATTCCTGATGAATCCAATATCTGTATTCGTTATTTCCGAAACACTTTTTAGAGTACAAGCCGCATAAATAATCGGGTATCCCCTTTGCAAGCCACAAGTCGGACCAATTCTGCATTGTTATGAAGCAACCAAAGAATTGTTCAGCAACAGCTTGTGCCATTGCTTTCCGACTTATATATATTTGGTCAATGATAGCTATTGAGTGCAGGAGATGTGTGCTTAATATTGACATTGTTGTATAAGCACAGGCATCATCTTCAGTCTGAAATTCAAGTACTAGTATCAAATAATCTGGATACAGGAAAACTAAAAGAGCAGTTAAGTTTTTTCTTTATACTATGAGGTGTATACATAAACAGGATATTTCCCTTTCCTTTGCGTCTCCTCCGCCGTTAAATCCACTTTTCCTACCAATCCGGTCCTCTTAAGAAAAAGGTGGAATGGAAATGCAAAAGTTTCTAGAAATCAAGAAGTTTTTAATAGTTACACTTACCTCATCTACAAACACTTGCTTGTAACATGGATAAGGATATCTTGTTGATAAAGTTTCTTCATAAAACTCAAAAGCTTCATGCAAATATCTGACAGTATTTTTAAGAATTTGCAATAAATTCGGAAGGCAGTAATGTGTGACCTCATTCATGAATGGATCAACATATGTTTCAAAGGGTCTGGAAAACAATATTGAATTAGAAGTATGTCAGATCTCTATAACAAAAATCAAAAACAATTGAGAAATATTGTATCTACGATACTGTGTTTAATCACAAAAAACTAAAGAGTTACCTCTTTTATCGATATTTTAAAAACAAAATTTAACTATGAAAAAACCTTTTAAATTTAAAAAATATAAAAAAAATCATATTACCCAATAGCAAGTGCTATATTAGGAGCACATGCTGGGGTGTTGACAACATAATGGAATGTCTTTCTTCTGTGGTCAGGTGTGTACACCACATCTAAGAGTTCACCACAAGACACCGCTGTCAAACATTCATCCACCGTGAACTCCAGTTTCCATGTGCAAGGTTCGGCAAAACTATCCACACAGGGGAACCAAAGACGAGCTGAATGGCCATATGTAAACATGTGTGCTGATTTCTACAAATGAATTATATATTTTACTCAATAGTTTGTCACTAGCATGACTCATAAGGACCAATGTCCTTATCATGGATTTTTTTTAAGTTTGGTCAATAAATAATCACAGCTAATTTACCTCTGTTAATGATCCTTCCCCTTCAGGCACAACAAAATGTAAACCGCCCTGTGGGGATTCCAATGAGAATTCAATACCGATTCTCAGTCCTCTACCTTCTCCAACTAAATGTGCAGCATCATCAGGAACTTGGATATGCAACTCTCCTGAATTATGATCAGGATCAACTTTCTGTGCAGCTGATAGATGATATCGTGAAAATGTATCCAATGACCTCCTAGAAAATGTCTCAAGTTTATATTATATATGTATGGTTAGAAGCTGTTAGAATTCTCAACACATTTAGTGCCAGCAAATGAACTGGAGATGCTTTGAAAATATCACATAATTGTATTGTTGGTTTAAAATTGGATAAAAGAATCAACTTACGTATTAGGATCTGGTTGACATATATCGAGGAATGGGTCACAGTACTGAAAATTTGCTTCATATTGATCATTCAGACACACCCTGTAAATTCGACACTGCTTTGCATTCAAACGGATGAATCTCAAGTTATCTTTCAAAGGTACTATTGTTAACTCCACGAAACCCTGGAAGATTCAATAAGGTAATTAGTGTCCCATAAACAAGTATGAAGCAAGAACTAGATTTAATGGAAACTTACAATTATACTTCTTCGTTCAAAACTAATGCCAGTCAAGCTTAAAATTTGATGGGCTGTAAAATAAGATACGATTATAAGCATTGGTTAAGAGAAATGAAAATAGAGTATTTAAAGATACTTATAATTTAAATGGGCGACAATTATCGCCTGTCCGTTCTTTCTTCATTTTTATATTGTTTCATATACTCATGGCATTTTAATAAATGAAAAGATTTTAATTGAGAATGCTGATAAATACGTAAAGTTATTATTTGGAGGTTTTTACTTCAATTGTCAACATCGATGACAGTGATTGTTGTCAAATGTCAAAAAACTAGTGATGTTCAACGCCAACGAAATAGTTAATTCAACTGTAGATTTTCTTTCAATTATTTGAATTAAACGTAAAATGTTATAGGGAAATCAATGACCATATTCTATTTTCTCCACCAGTGTTTGGAACTTTCTTAACTGTATGTAATATTAACTAGTTGTCGAGATAAACTAGGTTTGCAACAGATTGAAAAAAGCAAATTGCGTTTCGTTGATGCCAAAACCGCCGATGTCCATCCCTACAGGAAACACATTAGTAAATAAAAATTTTCTGTGCTATGCATTTTTTATATAGATTTACGATTCTTGAAAATCAATTAACATGAAATCGGTAGTATTACTATCAATTTGAACAAGCTTGTTATTTGGTTATCATTACTTTTATCCTCCTATTTTATCAATAAATTTCAAGTTCAATACATTTTGTAACTGTATCAAATAAAATGATTTCTGAACTCATATTGGTACAAAAATTTTTGGGACTCTGTGGCGACAATCTGTCAAAATACGAAAGGAATGAGAGAAGTAGAATTTGAGATTGTGATTAAAATTTATTGCTATACGAAGATCGTATCCTAATAATTTTCATTCAGTGTATGAATTACATTCTTTAAGTATTTTAAAACAGTTTACATGTTTGTTTTTCACTTAAATTGTCAAAATGGGGGATTTGCCTTATTTGACTTGTTTGGTTTTGTACATATTTTCTTTTCAAATTATAGCTATTAATTCTCGCACCTCTAATATTTGGAAATTGGATGTTGAAGAAGGACAAATCATTGATGGTAGTAAGTTGCCGCAGGTTAGTAAAAAATCAAAATGTTTTGTTTTATATAACTTGTTTTTACCATGTGTATGAAATACATTGGTGTTCATTTGACCCTTTTTAGACTTGGTTACTTAACTAGTTAGCCTTGATTTCTCAAGAAATCTTACTTAAAGATAGTTTGACTAGAAACACATTTATTTACAAAGCATTTACAAATAAACATCCCTTATATTTTAGGATGAGACAGACAAATCTAAAATAACAGAAGAAGATGCTGTATTCAATATAATTACATCCACTGTGTATTATGGAAACACTTGGACTAAGCATGGCTTTGACATGTTCTGCACAGACTGCCAAGTTTTTGACCAGCAAAGGTAAAAATATTACTTTATCTCTAGTGGCAATACAAAATAAAATAAACCAGGATCTTTGATCAGGTACAATATACAATAACTGTTAAGGATAATAAAAAGTTATCTTCTATCTAATATTATCTTTATAATACATGTTATTGCTGTAAACATTTTTTAGTTTCTTTGAATAAATTACAACAAGAACTTTAGTATACTGGTGATATCTTCTCTTCTTTGATTATAGGCTCTGTTTTGATTATAGGATTTTTGTGGGTAATATTAAATTTAGTCATCATTAAAGTATGACAAGTAAATGGAGGAAAAAACACAAGACATTATAAAAATGTGTGTGAATGTCTTTAGATTGATGGAAATATTACCTTTTGCCTATTTTACTCCCTTCTATAGCTTCTATAGCTCTTCTATAGCTTAGGTAGGGTTCTATAGCTTAGCTTCTAGATCCATTAAAATAGGTCTCACACTTTATGAATTACAGTGTGAACTCACAGACAAGAAGTTAATTTTTTTCTTCTTCTTTTGTTAAATGTAACTCAAATATGTGCCACAGTAAAATTAATTTTAGTATCATACACAGACAATACAATTTGATAAACTGTATAGTTCAATGTATTTATATTTGGTTTGTTTGATATTAAATGTTATAGGAATGTAATGGATAATGTTGAAGAAACACCTTCAGCAGAAAGCAATGGAGACACAGATGAAGAATATTTGGACTGTGGAAAAGCTGTTAATTTCACATATTATGATAATTTGGTTGGGGTTGCTCGACGGCATCGACACCCTAATGTTCCTGAACCACAGGTGATGTATATTACTAGCTGTAGCTTTTCTATAGGTTAGTCTACTAAGTTCAGATATATCAGTCATCTCAAATCACACTATAAGAGATAGCAAGGTTCACAATTGATGTATTATGTCATAGACAACCTCATCATCATTTCAGTCAACACTGACTGACACCAAAATAATGAGAACACAATCTATTATTTTACAGGTAGCTCTTATATTCACAAAGAAAAAGCTGTACAAAAATGGTGTATCAGAACTAGACATAAATGCATTAGAGAAACGTTTGAAAAAAGCGAAGAGAGAAAAACCAAAGTCTGTACAACTTTATAACCAGATTGGAAACTTCTGGAGAATTAAAGGCGACACTCGACTATCTATTGAGTGTTTCCGAAGAGCGCTTGCAGTCTCACCTTATAATGCAGAGGTAAAGTCAACATGCATAATGTCAATATGTAGAAGTGAAATTTACATGTACAGTTACCTTAGCTTGCAGTATACCAGTTACAGAAAAATTACCTTATTATATAATTATACCTTACTATTTAATAGTGTGGAATATTATATTGTTATCACTTTTATTAATCTTTATTGTTTCGGCGTACAAGACTTTTAAATAATTATCACTTTTAAGGTTATATACCAACAAAAACCTTGACTGTACATTTTGCAATAATTATTAAGGAATTGCCAGCAAAGCTCCCAAATAGTACTTTGGAATGTATAAGAATTTAAACAGTTAATATCTAGGTGACATCCTACATAATAAAGAAATGTGTATAAACTTTCTCATTAGTGTAGATTTACAAAAATTTCTTTTACGTTAGTATAGATTGACTAAAAAAAACTTTTATATTATTCTATTATAGATTGACTAAAATTTCTTTTATATTAGTGTAGATTGACAGAAATTTCTTTTATGTTAGTCTAGATTGACAAAAAAAAACTTTTATATTATTCTATTATAGATAGACAAAAATTTCTTTTACATTAGTCTAGATTGACAAACATTTCTTTTATATTAGTGTAGATTGACAAACATTTCATTTATATTAGTGTAGATTGACATAAATTTTCAGTCAATTAGAATGTGAGTAATATCAGGTGCTGCTGAACCTAGCGCGCGTGCTGTTCACGCTGCAGTACCTGGACGACGCGATCTACCTGACGCGGCGGTCGCTGGAGGTGCAGCCGCCGGACCGCAGCGCCTGGCAGCAGTACTTCACGCTAGGGGAGATATTCAAAGCATATGGACATTATCAAGTTAGTATTACAATTTACCCGACGTTCCTTCGAAGGAAAACATTGTGATGCCTGCTCCTATTGGTAAAGTAAATTCAAAGAAATGTCAAACCCATAGTGGACCAGTGGTTGACTATGGCCGAGTTACCCCTAATATAGGCTCCAAGCCCTTAAGTGGGTATTTATAGTTAGCTGGTGATGATGATTACAAGTGAAACCATAGACTTCATACCCTGTAAGCTATAGATAGGACAAACTATATGCAGTAAGGATATAAAAAGTTTGTTGACATAGATCAAGCAGTAAAAGTCACAAAGCTAAATGATATAAGTTACATATGAAAGATAGACGATTTGAATATTTTGGAGAACAAAAATGTTAGTAATTCAAATCAGAATATTACTGTAAAATCTGTTGTTTACCTCTTTTTCTCGATTTGAATTGAACATTGTTTTTTGAAACTCACTATGTACTGTATATACAGTATGTACTGTAACCCTGAGGAACTAACCGGTGATGCCCAATATCGTATACCGAAAATTAACAAGGCAAATAAATTTTCGTTATTTAAAATTTCAATCTCAATGCCTATATTAGGTCAGAGTGGGTGGGCGACCGCCCAGGGCGCTGAACTACCTCCCCCAAGCTGATGAAAACGGGGGCACCTTAAAAATGTCGCCCAGGGCGTCTATAACGCTAAAAACGGTACGGATAATACAAATATATGACAATTGTATGTGTTGTGTACTGCAGGAGGCGGCGCTGCACCTGAAGCACACGCTGGACCTGCGGCCGGACTTCGAGCCGGCGCTCGCCGCGCTCAAGGACATAGAGAACATCCCCGAGGCCTCTGTGCACGTCTACACGCTGCTCATCATCGTCTGTCTGGTAAATATATCACTAATAACTATACTAATCGTTTTTTTTTCAGTTTATGTCTTCTAGCTTTCGCCCGCGACTCCGTCTGCGTGGAATTAAAAAAAAACAAAAGAGAGTTTACATCTATGCCACATCCTGATCCGTTCAGCCTTTTAGCTATAAACTGTAACAAACATCCATCCATATTCATACTTTTGCATTTATAATATAAGTAAGATTTTAATAAGAGGTTGGTTACTTTATAGATTGATTCGTCGCTGGTACGCAATTCATTGCATAATTTATTGTAACACGCTTTTGAAGATTATAAAATATTATCACATACTTTATCGAAGTAAATGAGTTCGTTTATCTGATACATTACCACGTGTTTAAATAATCTTTAAAGATGATTTAAAGAAAAATCACGTCAGGAGTTGACAACCCATTTTTCTGACGTTGATCTGGGGATGTGTGATGGATTGTATGGATTCACTGGCGCAAGTTAATGATCATACAGTGCCAATTTAATGCCAGTCCAGTCATTGAACTCTACGTCCAACTGTACTGGCCTACTGTCATCATCATCAACTTGACCTTATCCCTTATGGAGGGTCGGCACAGTATGTGCTGCTCTTCCATACATCTCTATCAGCCGTCATATCTAAATCCACTCCATTTTTAAACATATCCTCTTTCACACAATCCATCCATACTTTCTTCGGTCTTCCTCTTCTGTACTGGCCTACTGTAAAGTAGGCATCAAAGTTCGCACAGGACCAGCGTTTGCTAATCACTAACTTCGGATAGGCCCCGAGCCCATATAGTAGGGTGATGATGAAGGTTGACAAAGCCGTACAAGTCCACGTGACCGGTCCCGACAGGTGATGGGCGTGCTGCTGGTGATCCTGTCCTCCGTGGAGAGCGGTGTCGAGGTGGAGGAGCACAAGACGCAGCGGCACTTCAACCGCGCGATGGCGATGCGGTCGCTGCGCGGCGCCGCGCCCTCGCTGGCCCGCGGCAGGAAGAAAGGCGGCTCCTAAACACATGTACCTTCGGACCTGAGTTTCTAGTTTTGTGAGTTGTATTTTTGTGTTTAATATTTTCGGTTGTCTTTGAATTTCAATGATTGATGATTTGTTTTTAATGTGAAAGATCGTTAATTTATAGTTATGGTACTGTTTTTGAATTTGTTTTGCTGTTTAATGTACCGTAATCTGTTTTAGTCAATACTTTGACTAAAAATTGCAGCGCAAATACCTAGCTTTTTGAAACATAACATTGGTCCTTCGAACCGGATAAAATGTTTCAATGTAAAGTGTTTAATCTTTCCCTTTAACTGAACATCGAGATTTGCTAGTGGTAATGTAACTATAATTTAATGCGTGAATAATTGCAATTTTGCAATACACCGAAACAATAATTACAAACTCAAAAAAAATTTCAGTCTTTAATGTGCGTTAAATAACTTAAAATTGTTAAAAGCACTTGTTTTTAAAGCAATACGTTCTTGTTTAAGTATTATTTAGGAGTTATTAATACTTTTTTGAGTAAACTTAATTTTATTTGTGAAGACTAAACTCAGGCTCGAGGTACTAGACGTCTATTTCGTACTTTATGCGTTGTGAAAGTGGAAAACGGAAACTTAAAAATGTACGTTTGCTTACATTACCCGGCGTCACTCGTACCAATATTCTTGTACTGTTCTGTTAAAATAGCAATTTTAAATACTATAGTCAACTTTTTTGTTGTATTGAAAATTGTGGGTAGGTAAAAATTCATTACAAAGTTACAAAGTAAATTCAAATAAATTCGAATTAATGATGTTTACATTTTCGCCCACCTAAATAAATACTTGTTAATTGTTTTTTGTGATTTTTAAGATGCTACGACACAACATTTCTGGTTATGAAAATTGCTTTATTTTACTCTTTAAAATTATATTTAATAGAACAGTACAGTTTCTGCCACAGTTCTTTGTTACTTTGAAGTTCGAAATGCGCTTTTACTTAAAATTGTTGTAAAATAAACCTTTGCCGCACATTTTCATAGCTCCAGAGACAAAGAACCGTGGCAAGGTAATTTATCAGAGGCTAAACAATTACGTACAAATAAACTGTTGATCTTTGTATCAGAATAATGTTTTTGTCATGTTTGATTTCATCTCTGCTTTGTAGATTTACCATTTGACAATATTCAGATTTAAAAGCAGATTAAAAATAGCTGCTTAAAATGTATTAACGATTTTATATCTAACCTCCAAACGGATTTCCGTTTCGTTGATTACTTTGTAAGGTGTTATTTCAGAATGCTTTTGATAAGCAATAAGATTTTGAAATATTATTCGTAGCTTTTTTTGTATTCGAATTAGGCTCGTATTTGTCCCCCAATTTTCAATTATTACGTAGCCATTTTACTAATATCGATTAATTCGATGTTTATGAAACATGTATAATATGAAATTTAAATTGTTGACTCATGAAATCTAGAAATTAGTAAATCGAAAATTTCAAATAAACCGATAATCCAACTTTATCAGAGTCGATGATTTATATTTTCACTAAAAAAATCACCAAAGTAAAGACAAGTAGGCATGATCGATGTTACAAAAATATCGATGACTGCCGAGAATATTTCAGAAAACATTACATTTAACGAAATAAAGACAGAATTATCATCAATACAATTGCATTGTGGAATTTATAATTGTTCTACATTGATGTTCTAACATCGGAATTTTTAAATATCGATAATTTCTCGATTAATATTCATCGATCGATCGCGTGAGCGATGCGTGGAGTGTAACTTGTGCAACCTAGTCATTCACTGAGACGAGTGCGCGGGCGCGGGTGCGCAGTTCGTGCGCGCGGTGTCGTAGTAGTGCATGCAAGTAACTTGTTAAGTGTTCGTAGCGTCTAAGGATTTAAAGAGTTGCAAGTCTTGAATTCTGAGATTGGTAAGAAATGTACCTGTTTTCAGTGTTTCTTTTGTTAATTTTTGACTATTTATTACTTAATACATGATTGTCTTAGCATCAATTTTGTAGTTTTTTTTTATCCCTACGTAAATTTATAGTAACAAGCCGTATGAAAAATGGCAGTTATACGATTTTAAACAAAAGGAAAAACTATATGTTATTACTCCCGAAGCGTTGTTTTAAACAAGAAAGCTGTATGATTTTTCCTACATTGACTCCGAAAATCTAAAAGATATTCTAATTTTAACGGACAGGCGCGAAATTTAAAATCAAACACATTTATTAAAAAATTATAATGTATTTATTACAAAAAGTATACATGTAACTGAAAGGGAAGTCTCGCCATTATATCTGATAAAGCTGACGATGCATTTAACAAAGCCAAACTATGAAAATTCAAAAACGAAATTCAGCTAATTAGGTGAACTATACAAGAAGTTTCGAATTTTCCAATGTAGACAATAAAACATGTGTATCTTATACCTAGATAACCGAAACAAGATTATAGCGTGGTGTTTGGTACTTATAGTTTGATCTAGCTCGACTCGAATTATTGCTCTAAGAGAGAAGCGCTGCGTTTAGGCGACGTCGTGGATGCCGAGGCGGAATATGTCGTGCTGGATGAAGAACGTGTCCCCGAGCGGCTTCAGCACGAAGCTCTGCATGTACGGGTGCGGGGGGTCCTCGTCACACTGCACACAATAACAATTGAGTATAACAATACAAGCAAGATGTTTCTGTACAAAATATCTAGATCATCATCATCCTTCTTATCCTACTATCGTAGGGTTGGCGCAACAGGTTTTTGTCCTCCACATAACTATCATACATCATGTTAGTCATCACTTCCTTCTTGATCATGTCACCTTTCATGCAATCCATCCCTCTCCTTCTAGGTCTACCTCTACTGGTGTCATCTAGATTTATTCAGTACTAGCTGTTGCTCGCGACTTCGCCCGCGTGAAATTAAAAAATAGCCTATGTTACTCACAGATAAATTACCTTTCTAACGGTGAAAGAATTTTTAAAATCGGCCTAGTCGTTTTTGAGTTATTTCAATACATACAAAAATACAAATCTTTCCTCTTTATAATATTAGTATAGATATTAGATATATGTGGTTACAAGCATTGACACCTCCATTCTTTCAACCATACTCATTTATAATAATAAAATGGTAACTAAATCTGTCTTTCTTAATAGAAAGTAGCTGTTATGTAATGACATTTTGCTAAAGATCATATTTGGTACATTTTGAGCAATGATAAAGTTTATACAAACAACTACAATAATAATAAAGTACATTTATCTGTTGCTATGCTGTAAGATGTCAATGTATTCTAGACATAATAATATATCTACTTGTTTAGTTTTTCACATAAAGGTCATCTACAGATAATTTAATTAAAACTTTTGACTTTAAATAGTGAAACATCTGAATCTTAAACGGGACTTATTAATTTTAGTGTTGATAATGTATAAAACATGTTCATTTTTAGCTTGAAATTTTCTATAGAAGCTGATACTGGAGACATTACTCAAGAGGATTAAGTTACAAAGTGACTAAAGTAAAATACAGAATATGACATTGACACAAGCATCTTAAATATTTAACTATTAAACACCTACAACTTAGATTTATCTGATAATATATTTTAAGATTCCTAATATCATTTCCATGTATTAATATGCAAACCATTTTGAACTAATAGCGCAAAAAAGAAAACATAAAAGAAGTATTTTGTCTAGCCTTGTTGGATGTTTATTTTTGTGTGAATGTGTGCGTGATGGAATTGTTTTTCGCCAAAAATTGATTCTATAGCCCAATGGGAAATGCCCCTATGTTTAACACATTTCATGTCTCATCTCATGGCTGGAAAAGGCTAAACTCATAAAGTGTTTACATATTTTATAAAGGTTCTTATTAAAATAGTATGGATGGGTTGCGTGAAAGGTGACATATCACATTTCACTTTCTTGGTCATAACCAAGAAGGGAGCGGAGACTGAGATGATGGATGATAGAATTATTTGGAGGACGAAAATTCGGTGCACTGACTCTACAGAAGTAGAATAAGGTATAGAAGGTGATGAAATTATTAAAATAGTATAGTTAAATAAACTAACCTGAAGCCTGCCAAGAACATTAATCAGAACACCACCATCAAACATAGGTTGCGAGTCCACAGATGTCACTAGTCTTGTAATTTTTTGAAATGCCAAACCCTGAAATTGAAATAAATAAATTTACAGCAGAATTCAACCTTGAAAAATTAAATATCTAAAGTTTGACACAAAATGTGTGAATTAAATTAACTTTAACATGTTAAAAATTTTCATTTCATTATTCATTAACAATTTATTTTGCCAATATTAATCAATTACAGTAATCTTTTTGTCATCTACATCAACATTGCTTTCAAAATGTTGTTTTCATTTTTATATACTTTTCTAATAAGAATTATGATACCCACATTTAGTTTTTCCATAATTTTCACAGCACCTTGCAATTGAACTCCCTCAAAAGTCATGAAAGATGTTTCTACCTGTAATTTAAAAAATTAAGTTTCAGATTAAAATCACATTTAGAATCTAATAATTCATAATGATTTTAATGTTAATTTGATAACAGATATAAGTAAAGACAGAGATAAGTATTTCAGTAAATGAGTCATACTGTATTGCAACTGATTAATCATAAACATTGTATTCATATTCCAATAAGATTTTTAAAATGTGGTAAATTAGTTACTTATGTCCTAAAACAACAAATTTATAAACAAATTCTAGTATCATTCCAGTTATTACAATTAGACAAAAGTACAAATATTAAGGTACTTCCATATTGTCAATAGAAAGTTTACTTTGCTGAGCAGTACATTATGAAACAATTACAAAACAATTAAAATCGCATAGTATATTATTGTTGTTGATGAAGTTTCAATTTTGCAGCTGTAACAACAACTTCATCCCTGAGGCTATTTTTACCAAAAAAAAAACTGGACGTAACATTTTTAGGCGGGAGAGTAGTAGATACTTAACCTTAAAAACAAAAGTTACAGTTCCGAAATATGAAAAGTATTGTCCGTTACAGTGCTAAGAGAGTAGATATTAACGAGAAATATTTGAAATTAACTCACGTTGTACATATTTGCCAGACTTGCCCGTTGTGCCGGATCATCGAATAGCGTGTAATATTGCTGAATAAATCCTTTTCCGATGGCATCGTATTGTGGGTTTAGCGCCATTTATGTGTTTTTTTAACTTTTTACAAGGAATAATTTGCTAATAATAACTTAATTTGCAGGCCTTCGTATTCCACTTGCGTTGCCTTCACGCCGAAAAAATATGGCAGACTTAGGACTCAGTGTTGCTACCAGTTGCTAATTGCAATTACAATTACATAAAATAAAACAAAGTGGTGTTTTTTTCTTGGGTATCGGCCATGCGTTATTTATGCATTAAAATCTTTAGATCAATCCAATTAAATAAAACGAGAATTTTGAAACCAGCATTTTCACTTTTACTTGCGGTTTAAGCAAAGAGGATATAAAATAAGAGTCGGGACTCGGGATTATTTTTAATCTGTATTTCATTAATATACGAAAACGGAGAAAAAAAGATGGAGGACATTTCATGACAACCAACATGACGAACATGTTTTGCAAGGCAACCAACATAGAAAAGAAATCTGGATGAATGTCGTTGTCTATGGTTTCGCTTCTTTTACTTTTAATCTTTGGAAATCTGAAGTAAAAAAAAAAGACAAATTTCTTAATTATAACGTTTATTATGACTTACTAATGCAAAACATAAAAATTAACAAAATTCCTTAGAAAATTACATAACAATAATTATCAATTTAAAAAAATGTTATAGTAGAATGAAAAATACAGTAAGTTTTTATTGATTTCTATCGATCACACCTTGTATTTGAATAAAAATCGATAATCGAAAAGATTCATACCCATTTACAATTACAATATCATTTTACGCAATCCATGCCTACTGAATTGTCAAATTAATCTTATTTAGACTAGCTATAAGTAAAACTATTTTCAAAGAATCGCATTTGTCTGCGGAGGCGGTGGCGGCGGTGGCGGCGGCAGCGCACCGATGTCGCAGCGACACTCGGCCGCAGCCGCAGCCGCAGCAGCAGCTAGTGTTGTTTGTGCAGATTTCTTCATTCAATACTCATGTGGAGAACTTTGTAGGCTTCCAAAGAGGTGCATCCAATCATCCATCTGTAACAGAATAACCAAATATAGCTTAAAATTAATTTCTCTTACTTACACTTCAACTGAAATATTCAATAAATATGACTGGAAAATTTTATTACTAAGTATCCTGAGTTTTAACTGATTTTAGATTATGCTATATTGAATTGATGATACTCACATATCTACATGAAGATTATCTATTGGCAAAAAGTTAGACTGCGAAGGAAGTTTTTTAAAAATTGTAGAGAAGATGATGCTATTGTATGCTGTTTCAATTCTGTTTTCTATGATCCATTAGTTACATTTTCATATTAATTTCTTAAAATTTCTTTGCACCTGAAAAATAAAGAATTAAAGATTGCAGCTTATGTTTTTACAATGGTGAACTCACAAATTATCTAAAACCTTAAGATTATTTTATTAATTCAAATTTAAAAGCCAAGAACTTTATTTGCTGCCCTTAATTGTGTAATGTCTTACACTTCAAGCCAGTCTCCTGTGTGGTTGTGGTATTGCACCGGGCAAGCCTAACCCTTGTGCTAAGATATTAATTCAATTTAGATTTTAAAAAAATTGATATAGAATAACCAGTCTTCATGGTGACAGTTTATTCTACAATATGTGATATAATAAGTGAGATAAACTCTAAACACAACATATTTAGTAATGTTTAGGTTCATTTTTACTGTAGAATCTTTTAGACTAACTACAAGTAAGAGTATTTCAAAGAATCGCTATTGTCTGCGGAGGCGGCGGCGGCGCACCGATGTCGCGGCGACACTCGGCCGCAGCGCAGCCGCAATACTCATGTGGAGAACTTTGTAGGCTTCCAAAGAGGTGCATCCAATCATCCATCTGTAACAGAATAACCAAATATAGCTTAAAATTTATTTCTCTTCCTTACACTTGAGCTGAAATATTACAGTAAGTAAGACGGCAAATTTTTTGTTTCTTCTTTTAAAAAAAATTTAGTAGATTTTTGTTAATTTACTAATGCTTCCTTTAAGCTCTAGGCTTGTGCTAGGATATGGTTCACGACAATAGTTGAATGGCGGGATTCGAACCCTCGACCGCAAGATTGGTAGTCCGTACCCCAAACCATTAGGCTATTGGCGCTTAATTAGTAAGTATCATGGATTTAAACTGATTTTAGATTATGCTATATTGAATTGATGATACTCACATACCTATTTGAAGATTATCTTTTGGCATAAAGTTACACTGAGGAGGTTTTCAAAAATTGTACAGAAAATGGTGCTATTGTATGCTGTTCACAACAATTCTGTTTTCTATGATCCATTAATTACATTTTCATATTAATTTCTTAAAATTTCTTTGCACCTGAAAAATAAAGAATTAAGATTAGCTTATGATTTTACAACGGTAAACTCACAAATTATCTAAAACCTTAAGATTGTTTTATTAATTCAAAGGAGTTGTATAATACAAGTGGGCCATTTTTCGAAAATCAACTAACAAGAAAACCTTTATATACAAAAGATAAAGAACGAAAAGAGAAACAAGAAACATATTTTTTTTTTCTGAACCGTAATTTTGTTTTAAATAATTTTTTTTAAAATACATTTTTATTCTGCGTTAAATAACTATGGGCGTCAATTAAAAAAAATGGCTGTGTCTAAAATTCTATTTTTTATGATTTAATTATCTTTACAATTTATCTACTTAACATTAACTTGGTACGAGATCTATTAGTTTACAAAACAACCTCCCATACAAAAAATAGACAAGTCCTTTAAAAGTCAGGAACTTTTACTTGCTGCCCATAATAGTGTGGTTGTGGTATTGCAACGGGCATGCCTACCCATTTGTGCTAAGATATTAAATCAATTTAGATTTTAAAAAAATTGATATAGAATAACCAGTCATTATGGTCAGTCATACATGGTGACAGTTTATTGTACAATATATGATACAATAATTGAGATAAACTCTAAACACAACATATTTAATAATGTTTAAGTTCATTTTTACTGTAGAATCTTTTTCATATGTTTAACAACATTTAGTAGTACTTATTAAGTGAATTAAAAGTTCAGCTAAAATCATGCACTCTGGGAACTACTAAATAAGTTAATGATTACATACCATGAAGCATTTGGCAGATGTCATGAAGTTGTTTATATGGTAATTTTGTAGCTTTTTATTATAAATTTATATCCCTGTTATATACCTGTTATATATCAATTATGCTAGTTTTCCTTATGGAATACACTCAATTATTTAGAATGATAACTGTTGTATTTATCCCATTTCTATTCCTATGCATCCAGATAAGTGTTCCTGCTAGTATTTACTTCCTTCGCACCTGAAAATAGAAAACATTCACTAATTAAATATTATTAACCCAATGCCCTTGTAATTAATTAAAACTGCAAAGAGTTTTTTTTTGTTTATTAATTCAAAGGAGTTGTATAATACAAGTGGGCCATTTTTCGAAAATCAACTAACAAGAAAACCTTTATATACAAAAGATAAAGAACGAAAAGAGAAACAAGAAACATATTTTTTGTTTATTTTTTCTGAACCGTAATTTTGTTTTAAATTATTTTTTTTAAAATACATTTTTATTCTGCGTTAAATAACTATGGGCGTCAATTAAAAAAAATGGCTGTGTCTAAAATTCTATTTTTTATGATTTAATTATCTTTACAATTTTATCTACTTAACATTAACTTGGTACAAGATCTATTAGTTTACAAAACCACCTCCCATACAAAAAATAGACAAGTCCTTTAAAAGTCAGGAACTTTTACTTGCTACCCATAATAGTGTGGTTGTGGTATTGCAACGGGCACGCCTACCCATTTGTGCTAAGATATTAAATCAATTTAGATTTTAAAAAATTTGCCATAGCATATCATTATGGTCAGTCATACATGGTGACAGTTTATTGTACAATATATGATACAATAATTGACATAAACTCTAAACACAACATATTTAATAATGTTTAAGTTCATTTTTACTGTAGAATCTTTTTCATATGTTTAACAACATTTAGTAGTACTTATTAAGTGAATTAAAAGTTCAGCTAAAATCATGCACTCTGGGAACTACTAAATAAGTTAATGATTACATACCATGAAGCATATTTTTTGTTTATTTTTCTGAACCGTAATTTTGTTTTAAATTATTTTTTTTAAAATACATTTTTATTCTGCGTTAAATAACTATGGGCGTCAATTAAAAAAATGGCTGTGTCTAAAATTCTATTTTTTAATGATCAAATAGTGTTATTTTTATTAAAATTGGTATTAAAACCAGAACTAAAGATGTACTTAACCTTCGATAATTTGTCTACGGGAAGTGGTCATATCAATGTCTAAATTTAACCCAAACAGTTTTCCCGTTCGTTTCAGTTCGTTCCAGTTCGTTTTAGCAAATTACAAACCTTCGATAATTTGTCTACGGGAAGTGGTCATATCAATGTCTAAATTTAACCCAAACAGTTTTCCCGTTCGTTTCAGTTCGTTCCAGTTCGTTTTAGCAAATTACAAACCTTCGATAATTTGTCTACGGGAAGTGGTCATATCAATGTCTAAATTTAACCCAAACAGTTTTCCCGTTCGTTTCAGTTCGTTCCAGTTCGTTTTAGCAAATTACAAACCTTCGATAATTTGTCTACGGGAAGTGGTCATATCAATGTCTAAATTTAACCCAAACAGTTTTCCCGTTCGTTTCAGTTCGTTCCAGTTCGTTTTAGCAAATTACAAACCTTCGATAATTTGTCTACGGGAAGTGGTCATATCAATGTCTAAATTTAACCCAAACAGTTTTCCCGTTCGTTTCAGTTCGTTCCAGTTCGTTTTAGCAAATTACAAACCTTCGATAATTTGTCTACGGGAAGTGGTCATATCAATGTCTAAATTTAACCCAAACAGTTTTCCCGTTCGTTTCAGTTCGTTCCAGTTCGTTTTAGCAAATTACAAACCTTCGATAATTTGTCTACGGGAAGTGGTCATATCAATGTCTAAATTTAACCCAAACAGTTTTCCCGTTCGTTTCAGTTCGTTCCAGTTCGTTTTAGCAAATTACAAACCTTCGATAATTTGTCTACGGGAAGTGGTCATATCAATGTCTAAATTTAACCCAAACAGTTTTCCCGTTCGTTTCAGTTCGTTCCAGTTCGTTTTAGCAAATTACAAACCTTCGATAATATACATCAATTATTTAGAATGATAACTGTTGTCTTTATCCCATTTCTATTCCTATGCATCCAGATAAGTGTTCCTGCTAGTATTTACTTCCTTCGCACCTGAAAATAGAAAACATTCACTAATTAAATATTATTAACCCAATGCCCTTGTAATTAATTAAAACTGCAAAGAGTTTTTTTTTGTTTATTAAATTACAGAAATATAAATACACTTTTGTTGGTTATGAAAACAAACAGCAAAAACATGCAGTATTTGAATATAAGTGCTGGTCACTTACTTTATTTTAAATAGTGAACATTTACAGATCTCCTTACACAATTTATTTTTTTAATGATCAAATAGTGTTATTTTTATTAAAATTGGTATTAAAACCAGAACTAAAGATGTACTTAACCTTCGATAATTTGTCTACGGGAAGTGGTCATATCAATGTCTAAATTTAACCCAAACAGTTTTCCCGTTCGTTTCAGTTCGTTCCAGTTCGTTTTTAGCAAATTACAAACCTTCGATAATATACATAATATTTAGAACAAGAAATATGTAAGAACGTTTTTAGGTTAATTTCCACAAAAATTGTTTACGTACATAAAAACAACGTAAATTATATAAACAGTAACTAACCCTAACTTAGGGTAGTCTTCAAACCCTTCGGTGGGGACGTATAGCTGGTGATGATGATGATGATGATATAAACAGTGCACAAGTATAAAAAATCCCAATATTCGAAACACTTGAAACACCGAATAATCGATGTTCATGTGTAGGCGCCTTCGATAGTCTTGGCCTGTGGTCCTGGTTTCGTAAGACATCTGTGCTGTGACACAAATTGACAACTGACTGACTGACATTGACAACCTGACAGCCGATGCCAATTTTTTAACCTCTAACTCCAATTTAAGTAAAAAGTTGTGTAGTTTCTAAGAGTTATTCAAAGAAAACATTTTCCTATTACTAAGTTTAAAAAAAACTGTAAATAATGTCTTTAGCCGATGAGCTGTTAGCAGATTTGGAAGAGAATGATGATGCAGAACTTGAAGCTATGATTGACAACAAAACATCAAATAATGCTTCTCATGAATTTGCTGTTCCTCACCCAGTAATTCCGAAAGAAGATGAAATAAAAAATGTATCTATTAGAGAGCTAGCTAAATTAAGATATTCGGAACGTTTACAGCGGGTAAAAGTTTAATAAGACTATATGTTTAGTGTTCCTTTTCATATCCTCAAAACACAATAAATATTTTGATTTGTATACTTTTTTCAGGTTGTGACAGAAATAGAACGAAACCATGGAAATAACAGAAAAAAAATTGAAGTTGCAGGACTAATGGAGTCAGATCCGGAGTATCAACTTATAGTGGAAGCAAATAATATTGCAGCTGAAATTGATGGTGAAATTGGTAGGTTGAAAGATGCATTCATAAATAATACCATTAAATTTGCCTTGTAGAGATGACTTAATGTGAATTTAGTAGTATTTTATGAAAATATACAATATTTCAAGCATGAGTAACATAAACTAAATATACATAGGTGAATCATTTCATTTTCCAGCTATTATCCACAGATTTGTTCGGGATAAATATCAGAAAAGGTTTCCGGAGTTAGAGTCTCTGATCATCACTCCCCTTGAGTATATTCGCACTGTAAAAGAACTCGGAAATGATTTGGACAGAGCTAAGAACAATGAAATATTACAAAGTTTTCTCACACAGGCTACTATTATGATTGTATCTGTGACTGCATCAACAACACAAGGGTAAGAGTTTAATTAAATATCTATTAAGTAATTTATTAACTTAGTCTGTATTCAAAAATAAATATGCCTAAGTTTATGTCATAGTTTTTTCCTGCGTCTCAGATTTATGGCTGCTTTCAATTGTTATCAGCCTGATAGCTTTTAACTACTCTGTCGTAACAGAATTAAAAAGAAGCCAGTAAAGTAACATATGTGTTTGTACAGGCAGTTTTTTTCAACTACGCCAAATTTCATCCAGAATCATGCAGTTTTTCAGGAGATATCTATATTAGTATGATCTAAAAGCATTTGGGATGCGGTATATGTAAAAGATTTGTTATTACATGTTTACTTTATTTATAACGCTGTTTGTTCTAGGAAATTGTTGATGGATAATGAATTGACGGAAATAAACGAAGCATGTGAAATGGCGGGTGATTTAAATCACTACAAGTCGAAAATTTACGAATATGTTGAGAGTAGAATGACATTTATTGCCCCTAATATTACTGCGATTGTTGGTATGTTTTATTATTTCTTTCTAATTTCAACTTTGGTTTTTAAGAAAATTGCTTTTTTTAAATTCTTATATGTTTTGTGAATAATAGACACTTTTCGCTACATAAAGGACTATGTGATACTATGGTCTTAATTTTACAAATTTTACACAGATTATAAATATTGAAAACTTCCAAACAATACTATTTTTAACTTTTAAGGTTAAACTTCATTGCAATGTATAATTTTTTGTATTTTAGGAGCATCAACAGCAGCCAAGATACTCGGTGTTGCTGGCGGTTTGTCCAAACTATCAAAGATGCCAGCGTGCAATGTGTTGCCATTAGGACAACAGAAAAAGACATTATCTGGTTTCTCTCAGGCTGCTGCTCTACCACACACTGGGTTCATTTATTTCTCACAAATAGTACAAGATACAACACCTGTAAGTGTTTATTTTGAAGATTATTCCCAACCATCACCCCACTCTGTCCCCACGTGAGAATAAAAAGTTTCATCCGTCCCACCTTTTAATCCCACTATCACCAATAAGGTGACAGATGGAACTGTTATGAAATAAAATAAGTTCCAACCGTCCCCTCGTAGCAAAAAGTGGGACGGATGTAGCTTTTTATTCTCATCTGTCTCCACGTGGGGACAGAGCGGGGTGACGGTTGGGAATAATCTTATTTTTATAAGTTTTTAAAATAACTATACAAAAGTGTTTATGTGAAATACAACAAACAGTATTAATATTCAATATTTTTTTCTTGTAGGAGTTAAGATACAAAGCGGCAAAGTTAGTTTCAACTAAGCTGACGCTCGCAGCCAGGGTTGACGCGTGTCATGAGAGTACAGATGGACATATCGGAAGAATGTTACGAGAGGGAATCGAGAAGAAACTCGATAAATTACAGGTAAGGGGAGGATACGAAGATTTACGGAGTATTTATCTAAATTCAAATGAATATAGAGTAAACCCCCATAACTCGAATATTCCGAACAATTTTTGAAACAAGAACCCCCTATAACGAGATTTATGACTCTCCCTAGTTGAAAAACGTGTTATACGTTTCCTATAAAGCGGAAACATTAAGTGCGTTATAGGGGGTTTACTATAATAGGGTGTATTTTTGTTGATTTTTTCAACAAGACCTGAAAAAATTGGTTAAACAATGAAATTCAAAGATTGCATACTTTTGATAACTTAATATTTTTCCACTAAGGAACCACCACCGGTAAAGTTTGTGAAGCCATTACCAAAGCCAATAGAACAGAGCCGCAAGAAGCGCGGCGGCAAGCGCGTGCGCAAGATGAAGGAGAGATACGCCATGACTGAGTTCAGGAAGAACGCTAATAGATTGAACTTCGCTGACGTGAGTGTAACGTTACATTTTTTTTAATTACATCTATAATTAAATTTTACAACGGTAGAGGTAGACCTAGAAAGAGATGGATGGATTGTGTGAAAGGTGACATGATCAAGAAGGGAGTGATGACTGAGATGATGGATGACAGAATTATTTGGAGGACGAAAACCCGGTGCGCCGACCCTACGGGCGTAGGATAAGGGGGAGATGATGATCTATTTTTACATTTAAAAGCTTAACTCTTCGATGTCATCACCAGCTCACTATACGTCCCCACCGAGGGGCTCGGAGCCTCCCCTGATAAAGGGTGACTAGGCCATAGTCAACCACGCTGGCCATGTGCGGGTTGGTTATACACATATCTTTGAATTTCTTCACCGATATGTGCAGGCATCACGATGTTTTCCTTCACCGTAAGAACGTCGGGTAAATTATGTACATATGAAAATTCGAAAAATCGAAAATCACATTGGTACATGGCGGGATTCGCACCCAAGGCCTGTATATTACAAGTCAAGTGCTTAAACGATTGAGCCACCGACGCTCTATTGTATTGCTTATAGATGTTAAATTTTTTGTATATAAAAGTCATTTAAATAAGTTATGGATATTAATCAAGATACAATAAAACGTAGATTTAACATCTAACCTTATAAGCCATCAAAATAAATTAAATAGTAATAATTAAAACGTGTATCAATAACTAACCATTATTAAACCAAGGTTAGAATTACGCTTGTAAAGATATATTACGTAGATGTCATAACGATATCGTGTATTTAAACTATACGCAAGTTATCGCGTGCGGTGTTTGGTATTATCATACACGAAATGCTCGCGGCATGCAACTGCGTTTTCTGACGCATTTACGTTCTCCGAACATTGCGTAAATCGTTTAAGAGGACATCGGACCCCACAGGTTGAAACTTTGACATCGACTTAAATGTTCATTCATTTTATTTCTCACTAGCTGTTGCCCGCGACTTCTCCCGCGTGAAATTATTAAAAAAAATACCCTATGTTAGTTGTGGATAATGTAGCTTTCAAATGGTGAAAGAATTTAAAAAGAAAAAAACGGTCCAGTCGTTTTTAATCCTATTCAATACAATCAAACAAACAAAGTTTTCCTCTTTATAATATTAGTATATATTAGCCATATTAAGGCGAAAATGCGAAAGTTTAGATGGATGTTTGTTAGAGTTTTTAGCGTAAACTGCTGAACAAATCTCGATGAAATTTGGTATATGGAAGAATACATACTCACTTTTGTGTTTTTAATTCCACGCGGACGGAGATCGGGGCGAAAGCTAGTCTGATTTATAAAAATAGTTAGTGTAAAAAATAAGTGTGGATTCCGATCAGATATTTTTACTAGGACTTCATAATTAACACTATTTTTGCTGACCTAGTTCCATATCGATTCGCATCGCAGTCATCTTACCATGACAACAGTGTGTATTATACAACTAGCATGCATATGAAGTTTTTGCCTGCAACGCCTCGTAACCGCTAAATCATGCGACTACACGATATGCTTATTAGTATGAACAGTAATGATTACCGATATCTCCCACCGAGCGTTACGGAGTGCGCAGGAATACTAAAAATGTGACGTCACGCTCGGCAGGCTACGGCACACGAGATAATTCAAATGATTCTAGTGGCCTGTTTAGTTTTTGTTCGCGGAAACCAAATAGACCGAGTTGCGAGCTGTTGAAGCGCGCGGACGTCCGTTCTGGCCCCGATGCTCCTATGTGACACACTGATGCTAAGTTTATCGAACATTCAGTCAACAAATTAATATCGCTGATTAACGATAGTTTTTATTAAGTACTGACAATTTACTACTGCGTCGTGAGTTTGCTTTCTTAATATGAAGGTTTTGGTATTTATTTAAATGAAAATTCAGTAATTGCATGTTGAGCATAATATACTTATGAGCTAATATGTGTTGTTTGTTCATTAAATTCTCTCGTATGTCACTATGTTTTTTTGCAATATTTATTTGTCAATAGTACAGTCCGTGTGTATCCTATTGTATTTCTAACAATAAAAACATTAATTCGTCTTGACGCGAAGTAATTATGGGATATAATTCGATGATTAGTTTCTTTGTGTTAGCAAAAATATGATGAGTCTGTACCGATTACATTTGATTGTTCTCTGTAACCCGGTAACTAGGATCGTCTTTATAGCTGTGTTTATTGTTAGATTTCTATACTATAAATACATAGTAATTTTATTTAGTACTATACTGTTGTACTATTTATTAATTTGTGAATAATTTTATTAATTGATGTCCGTAAGTGATGGATGAATTGTGTGAAAGGTGAGACCAAGAAGGGAGTGATGACTGAGATGACGGATGATAGAGTTTTTCGAGATTCGGAGAACGAAAACCCGGTGCGCCGACCCTACGGTAGTAGGATAAGATAGGGGAGATGATGTCCGTAAATTCTTCTATTTGATATTATCTTTGTTTTTAGTCAAATAGTCTCTTGCGACCTACTGCGAGCAGAACAATCTATATCTTTTAAATAGAAATTTATAATAAAAAAATTAAGTAATGCTAAATTTTAACACGTCAATTGCCGTCACTAACTCAAACTTAATGTCGGTTAGAGTTCCCTCTAGTACCTACGTAAAATCGTAGTGACATTGAACGTGTTAAATATAAGCTGACGTTTTAACTAACTTTCTAATTTGAACCCAGAGTCAACAAGCCCACTATTCGGGACCTAATAACCTCAATTAAAAGCGGACAGAGCATCTACACCGGTTTTTTTAAATATATGTTACCATATTTTTTAAAATAATTATGCATTTGTCGTGTGAAATGCACTTAGCGTTCAATTCATTAAATGCTGTGTGAGCACTAATGAAGAGACCGATCTGTAATCTAACATTAATCTGTGCATTGTTAGACCGTGGAAAAATGGATCATCTTTAATTACATTTTTATAAACGCCATAACTGTATATGTCGACATTTTTGTCATAGATTTGTGTATGCTTATAGAGCAGAACGCTTTTTTTAAATGTTTAAGAATTGTGTTTACTGGAGATCTAATTTTAGTCCAGTTCTCTTCTCACTTATTTCTTATAAGGAATGGATGGGCAGGGAAAGTGGATTAGACAGTGGTGGAGAGGCACAGTCCTCGTCATAGATCTGTGTGTCTTCTTCTCCGTCAATTAAGGGTTGGCAACGCATCTGCAATTGCGGATGTCTATGGGCAGGCGGTCGCTTCGCCATTTTGGCGGATTCAGGTGGCCGCTTGCTCGTTTGTTACCTTATGATAAATAAAAGAAATCAACGGTAGAATTTAGATAAATTATTTCAGATAACAAAAGACGTATATAAAGTGAATGACTAAGGGGTTACGAGATCTTGTATGTCGGTTTAAGGGGCTGTGTTCGGGACAATTTGCGTTTTTTGGGGGGAAGAAGTAGGCGCGCGCAAACAATGAGCGGGGTGCACCGCACGGTTAGATCGCGTGAGTCGAGTAGTGATGGGACTCGAGTGACTTTTTTTCACTCGAGTCACTCGGTACTGGTAACTTTCTTACTCGAATGCCACTCGAGTGAAGATAGGACTCGAGTGATTTTTATTGACTTGAGTCACTCGGAATATAAAACTCGAATAACCAAAATTTTAAAGCGAATAAAACAATATTAATTTAACATAGAATATTATTTTTTAAAAGCTACTCAAAGAATCTAAACAAAACGATAAAAATATTAATTAAATAAAATTTTCGTTTAAACTTAACCTGTCTACGTAACCAAGAAACCTCTTATATAAACTATCAGTCGAATTGAAATATTATAATGTAATACTAAAAAGTTTCCAATTTAATTTATTGTAACGAGGATTTTCATGAGATCAAAATATGAACAGTTTTATTATGTTCTTACACAATTTAGATAATAATAAATATGCTTTAAAATTAACTTAAATGAAGTTTAAATAAGTCAACAAAAGAACAGAAACAATGTATTAAAAAAAAACTGAAATTGCTGTCAGAATTTCTTACTCGGCTCGGTATAAACCACTCTAATGGTTACGAGTCACTCGTAATTCGAGTCGACTCGAGTCACTTGAAACTCGAGTTGGCAAAAATTTCACTCGAGTCCGAGTAATGTAAAACTTACTCGAGTCACTCGAGTGAAAAGCAACTCGAGTCCCATCACTAGAGTCGAGTCTCGTCTGTCTTCGCGGCCGTGTCCTTAACATCGAACGCCGCGAAGCGCCATCCCGACTCCGATTTAGATTTTTACATTAAGTTTATTTATAACTAGCTGTTGCCCACGACTTCGTCCACGTGGTATTAGAAAACATACGAACTATATAAATAACAAAACGGCTGTAGTAGTAATAAACATTTATTTACGCTCACTAATTGTTATGGTTATTATTAATTTGAGAAAACAGTGTTTTTTTTATTTCATTAGTTATAACAATAAATCTGTCGATTCCAACTTCTATAAGAATAAAAATCGAAAATTGATAAGATTCATGACTGATTTTACACAACCCATCCCTACTAAATTTGAAATGAATTGTCAAACTAATCTAAATTATTTAGACACACTGTAGTATAGATAATACTGTTTTGTGACAAAATCGTCCGTTTATACTTAAAGAATCGCTTACGAATTTGGAAAATATTATTTAAAGAAAAAGCTTATTTTCCGATTCATTATAAATTTAATTAAATAGAAATATGTAAGTTTTTAATAAAATAAAAAAAATATATTTATATTCCATTAGCGTGGCGCTTTCTGTATTGTGGGAAGTTCCATTTTATATAGATCAGTGTTTTTACGTTCGGGCTTGATAAAAAGAGAGCGAGCTATCGAGCAGACTATCGCCCTTTCCGTCACTCACGTGGTCACATAAATGAGGGACGCGCAGGGGGTTTCGCCGGAGCGACGAGCACAGGTCCGCTTCCATCGACGCCCGCGGGCGGACTGACGCGAAATCCGAATGGTTTTGGGAGCTCATTTTAATTAAATTCGATTAAAAATTAACTAATCAATGTATTGCAAAAGCTTCGGGTTAACCGAAGATAAAGTACTCGTGTATCAAATAAACCACTTCGAGTTTTTACTTTCGTTGTTGTATTGCAGATATATGGTGATCTTTACAGAATTAGGCACATTTTCAAAAAATAAATCTATCGAGAAAAGTTTGTCCAATCGTGATTCTGTTCCACGAGGCTTTAGTTAAAGGACTGAAGTTACACATACTAAAATATCACGAATCAAATCTTTGTAGAAATCCTGTTCTATGCTTCGAAAGATGCGCAATTTGCCATAACCTCGCCTTAAAGAAAGAACTGCTATTAAAATATCATTTCTATTGTCTAACAGATAGAAGATGATGCGTATCAAGAAGATTTAGGTTACACCCGTGGTACCATCGGCAAGTCAAGCACGGGCCGTGTGCGCCTACCACAGATAGACGAGAAAACGAAGGTCCGCATTAGTAAGACCTTGCAGAAGAACCTGCAGAAACAAAACCAGCAGTACGGCGGAGCTACCAGTATTAGAAGACAGGTCTCGGGAACGGCGTCTTCAGTGGCATTTACACCTTTGCAGGTTAGACCCATGAAATATCATTTTCATCTATTAATAATAATTAACTCCAAGGGGCAATTTATCAGTATTCATAAGCAGCGCTAAAAGAGCAATTTTTAATTTAGATTTAGTGCGCGCACACCTTTGACTAAACTATCGCACAACTGTTTAGTCGCCGTTTGATTCCTATGAGTTTATACGGAGGTGCGCACACTACTCGATTTTTATTTGTGCAACTAAACAGTTGAATTGGCTGCGAAACAATCGACAATCGCACAACAGTTGTGCAATAGTTGAGTCAAAGATGTGCTTGTGTGGTTATTCATCTGTTTTTTCTTGTATCTCCATTCATTATTTCACGTTATTTTATGTGAATATGTGCTTTGAACAAATGATTATTTTGTACCAAATTTTAGTAGCCAATCTATAATAGATCGATTTAATTATCGTTTTGTTTCTTACATGTAATATGGGTGTAGAGCGAAAAGAATATGTTCCATATAATTACCACGCGTGTACAAAATAATTGCTTTCGCCTTGATTCTTATAAAGATATCAATGAATTGTCTGCTAAAAAAAATACTTCGAGTTACATAAATGCGGGTTAAGTATTGTTAGAAACGGTGTCGTCGTACTCACTAACAAGTTCTATTGTCATAGTAATAACGTAACAGTTATCACACGGCACCGCCTAAAATGTTGTTTAGTTGTCTATGAAAATATTTTGTACCATGTTGATTCTATTCTAATAGTTGTTCTTTGAACAATAGTGTGAAGTCTTATATTTGTAACATAGATAAATGTCTCTGGTTTTTATTAGTCTGTCGTATATTCATTTGTTATTTTCAAAGTACTAAGTTATGCATTAAAACATGTTTAGATTTCTACAGTATTAGAATCCCGAGGCATCATTATTGGATATCGATCTATCCCTTGTGCGCGCCTCTGTTAAATATTCAACACGAAACAATGCATCGTTGAAGTACATAGTGATGGTAAATTAAAGATTACGTTTAATGTTATCGAAATTATAAGAAAATGAAGGTATTAGTTTACGTCTTAAAATTATATGTTAGGCATTATCCACTCGAAGCTTCATAGATAGTTTTTAATCTGTGTTCATAGATTATACAATGACGAGAACATTATTGCTCAGTATGACTTATTAGTATAGGTATAATCGCCAAAAATACTCTTTCATTTGGTCATATCAGGATAACTATCTTCTTCGGGGAAGGGGAAATATCCTCTCTATATGCGTCTCCTCTGTTGATTAAGGGTAGGCAACGCATATTGCGAATGTCTATGGGTAGCGTTAGCTTCATCATTTTGGCGGATTCAGGTGGCCGCTTGCTCGTTTGCCAAATTATGATAAAAAAAACTAAATGCAAATTATGTAATTATTTTTTCATATATCGAGTGTTTCATATTAATAGTGCCTTCAAGATTTCTTAATAATTTAATTGCTTGTACTGTAAAGTAATAAAAATTTATTTATCATATTCTAACGTATGGCCACAGAAATATACCATGAGCATCGACAAAATACCAAAGATAGGTCTAGGGGGGCAGCTAACATTAAATGTTTTGTATGATGATTGAGGTACTATCTTCAAGTTAAGCATTCGTGTCCCCTTAAAATAATAAAAAAACAAAGAAGGAATATGTTGTCTTGTCTATTATAGTAATCCTGTAATAAGACGCGGAAATGGTCGCACGACGTTACGCCACAAAAATATATGCACAATATCTTCCGGTGATAATCGCAAATCGTCGTTCGACACAACGTGTGTCAAACGACAATTGATGTCAATTTTAGTTGTATCACAACAAAAAATTGACAAGACTATAGGAAGTAAGTCAACGGAGTACCAATCACAAGACCAACCCTAGATGCGAAAAGTTTAACTCTGGTGGGTCATACCTCTTATTTCTTACTAATCTTAGGACCTGTCCCACCACTGGCTGACAGAGGCTCAGATAGCTTAAAAATGACGTCACTGTCAGATAAGATAACAAAATCCGATATTTCCATCACATATTTTACACGTTGGTTTACACAATTTGGTGGGGCAGGTCCTTAATGTAAAAGTTTAGATGGATGAATTGTTACTACGTATATTCAAGACGGATAAACGTATCTTGTTGTTTTGCATAGTTGTAGAATATAGTTTGGAAGAACAAATAATCTACTAATAATTCTTTTTAAATCGGCGCAGGCAGAGTCACGTTTGATAACTATAATAGTATCATATTTTTGCTTAATATTTTCAATCTGTTACTTACTTATTATTACCGCTATAAAAATGTTTCTTAGTTTGTACATTTTATCAACAAAATGTCGGCTTGAAAACAATTGAACGTTGCTGATTTTCTACGTGGCTGATTTCATATAAGAAAGTTGACCCATGATGAAAGTGACAATGTTTACATCATGTAGTTTTTAGCCATCTTATCGTGAGCTCGCAAACTTTTTCCACGTGATATTTTCCTTTATTAGTAACATTCACTGCTGAAATTTCCACTATATTAAACTTTCTCTGTCCATTTTAATTTGGTCTATTCTTGTCACTTTAACTTAATAATAAAATAGAAGAATGACAGTTTTTAATTTAATATTTTCATTCATACAATAAGAAATGAATGCACGAAAAAAAAATTGTAGTATGAAAACATTAGAAATGAAACCTTTTAAAGAATGTCGATTTTAGTTGGATAATTGTTTTTCTCCATCTTGATAATATTTTATTACTTTTTTGAAATACATAAAGTATAACTAACTTTTATGAGAAAAAAAGAATAATATATGAAATGTTTTACGCAAATACAATATTTGTGTTAAAATTCTATATAGCCTATATTATATTAGCAAAGTATAGAAATCCACAATACACTGTGTTAGCTAGCACCTGCATTTATTTTTAACTCTCGTCCATTAATTCTGAGTGTTTAAAGGTGCACTAGGTTTTTCATATAGGGAAATGCAAAACAAAATATATTTTTTTACACGCTTAGTTTTATCTGAACAGTCCGATCGTTCAGATAAAATTGAGTGGATTGCGGGCTTTACATATGAGTTTTTTAAACATATGTCAAATTAGCAAAAGTTACTAGAAAGTAGATAACATTTATTAATTAATGATTACATTTTTTTCCCGATTATGTTTTACAAGAAGTCTCTCGAGTAAATACAACAATGACCTTTTCTCCATAGATTATGCCAGTTCAATTTCGGCGAAGCAACAATATTTCGCTCGCGTTTGAAGTTTGGTCAATATGGTGGTTTCAAATATTGGCATGGATCAATATTGATAGTTTTATAGAAAATACAAGATAGGACGACAGCCCTATCTTTAGTTCATTTACAAGTTGCATGGAACAGGCGAGCGTGGTACCAGCCTATTGGTATTTCAGAAGATCTGGTTAGTACTTTCACCGTCTACATCGCCTTTGGTATTTGTGCTATGGGAATGGCAACGCCCTTCGCTTTAATGTTAATGACTGCAGTACACCACAGCAAAAGCGAATGGGAACCAAAACAACACTAGCGTAACGAAGGATTTTATACGTTTGTGGTTGGTCCCTCTACGAAGAAACAGAACAGATATAAAACAGAAAACTCGCTTTGGTCCTGCAAAAAATTCGTATAAGCAATAGTTCCACTTGATACAGGCTCTGTTCGTTCTGTGATCGCTTCGCTACCGCTGTGTGATAGGACTAATGTTAGACATCGTTTACCATGCTGAAGATACGTCCCGATCGAGTCTGGATTAGGTTGCGCCGTGTCGCGGTCGCGATTTATTGCCAATATTATTTGCTACATTAACTCATATCTATTTTAATGATCTAGTGAAACGATAAACCGTTTCAAGCCCTAGCTATAAGTTACTTTGATGAGCTTTTCCTATTAGTATTGGTAATTTAAAATACGTTTAGAGAGTTGTAATAGTTAATACAGGAAATATACCAGCAAATATTTTAATATTTACTACTGTTTTCATTATAAAAGTTTACTTGATGTTTGTGACTACATATTTGTCATGCTTTAAAAATAAAAACAAATAAAGTCGTTATTTTGAATTGGCGGATATCAAATTTTGTGAAAATGTTAATACGTGGCCTCGAAGGTTTGTTACGATGTTATCGATACACCCACTATTAGTCATTGCCTAAAATATAAAATCCAGTATTTCAAGTTATTTAAATTTTTATCATCGACAATATTACTGTTTATTTCTCCACCTGTATTATTATAAATCACAACAAGAAATCCTGGTGGTTTTAACAAGTTTTCGTACTTTGATCTCGATGACTTTAATTTATGAGCAAAAGCTCGAAACTACGCCCGCGGGAAATTAAAAAATATATAGCCTAAGTTACTAATAACGTAGCTTTTTAATGGTGAAAGAATTTTTGAAATCTGCCCAGTAGTTTTTGAGTTGTTTTAATACATACAAAAATACAAATCTTTCCTCTTTATAATATTAGTATAGATTTATCTCGTAATCGATATGTTAAACGGTGCAAGAAAATAACGCAAGCGGTTACGACGCACGAGCCCCCATGGTGTTTTTATAATCGGTTACCTTGAGATCACCAAACTTATTTGGCATGTTACCATAACAGTTTTTGCATTAATTTGCTCTGTAACTAGTGATGGGATGACTGATAGTGTATTTACGATGTCGATAAAATATAATACTATTCCATCGATATCGATGTAACGGTATATTGTAATCGTAACATCCTTACGAACAGAGCTAGTTGATTTAAATACTAAGTGCTGATATTTAACTATCGTGTAAGGCGGGAACGAGATGCTATTATTATAGTGCAGGGGCTATTATCCCTCTGCCCAGCGGTCGTAGTTAGATTCCAACCGTTATACTCTGCTATGTATAGAGATTTCCCTCGCGTAATCTGAGGTTTTAGTTACCGAGATGAATACGTATATTCCTTACAATGGTGAAATATATGCAGTAATAGTGAAACAGCCTAAGGTAAATCTCCAAGTCTTATGGGTTTTCTGAGAAATTATTTGGCTTAATTTTAGATATTACATCATCCGTGGACTTTGTTAGTTTTTAAAATCTTGAACATTTTTTGATTAAAATGAGTACCACAGTGTAGTCGTAAAATAAGTAGAATTAAGGCCATTTTTAAAAATAATTACATATACAATGTGTATGTTTTTTGTTTCGTTCTTTTACCTATAAATGACATAATTTGGCTACCACTTATACAAATGTTACAATTTATGTATTTTAATTTGGAATATATATTTTAAGGTTTACATACATTTTTATCGGGTTAGTACGTAAATTATGTTCTATCTGTGTCTCTTGCATAATTAAATTAATGTTACTCTAAGCTTATTCTTCCTAACGGTGTAGATCCAAAGATTCCCGTGATATATCCCGCAGACCAAAAAGGCGTTGCCGATAATCTTTTGACCCTTAATCTTCGGCGAAGCGTAATGGCCGCATATTTCACTGTCTTGCACCAGTCACCAGCCCACATTCTGATCGTGCCTTTAATAGCTTCGACTCTGCTAAATGTTACCTTGTTTTGAAAAGGTTGAAGGTGCGGCTATTTGTCCATAAACTGTAGCCGCGATGACTAATACTCGCATCTAGTTTGTTTTTGCATAGTTTATTAAATTTCGTCATTAATGTATGAAACTAATTCGAAGTTCGGCTAAAGAGTAGAGCTGTCGATCAGATGGTTCCTAAATTACACGGCTTTGAATACAAGACTACTAAGCTTTAATCAGTATTGTCGCTAACTAATCTATGGTATAACATACTATTTATAATTTCCTAAAAATCATCATCATCATTTTTCTATCATCAGGTTTTTGTCCTCCACATAACTATCATACGTCATCTCAGTCATCATTCCTTTTTCGATCATGTCACCTTTCACGCAATCCATCCATCTATTTCTAGGTCTTATTCCCTAAAAATATTGGCATATTATATCTCATCTTATAAACTTTCACAAGAAAGTTAAACGATGATGAGATTAGAGATATTTCCATGTTGACATTTGCCTTGAACTAACGACGTCCAAACGATGATGATATCATAATTTCAATTATGTTAATCGAACAAAAACATGCTCACATTTCTCTACGTTGATAATGAATTAAGAGATAGCTATTTTATTATTGTTGTTAAATGTTTGCTTCCGTAATCAAACTTTCTACTGATTTTTCTGTAATTTAACAGTGAAAAAGTGGTAAGAATCATCCGTTGTTTTATATGTCCAATTTGTTTGACTACTTCGCTATAAGATATATTATACTATAAAAAGAGTGACTACGTAGAAACAAGGTCACCTAGCTATAAAGCCGTGATAAAAATAAAATTGTTAACAGTAACTATTACAAACAGTTTAAAGTTCTATTGATGTTAATGACAACCGTCTATTAAGAACAGAAATCGTAATGTCATTCGGTATCCGCAAGAAACGAAATGAACAGTCATTAAGTCGGCATGGGGTGTCGCGGCGCTCTCGGCCTAATCACGGCCAACGTAACAGGTAATAATAATACGGAATGACAAGGCCAACAGCCACGGATCTATCAAGCTGCGATGCGATCTCGTTAGGCCGGTATGCACTTCACTAAGGCAAGATGTCGTTTACCCCCGATACAAATTCCTTACACTGCAGGTCCCTTGAATATTGTTTTCATCTTCTCCCCTGCCTTATCCTACTCCCGTAGGGTCGGCGCACCAGGTTTTCGTCCTCCAAAGCACTCTATCATCCGTCATCTCAGTCATCACTCCCTTCTTGATCATGTCACCTTTCACGCAATCCATCCATCTCTTTCTAGGTCTACCTCTACCGGTGTACCCCTCCACATTCATAACAAACGTCCGTCTTGTTACATGCGATTCATCCCTTCTCATAACCCTTGAATATTGTTTTGACACGGGATTTTTTTATTCCAGGGTTCTTTATTGTTTCATTGTTATCTATGAATATTGGTAATAGTATTTTATAAAGAAATTCTTTTTTCAATCTGTTATTGTATTAGGATTGTGTTAGATTTCAAGGAGAATACTGCGCCACGTATTGATTGATTGATTTGATTGATATATCAGAAAAATTATGCATATTAAAAGTCTTCATTTTGTTTCAGGGCTTGGAAATTGTGAATCCTCAAGCAGCAGAGACCCGTGGCAACGAAGCCAATGCCAAATACTTTTCTAATACTACAGGATTCCTCTCTGTTGGGAAGAAGACTACGTGAATGAAGACCTATTTATTATTTTTAATATAATAAAGAGTACAAACATTCTTGGTAGTATAATTTACATATCAATAAAGAAATATATCAGTTAATTTAAACAGTCAACTTATTAAATATGTTTTTCATAAATTTATTAACAACTTCGTCTGGAGGGAAACATCTAATCATTGTATGCCTATCGCATTCATGGTAATACTTGGTAGGATTGATTATTAAATATTGCTAAGCATCATTTGCTTTAAACACGAGAGTTTGTATTTCGTTATTAAACCAGATATCTTTTAATTAATGCACTTTTAACATTACTTAGGCACCTGTTTTAATATAAAGATATTGCTTGAAACTATTTTACACCAAAAGCTTAGCATTAGCAGTGTACAATTCTTTATTAGAAAGATAGTGACACATACGCATAAACATACCATTTACCTTCCGCTCGTAAAAGGTTGCTGAAAACTTGAGAGTATCTACAACTACGAGTATATCGTACAAAGTGCCTCAGTTCGTATACCTCCGATAGCAGTGTCGTACGAACTGACTGAGCTAAATAAAGTCGGAAGCCATCGGTTGAACTCGTGAGTCCGATACAAACGTAATGCATGTGAAAAAAAGAGAGCGCCTGCACCAGCGTTTTATACCGTCTTTGTCCGACAACGCCCGACGATCAAAGATAACGTTTGCCACACGTTTGGATTTGTCGGCAAGTCGGCAGTTTGCCGGCCGTTCGTGACGTGTTCGTACATAAATGTATGAACTTTTCACATTAAAGATCCTACAGTGTAAATTTTTTGCGTATAGTTGTTTATTTTTATTCGAAATGACCTATTTTTGCCGTTTGGATGTCGATCAATTAATAGTTTGTGTTCACAAAAGGCCAGCATTGTGGAACAGACACTGTGACAGTCATAATAACAGATACAAATCAAAACAACTATGGGATGAAGTTGCATCGGAATTAAATATGTCTGTTGAAAATGTTAAAAAGAAATGGAATAATTTGAGAGACCAATTCCGCAAAGAGTATGTTAGATTAAATAAACCTGGAAAATCAGACACAGTGGCTACTATTAAAACTTCTACTTGGTCGTATTACGAAAAATTATTGTTTTTAGCTAAGCAAATTCTCCCTAAATCTATGCGAGAATACCGTCACAGTCCTCCGCCGTCTGAAGTGGATAGCCCCGATGAAGATGTGTCTGAAGATAACGGAGCATCGTCGCCGTTTGACGGAACTTTATCGGAATCGAAGTCAGCACAAGTAACTTCACTAAAGAATTCATTGGCAGAACAATCATTTCGCGAACCTGTTAAACAAGGCTGTAAATGTAAATCTAAAAAACGAAATCTTGACGTCGACCAAGAACCTGTAGATGCTGAAAAAACGAAACATGAATCAATTAAGCATAGACGCAATTATAGTTTAGCAGAAGATCCTGATCGAAACTTTTTGATGAGTTTACTTCCTTACCTGACAGAAGTGCCCCGAAGTAGAAAACTAATTGTTCAACGAAAATTGTTAGACGTGTTTATGGAAGAAGAAACAACTAAAGATTGGGACGATTAAAAAAGCTAGGTAATAGTCTTTGAGAATGAAAAGAAATAAACCCTGTCCTCAATTTGTAAATCTGAAGACAAAAGAGACAGATGATATTTCTATAAAATGATTTGTAAATAGTAGATCTGATCTGTCAGGCCACCTTACACGTCCTATGCAACGGCAAAAACATGATACGAACAAGCCTGATGCTCGTACATACTGTTTTGAGCCGATACTTCGGTTTTGGTATAAGCCTACGGTTACGGTAACTCAATGACTGACTATCGACTATCTAAACTCACAAGTGTATGGGACTTTCTTAATACTTCAGATACAACTTAATTGTGCCCAAACAAGGTACAACAATCTTGATTATTTCTTCAATACTATTTGAAAAGCTGATGTCTTCGTTTCAGAGTATTAGTACGTGAATAAATTATTTTTGAATTTACGTGTTTTAATTTCATAATCTTACTTGAACTATTGCTTGTTCGTCAGTTCTAAGTAGGAAATAGGGTTGAATGACATCCAAATTAGTCCTTACATGTTCTATTTCCGAACATGAAATACGCTGTAAAAAGTTACCCTCTTATAAGTTTATTTGTTGAGACATTTATCTAAATAAATATTGATTGGCGGATGTTCGTGGTCGTTTTAGAGTTAAATGAGATTTTTACGAATCTACCTGATGCAGTGCTATTTATATTACCTTAAAAAGGGTGAATACTAGACAGAAAACAAATGAATAATAATTGTGATTTATTTTATTTTTTAGAGGTTATCCTAACAAAACTTGGTGATTTTCATATTTATATTTTTACTTCATATGTATTACCACTATGTTACATAAGTAGTAATGTACTAGCCAGCTATGAACACAATGTTACTAAATACATTGGCACACAGACCTTATCTGACATACTCTGTTAATAGGAGTTTCAGTACATGTAATCCATTAGTTCATACTTCGTGTAACTAGGGACTATGAAGATAATTTGGAAAATGCTCACTGCTCACTGATGCAAATAATAGTTTCATTTGCTATATTTAAATTATACAACACTAGTTGTTGATCGCGATTTCGTCTGCGTGAAATTGGAAAAAAATTTTTATCAATGATAACATAGCTTGTTAATGGTGCGAGAATTTTTGAAATTGGTCCAGTATTTTTGAGTTATTTCAATACATACATAAATTCAAAAATCTAAATCTTTCCTCTTTATTATATTAGTATAGAGATAGATTATTATGCGTTACGTGTACCTTTGTATCTATCGATGAGACATATTTTACTGATATCTTCTCTATCTCTGCTTGTATTGACACATGTTGTCTTTGTTTTTTCCAAACGAAGGCAAGAGATGACAATACATATACAAGTATCACTGCATTGGAAACCTATAGTAAGGTATTGTAATTTCACAGATCACAATCGATTCTTCTTATTCGATTTAACAGTAATCGATTATAGTTTGTTATTATCGAGTAAATCGAAATATTTAGGTTATATTGTAATACATACTATTTGGATTACAACATTAGTTATTTCGTCTATTCTGTTTGAAAAAAACAGTCAATATGAGTTTGTCCATTTGTTTCGGCAGAGACCTTCCAATTACTCAACATACCAGATTAAAATAAAACAGAACGTGACCTTGATTGGAAACAATATCATGTGTTGTTGACATTTTCGTTTGATTATTCAATGTTATTAATAAACAATGTATATGACATAAATTGTCGACTATTCGTGTATAAGTGATAACGTTCACAAACAAATCACATTAATGGGTTGTAGTGATGAAATTCTTTTACATAATAAAATTATTGCCGTCATTGGCCTAAGAAAGATGAGACAGCATGCCCTATTAACTTCGTAAGTACGTGTTTCTACGTGCAATTGCGTGAATTAAGTGTACCACCTCGAGTTATACAAGTCCGTCTGTCCGGCCGTTGTTACATTCAGTCATACCAGTTCAAGGACGACGTGTTACGTTTATCTGATATTCACAGTTATTAATAAACATTGTTTTTCCTTTGCACTGTAATTCTGTATGCAATTTTAAAATCCGAAAAGAATTGTTAAATTTCCTAGATGTATTAAAGGAATTGAAAGTTATAGAAATGTTTAAATTAAAACTTAAGTCGTTTTCATTTAATAGTGCGTAAGTAGTTTTTTTTTAATATTTGAATAAAGGCAACATGCTCTTTCAATTTTTTGAATTAATATTACATTGACTTGCCGCTTTCTGCTTTAGCAACTGCGTAAAGCGACGACCGGCCAATTAGCGGGCCGATTCCATATTTATGCGAAATATAAATTGAGCAAGCATTTACATAGAAGATGCATTCTAATTTATTATAGTCAGCTCTTGAGTTTCCAACGATTATGCTTTTACATTCTGATCGAATAGAAATTAATTGACATTGGAAAGCGATAATTTATTTTTGTATAAAAATTTAGTTGTACTAAATTAGGCATTATTATCAAGAGAGAATATACCAAAGAAATTAACAGTTCAACTAACGAATAGTTTTAATTAGTAAAATTTTGACGTTAGCGCATACCTTATTATCCTTGAGAGCAGTAACAGATTATTAATGATTCGTGTTGTGTTTGTTTTATTATTATCACTACAATAACGTTTTGCGTCATCGAATTTATTTCTACCTACAGTCAGTTTCTGAACAAGTTCAAGGTTAATTAGTTGATAAGTAATAATTATAGGATGCAATTACTACTAAGCTATACCAACTCTTGGAGAGCATTCTAATATTACTATGCAAAAGGCGCCTGTTTATTTTTTATTTGAATTAAATTTTTAATTTCTCAGTATCAATTTTTATTTCAAAATGCGTAAATTCATTGTCTTTGTAATATGATTTTCAATGATACTACAGCAAAAATAATATTTAAAAAAAAAGTCGTAATTAAATTGCATATACGATGATTAAATAAATATTCATTATATTTTATCTACACTAATATTATAAAGAGGAAAGATTTGTATTTTTGTATCTATTCGATTCACGTAAAAACTACTAGGCCGATATAAAAAATTCTTTCACCATTCGAAAGGTAATTTATCTGTAAGTAACATAGGCTATATTTTTATCTTCATGAGAGCGAAGTCCCGAGCAACAGCTATCTTGTATATAGATATCACAAAATGAATAATGTGGTAAAGAAATGTTAAATAATTTTCTGAAAACTAATATTTACCGGCTACCACATTACGGTAACATAATCGGGCGCCACTACTAGATATCAGTTACAATTTAAGTGGAATGATAAAGTTAACATTATTTTATAGATTATATGATAGATTATATTATAATATCTATACTTCTATACTAATATAATAAAGCGTAATCACACACTACTTTGTGGCGCAAGAGGTCAGCAATCACAGCATATTTTTGAATAATTCTTTCTTGAATAAAAAGTCCTACACTTACGACACGTTTTAGGCTATATGCTTTCAGGCTGATAAACTTAGGGGCTAAATGAATTATAAAAAACTTACATGTGGGAAAGCGACTATAAACTACAAGCTGCCAACATCAAGGAAGCAAGGTTATCATTTATGCATCTGAATTTTGACATTTGACAAATGTAAACAATAAAATAAAGTTATTATAATTTCATGCGGATAAAGCCGCTCGGGAACAGCTACTTTAATAATAAAGATAAGTAATTATAAAGTTAATGTCTGGATTGTACTTTATATAATCTAGAAAATTGGAATTCAAATTCTACACGAAACAATATTTTGTACAATACTATAACGACAAAATACAGTTTGCGTTATAAAATTCTTATTTGTGGATACAAATTCACCAAAGGAAGTAAGATTATCACGTCCGATTAGCTTCCGCGGTTAAGTGACCGCATTAGGTCTCATAGACAACCTTCCTACTACTTTGTATACGGAAAAACGGATGCTTATTCTGCCTTTGAAGTAATTATAACTTTGTCTTTTTGACCGACTTCCCAAAAGAAGGAGGTACTGAATTCGTCTGTATGTTTTTTTTTACTAGATGATATGTTAGTTGTACTTACTCGTAACATGGAATAATTTACATTAACATCATGTTTTTTCATTTCTATCTGTCACAGACAGATACTCATTCAATTGTGTGCAATTAAAGTTGTGAAAAAACTAACAAAATATTAAAATTCACAATCCCGTTTTACCTCCGCTGTTAAATATTTCTGTAATCTTTGTGAATGAAAAACTACTACTTTCGCGACCTTCCTTACTCAGGTCGATGACCACAAGGCGTCTAAGATGTAACCAGACTTGGCCAACACACTATATTACAGAGCACATCTAAAAAATCGTCATATATTTTTAAACTATAAAAACGTTGTTTTGTTTACTGGATTATCAGTTGTTCCAGTCAATATGCTATATCTTACTAATATTATAAAGTAGCTTGTGCCCACAATTCCGTTCGAGAGGAATTAAACAAAACAAAAGTGAGTAGTCTTCCAGACTATCCTCTACGTCTATGCCAAATTTCATCGAGATCCGTTCAGCCGTGTAGGCTACAAACTCTAACAAACATCCATCCATCCATCCCGCGGGCGAAAGCTAGTATTCCATAAATGATATCGATTTATTCTAAGAAATAATTTGAAATTCGATTGTAGGTATCATCTGCCTTTTACTGAGTTATGAAAGGCGGAAATCAGAATCAAATGTATAATATTAACGATTTTAGCCTGTCAGTACTTATATGCACGATAAATCTTAAAGCCCTTTCTCACGCTAGGCTTATTTAGAAAGTGCATGTTTATCTGTTACCAGTAAATTATCTTTTCAATTCATTTTTTACTACTCAGGGTCTAAAATGTGTTACTTTGGGACTTCATTTCAATTTTATTGATTACTCATCTTAACTTTCATATTTAATCTTTTACTAGCTTAATCTTTAATTACATTTTTAATCCTTATATTAACATACACAAACTTTTAATTTTAATTTTAAATTAAAAAAAACTCATTATACTTCTTACTACTTAGGAAAAGAAATTTTATTAATGAGTGGCATCAGCGAAAACCTCTCTGTAATTATGTAATTTTTTGTCTATAACCTTAAAACAATTATTTTTAAGTTTTATTCATTGAATACCGTGTGCTAAGTTATGTTTCTTATTAAAGTATACAATTACTGTAATATTATGTTTTAACGTGTTTAATACGTCTAGAAATTTAAAATTGTCACGTAATAACTTTCTTGTAAAAGAAATTGTACGTGATAACGAGGCAAGGCCGGTTATGTTAACCGCTGCATCTGCAACTTCCAACACCATCTTTATCTAATATTTATTCTACCATTTGTCGTCGCAGTCACGCTTTCAGGAAACTAACGTGACGTCCAAGTGTTGAGAGATAAGCGTTACCATGGCAATACATTTATTACTAGGCTAAGCTGTTATGTTTCGTCTATTGTGTTAGAAAACATATTTAGGAACATTAGTAGAACATGATAAATAAAATTATAAGCACATTCTCAATAAGGTTTGCCCAAGCCCTATTCAAATATCACACTTGATTAAATAAAAATACTAGTATTTGTTGAATTACCTTTAAAATTCAGAAGATAACTAAATTACAATATTTAAACATGGTGCAAAAAGCATAGGCTCTCACAATCTATGTCCAATTGTTCAAAGACGCTAAGATTTAGTTTCAGTAATTCAAAACGCGCCCGCTTGTAACTTGTATACGTTGTACGGTATGATTGATGTTATCGCATAGGCTTAATGCACTTTTTTGCACTGCATTTGAATGGACAGGTTTCGTGCATTGAACCTTTGTAATCGTAAGCGCAAGACGAATGGGTTGGAAACATAATACGTCGCGTTGAATGAGACGTAATAAAAGAATAATGTCTGCATTTCGGACGTTCATTGAAATACTATTACAAGGCAGGTGTAGAATTTATAAAAAACAGATGCCTTATTTACCCTTTCTTACTTAGCATATGTTCGATTTATTTTAAGATCCAAGAGACTACATACGCGCGGAATAAAAAAACAAAAGTAAGTAGCCTATGTTTTCTTCCCGACTATGTTCAACACATCACGTCTAACAAACATCCATCCATCTCAAATTTCGCATTTATAATATGATGAAGAAGTATGATTTTATTATTATATTATAGTTTATTAAAATGTTGTTGCTCATTTGTCACCTTCTGATATTAAAATAGCTGATCTTGTTTATGGTCGAAACATTTAACGTTCAGTGGATTTAATAATAAACTAACAAGAACCAATATCTTTCCAAATCGCTACTTGACATTAGCATTGTGGTTAAACTGAAGTTATAACATTTGCAAAATTATATTTGTAATATAAGATGTGTAAATCATGTAAAAAGTCATCCAAGTCCTTAATTAAAACAAATTGAGAATAAAGTAATTAAAGTCAGTTTGAAAGCGCAGTATCGTTTCGCTTTCGTTTCACATCTGTAGGGTGTAATTAAGTAACCTGTTAGCAATATGAATTGCAATTGTCTCTGAGAGCAATTACACTTATTGTTCGAGGCAAACTTATTACAATTTAATTAAATTGCCGATTCGTGGCATTCCCACGGTTGAACTGAATTGATGCATCTGTCATTGACCCACGAGTTACTTCATATACCGCAGTCGTGATTGGATTACTCAAATTATTAATTAAGAATAAAAAGTAAAGGTCAGTATAATTTAGTTATTGATTATAGTTGTTCCCTTTTCTGAAAATCACTGATTTTATGCAGCAATGATTTGATAATTTAGTATTTACATCTTAGTTCTCCAAACTACAAGATGTAATTATCGCTAATTATATTATTTACACACAGTGTAATTTAATTTAACTTCAAATTTCAAAATTATTGAAAAAAAAACTCCTTTCACTGAGGGACTTCAAAGTAAATGTCAATAATTACCATTAAGTAAGTAATAACGTAACTTAATTAAGGAAAAACATGATATTTCAAAATATAAGTATATTGCTAAATGTACTTTAACATCGGTATATAAATCCATAGAGTTTTTTTTTTTATATTAGAACGATACTGCGTCAAATAAGAAGAAATACAAGTTTTTTTTTAATACTGGTCACACTGGTAAAGGCGGAAGTATCTATTACAATCTGATGTAAATGGCAACAAGTTATGCGGAGAGTTCCGGTGAAGTGGTCGAGCACATTATTTTAAAATAAGAACATGAGACAAATTATTTCCAATAAAACATTTATATAAGCTCAAGTTATGACTTTTAGGTTAGATTTTAATCAATGTTTTGTAAGAAATGTGTAATAACGAGAAATAACTCTTTGTCTTAGGTAAGTTGAATTCGACAAAAGAGTTATTTCTGAGTGTAATAGGGAAAGTTAAGCCCACTTACAAGCATAGAGAGGATAACACAATAGTAATTGTACTATTAAAGAAAAGCTTACTCCTTTCTTATTTGTACAGTGAGAAATTAATCAGCTTGCATTTAGTAATTTTAGGAAAAATTACAGCAAAATATTTCCTATCCTACTTTAAGGTAAAACAACTCCAAACACATCTAAATTCCAGTACCAAAGAACTTATGATTTATTCACAGTTAAACTACGTCTTGAACTGTTTTAAGCTGTTCCACATGTAAAGAGGTTAACATGACACTGCAGTTCAATAGTATCTATTCCGAGTCATCGTCAAATTTGAAAGGGACGGGTCTGTCGCCTGCATAGCAATCGTGTGCCACACACCGCAGTTACCGTTACGATGAATTTTCAATTCACAGAAGTCAACACGAAAATTGGTTACAATACAATACTTGAGTGACCGCTGGAATCCCATCTTTAAGTAAACTTGAGATTTGAACATTTAAACGAAAATATTCCTATGTCTGCGATGTCTAGATGAAAAGACATTCAAATAGTGAAGTGAAAAACTTGTACTTCTCATAGATATTTTTTTAAATTCTATGTTAGTTTTATAAGGCAATGGTTTTTTTGATTGATTACGCCCTTGGTTAATGGTGTGTAAAATGGAATAATGGGAGGAAATTTGCAATAAAATAAGGTGTTAATGGACTTTAAATTTTATTTATTGTATTCGCTCACGCGAAGTTGTAAATAATTATATTCATGCTTGTACCTGTAACAATGACCGATCCAATGTCGTAAAAACACGGTGTTGTTGCGATAAGTTTAAGAATTAAACAAATTAATTTTTATGTAGTTAATTAAATATTTAGCTTGATTAACAGAAGGGTGATTTTTTTCTTTAGTTTGTACCATTGCGCTGACCTGTAGCCTAAATAGATTGTGACCTTTATTAGAGAATGAGTTGTCATTCGATTAGTATTTGTCCCTGGAGTTTCACAATGATTCAGGGAGTCAGGTTAATTAATTTCATGAAATTAATTACTTCTTTTATGTTGTGCTTTGTGTTAGTATGTGCTTACAAATGAGTGCGGAACATCAAAGAGAAATTGTCATAGCAAATCGCGCGTAAAGAACGTAAACAAATATTGCTTTTACTTCCGCGGTGTGGTTTGCTTACATGTTGACTTGCGGTGCGGTGCGGTGAAGTCCTCACATGAAGGGTTATTTGTCTTTGCATCGACATTAAACTCCATATTAAATATTACTCTGAAAAATGTGTTATTCCGAAGTACAGGGTAGATTAACCATTTTTATTAGCTCAGGTTACCTCACTAACGCGGGATTCGACCTATCCTAACCTGACATCAGACTGCTGTGTTTGTTTTTCAGTTAGTGATCTTTCTGTTTATAAACATTTTAATGCGCAATCACGTCTGAGTCTCACCGATGTTTCACTGTACAAAAGAATATAAACAAAAATGTTTGCAAATGTAATAGATGCGTGTGTTTGCATCACTCATGTTTATAGTTTATGGTCTGGAGCTATTGCTTCAATACGAATTAATGACTATATTAATCCACGCTGCATTAATCTAAAGTTTCTATCTATACATGTGGTAAGATTCGAGCAACGCTTAAGGCGAGGTCACTCCTTATTTTGAACAGAAAGCTCAACGTACAAACGCGTTTCGTCCGCGAGCATAACGAATCTGTCTATGGTTGTTTCTCGTCGAGCCGATCAAGTTGACCTCGCTTCCACTGAGGTCGAGCCTCACCTATTAATGTTTCGCTTTGAAAATTTCTTGGCATTTATTTCACGTTAGCCAAGTTCTGGGTGTCGAAAACTAAGGCTCGGTATTAGTACAGGTCATTGAAAAAGTGATTGATTGATTAAAATGAAATCGTAATATTGTTTGCTGTGTTACGATTCTTACAAGATATTTATTATTTATCTTAAAAGATTCATAACAGTAAACGATTATAAATGGTTGACAAGGAATGCTATTGTTTAAACGAGAAAATAGGCAGCATTATTCCATAGCCAAGTATGTCAATATTTTTTTCCATTGTGTTCCTGTGAAAGCCGGGACTTCAATAGCTAGTTCATCCGTGTATTAAGATATTCAATGAATTATGGAAGGATATGATTCAATGACTTTCTCGTGGCATACGTCAATAGGAGATACAATTGACTCAACCATAGACAAGTTTACAACCTGATAAGTCAGTTTTCAAATAGGTTATGTTGTATTAGACAAGTTAAGTTTACATGTGGCTCATAATAAGGATACTGTGAGCGTTAAAAAGTTAATTAATTCTGCCAATAGGCTATCAACACGACTATTGCGTTACGTTTAATAACACGTCGAGACGTGCGAATATTTCTCATAGTATCAATAACACATCAGGTTATTAAATCAATTTGTTCTTCCGGTAAGCGAACTGGAAGAGTCTCGATTGTATAAGATCGGTGGGAAAAATTATAAACCCATTCCCTCAAAACAGCTAGCCGCGTGACTTTGGCCGCGTTACGGCCATTTTTTATGCCGTTCGTGGACGCTCCAGTGGAAAAAGGATTTCATATAAATGGAGGTTTTGGGCGGAAAAGCACGCGTTTACGCGCTAAGTGAAAATTGGATCTAATTAGTGGAATATGGTATTTGTGCTTTACGGAAAATCTTCTCTATATGCAATACGCTCTTGTTAAATAGTTTAATTTTAATTGTTTGCGATAGCTGCTGTATGGAAATATTCCTAAAAAATGGGATAGCAATTAAAAGTGCATTTCTACACATAAGAGCGAATAGTTGAGACAAAAACAAACATGCTAATATCCTTTTTATAGTGGCTTATATTTTCTTAATAGCTTTATAAGACAGTCGATTCCAAAACTCTCAGGTTCTTGTTATAATCGAGTTAGATTATTAATTAATTACATTATTATTGTTACCATACTTTCCACTCTTATAACAACAGATCAGTCAAATTCAAGTTATGGTAAATATGTCATAATCGTGTTGATCGTGGTATTGAAATCAATTGATTATCTTTAAATGAATGAATAAAGATTTTATGTATTGTATTTTCCAATACAAACAGTAATAAATAACGCAAACGTTCGTCTCAGATATGGTTGAATACATACATAGTTCACGCTTCATTAGTTTGTCTGACAACCGCTCTATTGTTGGATGAAGTTATAACTTTACGTAATACGATAACATTGTTTAAGGTGCGATTTCTCAGGACGCGGCAGATGGACGACCACTGACAAATGTCCCGTGAATCGCACCTTTATTGCAAGTTCCAATATAACATGAGATATTTCGGCTCTGAAACGAAAAGATATTAAGGGATCTTTGAGACGTAAGTATTACATGGATCTATTCTATGCATCTCCATATATGATTCAGATTTTGAGCATGTTAAAAACAATAAGGCAATATGTATGTACATAGTTACATTGAAATTAAAATTCTATAAACACAAACGCTTTTTGATATTCAAATAATAGTTGTTTCGCTTAACTATCATAGAAATCTTCTTTAGAATATTAATGGGAAACGCCTTGGAATTTGTTATGTAAATTCTCACAAATCCAATTGTTATTCCGTTTCGTTCGTTTATAAAAAGTAAACATGATTGACAATAATAACATAATTGCAAACTTGAAAGCAACGTTTTGTTCATCGATTATGCCTACATCTGTTTTGTACAGGGGGTTCGGAAACTCACGGTTAGAATTCGCCTACTTAGCATTGAACTAAGGGCATAATTTCATTAGTCTACTATTCGCTTGTACAGCATGCGGTTGTTGTCTCCGCACACAGCCTAACGATAATGACAGTCGATGTAAAACAAGTGTCATTGTGCTTAGTCGAAGAGTATAATTCGCGGTAAGGAAAAGAACTATCGCCCAACGCATGCCGACTCTAACGACTAATGCAAACGGTTCTCGCATGCGGGGGCATAACATGCGTGAAGAGGAAATCTCTCGCACCACGGAATTAAATTAGATTGTCTTTTTAAACAACTTTATTCAATGTTAAAAATTACGCAAAGTTTTCGCAAAGTTAAAAGCTTGTGCCTTTTACTGAAATAAAAAACTAAAATGTTATTTAACCATAAGTATTATGCTACGTGTAATAGCCGTTAATTCGACTTAACATTCGACTTTTAAATCTTAAAACATTTTGTGTGTTACAAAAATTTCTCGACTCGACATAAAACAATTTGTTTGACTTTCCATTAGCTTTTACAAGCGCTTGCTAATTTACTTAGAAGCAAAATCATTTTTTTAAACAAGTTTCGTGTGTTTGTTTTGTTCGTGCACTTTACTGTATAATTTAAAGTTACGACAATTGTACTATTATGTATTGAACTTTCGATTTAAAAATATGTAACGATTGTAATGGTTGCCATTTAGGGCATTTTTTTACAACGTTTAAAACTTGTTACGTAGTAAAAATGGTATGTTGACCTTTTAAGTATTTCGTACTGATTTTTATGAACAAAACAAAAAAGAAAGAGTAATCGAAAGATTTATATCTTAGTTTGTCTCTTCTTTTAAAACTTCGTTTGGTCTATCCGAAGTGTGATTTGAAAAGTAAAGGGTAGTAAATGATGAAAGGCTTTGTAAGGCAATTAAGAAACAACATAGTGCGTAATCAACATCTACTCAAATAATTATTTCAATCTACGTTTTAAATACAATACGACTAATTAAGATGAGTCCATTTATGAAAGCGACTTGCGAAAGTGAATGCAAATCATATAAAAGTTTTAAACAAAAGCTACTCCAGGTTACTCAGGTAACACGTGATGTTTCGTAACTCTATTCCTAAATCGTTGCGTAAATGTTTTTATTTTTGCTTATGTGATGCTGTAATTAAAAATATAAAATGTCATGTGAAGCCTAAGAATATGCAAACTGGTTCAGATTGATTCTTATGTTACGAGGAAGAACTGTAACTAAGAAAATAATAAAGTTAAATTCAACTAACTTTACCGTTAACTTTGGTAGCTTAAGTTATCTTAAAGCTACAGGCCGTCCATATCCTTATTTACTCGCAGAGAGTAGTAATTCGATATTTGTCTTATATAGGAGTTCAAGTTAAATTCAAACTTATGTTATTGTAATATTACAGTACTAACATAATAAAAACTCTATACCTTTAGTGTCAAAAAAAAAAACAAGATCTGAAATTTTAGACGACATTCAAATATCGAATGTTACATAAAAAGTTACCTTGGTCAGTCTATTGTTTTCGAGCATTGTTCTAGAACTTTCAAATGTCCCATCCAGTGGGTAATCCGAGATGTTCGGTATCGTGGAAGATGTAGGAAGGTTGACATGCGCGTGACAGACCGCGACCGATCTGACGCAGTTGGTGCGAAACCGAACTCAGTCAATGACCGGAAGAGTGTGGATACCCGGCATTATGTAACTATGTAAAATATCTTTTATGTTAGTCACTTTATATACACCTGAAGATTTGAATTCGAATAAAAACCGGATTGCAACTCGTGCGAGAATTCGAACTTGATTTAATATGAGATTGTGTATAATGAATGGTTCACACTTGGACACTACAGTTGGACAGTGGCGAAAGCCAGTCATAGATTGTATGGACTCACTGGCGCCAGTTAGCGGTCATCCTGTGCCAGTTGATTGGCAGTTATTGAGCGCTACTGACAAACTGTATTGGCCAAGTGTAAACCGTGCTTAAATGTTAAATAATGAATAGTCACGGTGACGTTTATACACATATGAATTGTATCGCTTACACACAACATAAATTATATAAGTTTGAACTAAAACTGGACTGCCAGTAGACGCTTTACATGTGATTTGCATTGCTCCACTAAAACACGTTATAAGCCCCCTTTTCTAGAATCTTACAACCGTAGATAAATAAAAATCTCTTTCCCAACACGTAATAGTTGGTTAGTACAAAAAATGGAACAAGGGACAGGAGCGAGTGAGTGAACCGGCGGCGTCGCGCGTCAATCAACCGCATTCCGTCCACCGCCATTACAGTAGTTTCACACGAGGGTAAACAGTGAGATGGAGCTCTAGACAGTGCAGCACAATTCTGTGTCAAATTATCCGCTCAACCTGTTCTACTATTTAGTCTCACAGTGCTGCCCGCGTGTGAAACTAACATTACATTTCCTTCTAAACAACCGCACGGACAGCGCCACTGCTAGGCTATAATCACTTTGATTGTCTACAATCCACAGGTACACTGTCATTTTAATGGACAACATAGCTTCAGAACACGACGGAATATCAAGCGTCTATAAGTAAACTAAGTATTTCACAAAATAACTTTACGTACTATTATAAAATAGAAGTCTCTAGGTCAAGTTACAATGAGATACCATCATACAAATTGAAGATTGGATGAAGACCGTGCAGTCATGTAAATAATTTGCGTGCTAGATTTTTATCAGCTGCGGGATTCTCGGTGAGACGATACGATTACGACACGTGACAGTTTTATGTCACGTCGGGTCACGTCGGTTGTAAATGTTAAGTAATGAGACGTGAGTTTTGAAGTCGTGAATATACTTTGCAAAAAAGATTCTCATAGCTTTTAAACATTAAAAATAAAATTAAACAGAAAAGTAAACTTTGTAACATTGTATGTTGAAACCTAACCACATGTCTTATGTTTCATATTTATAGCCTTTTAGTTTATTTGCACAACTTTCCTACCGGTTCTGTCTTACGCAATTGTCAGGAAAAGATAAATTATTTATCACATCTACATAAAAATTAATTCCCTACGTCTGTCAATGCGTTCCTAAGCTATGTAAGTGATTGTAAAAGATATCTTCATTGCTGGTTGTGTCTAATTATATTTCAATCCCATTTAACTCTTTATGCTTCTGTTAAGTATCTGTGTTGAATCTACCTTCACTTTCACATGGAATCTAAATATCGGAATGTTATCAAAATATTTTTTTTCTCACGAATCTATTGACGAGTTTCATAGACAAAACATTATTATTGTTGTCTTTCTCTCGTCGATCGTGAAAAAAAAACACATCAATTTTTTTCCATAATATTTCTGATAAGAGACATGAAAAGAAATTGCCAATTTAGCAAAAAAGATCACTCAACTAGACATACTTAATGCCGTATTAGTTCATATGATTTTCGCTTTTATGCCGTAGGAATAGTGACTACAATAATCTGGCTATGTTAGATAATGCAGATACATTAGAATTCAGCACTCATCAGTGATCTAAGCACGTCGACCTACATTACGTTTATTTTCACCCAAGTGGCGCGGTAAAGAAATTACCACTTTTTATGAACAAACGAAACGTAATTGCCGGCTGTATTTTGAAAGTCAAGTTCGTATAAAATTATCAACTTTTATTAGAATTCTTGTACGTCTATTTTATTGGATGAATCACATGATACTAATATTTTTAATTGTCCTTGCACCTAATCATTGTTAATCTTATCACAGTAATAGTCTCTAAGGGTATATCTTTATGAAAACTAAAATGATATATGGATGAACTGGTTCCACTTCAATCGATGGGAAGAAATACAGAGATGTGAAATCTTTGTGAAGAGCTTCTAATCTTATTATTTGGGTACTTTAAGGCTGTGAACCCTTTCATAAAACACCAAATCCACGAGACTCCTATTCTCCACTCATAACATACAAGAATATATCCTTCCCATATAAAAGTAACAGCCCATGAGTTATTAAAACTGAATAATATGACTTGTTTCATAATACTCATGGGACAATAACAATAATTTGAAGTTCTCCCATCAAGTAAGACCGGATCTTGTTGTAAGTAATAATTAACGCAATATACTAGTGCGTGGGATAGAACACCATTTGATGTAGCGGCGACTTACATCTAAGTCACTTACAACACAACAGTTTATGGTCCAGACCTTTAGTGGATATGGTAATGTGGGTTGGAATCTTGATCTAAACTGCTGGACATTAAGTATGATTAAATTAATCATACTACTCGTAATATTATAAATGCGAAAGTTTAGATGGATGGATGGATGTTTGTTAGAGTTTGTAGCCTAAACGGCTGAACGGATTTCGATGAAATTTGGTATAGATGTAGAGGATAGTCTGGAAGAACACATAGGCTACTCACTTTTTTTTTTTTTAATTCCACGCGGACGGAGTCGCGGGCGAAAGCTAGTGCATTAATATTACATGGGCAGAATGTAACGAGTTTTAAAGTTAAGGTAATTGATTCACACATCTCATAAGACCAGACTTCAATCTACGTTGCACTTTACCGATACAGAAGTTAGATTTAATAGTAGACCAAAAAAGAAAGTTGAAGTTTCAATGAAATCTGACGTAAATATTCTTTAGATAACATTAATTCGACCCCTTCAATTCCTGTTAAGCGTTAGCCTTTTTGTATCTAGTCCATACCTGTGAGTACTTGTGTTACGGGTACACAATAACCTTCTTTATTAAAACTGAAACCGGTCGAAACCCGACTACATTTGTCAAGGGCGCATTCTACAATGAACATACCCGTGAGTATTTTACGCAGCAGTAATTTTCTTTGAATCTTTTGTTTTTCATTTATCTCTCATTAAATTGTAAGAGGCAGGAAAAATAAGAGACGCTTGCAATAGGTCGTTATTAAAGGTGATTAAAGTAAGATAAGATACGTAACTCCGGACATATGGTTAACTCTCGCCCTAGGCTTTGTTTGTGTAGGTGTTCAAATATGTCTACTACAATGGTGCAACACCATGTCTTTCATCTTTGTTATCTGGAACTCTTACGTAACTATCTTGGGCGTTTGATGTTAATAATAGGTAATCTATTTCAACATCCTTATAAAAACTCTTTGTAGAAACAGTACATGCTTTTAAAAGTATCTTTATAGAACTAGCGACTACGTTCACACAGAAAGGGTTTGAATTATTAATTTTGTTCTGTGCAGTCTTTTTAGGAACACACAAATTTTCAAAGTAATCAGAAATCATGGCAGACATAAAAACTGTACAGAAAGATTCCGTTACGTTGATAAACAAACGTATACATGAAAACTTGATAAAACCATGTTAATAAATTAAAATTTACGAACATACTGGGATAGCTATTGTAATCCTAGATTCCTTATTCCATCTTGACTCTTGAACAAAAAGCAATCTGTACATTTAAGTAGCTTTTTAGGACATAAACGTAAGTCAAGGTTAGCAATAAAAACATCCAGTCATGGTCCGTTAGTTGTAATCAAATGATCTTACAAATGATGAGTAGACACTTTCGAACCATTATAGTTGGTGCAACGTGTCGGATGCTGGTTATTAAAAAAACATAAGATAAAAATAACGAAATGATGCTAGACTACGTACAAATGTGCTTTAATAAGCATTTATATAATTTGAGATTCGACACACCCTGGGGACAAGATTTTCAATGGGTCTTTTTTTCTGGAAACACCGTTCCACGAGTTTACTGAACTTGGTGTCTTCTTCCATTGACATGAGAAAGTATCTTATTAACCTGTGAAAGGTTCAACTAAAAGTTGCCTTGATGTGACAAACTGAAACAAAGCAAACTCTAACTCGACAACACGATTTCACAAATATTACAAAATCCACGTTTCGCGGTATTCATGTAGCGAATTCTTAATGCAAATTGAAATTTTTTAAATCTTTAAAAATGGCGATAAAACAAATGAATGTTGTGTTAGATGCAGTTATGAAAAACAAATGAATAGAAATTATTAACAGTTCTGAAAAATCGCATAATCGAACAAATCAATAATTAAAATAAACAGGTTTCAAAATTAATTTTCCTTAAACCGTTGCTTAGCAATTAGCTTCTTTGGGTTATTCTTTAAAAAGATTTTGTTATGAATTATGGCGGTGTCCATACAACGCACCACAACATTCGAATAATTTTTTTTTAAACAATACAAAACATTTTAATACTTAAAACGAAAAAGAATAACATAAGAATGGTTCAGAATGTTTTTGCGCTTGGTGTTGGTTGGTTTGTATTATTTGAATTATTTCATCATTTGAATTAAAATTTATTTTATATTCTTGAGCTTGTATCCTTGTCTTTTTGTCAACAATATCACTTTATAACACCAAAGTTACTGTCGTACCTTCAAAGCTGTTAAATTTTACCATTTTTCAGAAAGTAGGAAGTTAATAATCTCTTACAGGTTCATGAAAAACTTATTAATCTTTGATAATCAATAATTATATCCTTGACAGGGTTTCTGAGCGTACCTTTCGAAGCGAACCGATTTGCGCCCTTCTTATCGCTGAGGGTTCAAAATTCTGACCAAACCGGGACAGTCTGCGGTTCAGACTTCAAAACATACACTTGGCAATCGCTTTCTGAAGCACGGAAGGAAGACCCAGATATAACAATTGTGCACAATGGAACATGTAAAAAAGTGTGTCAGGACGACAAACCTATATGTGCTACGGACAACAAAACATATCGAAATATTTGCTATTTGAATTTGGAAAGATTGAAACATCTGGATTTATTTGCGGTCCATTCAGGAGCCTGTAGATTGAAGCTATCTTCTTTTATCAAGTTTCCCAAGAAGCCTCTCGCTTTGAGCAAAAAGAAAAGGATTTCTCTTTCTTATAAAGATAAAAAAAGTATGAACTATGATGAATGGCTATTTCACGGATAAGAAACAAACCTTATTAATTTAATTTTAAATTACGTATTTACCATATTAGTTATTAAATGAATATAGATTTTACAGGTGAAGATGAATAAAAGGGCATAGTCTAGACTAATATTATATTTTATACTAAGCAGAAAACATGAATAGTACGGAAAATATAATTGTGTTCTCTCATAGAAAAAAAATGTTCAAAATCATTTACTCATAGTTACTTGTAATATTAATACACTGTTACAATTTTCAATATTCTTACTTAATGATTGCGCTGTCATAGGCTCGGTGAATTAGAAGACCAAAATAGTAGTCATTAATCTTGTATGTATAATGTACAATATATGCCAAGGCTGTTAGTACACTGTAATATAAATTGACAAATCACGCTCTCAGATATTTACTCAAAGTAACAAAGTTAACTTTGTCAATCGATTACATTTTAACGATTCCGCTGTATGAGTTACCATTTATAATATAGAATAGAAATCTTACTTCTTACTAATATTATAAATGCGAAAGTTTAGATGGATGGATGGATGTTTGTTAGAGTTTGTAGCCTAAACGGCTGAACGGATCTCCATGAAATTCGGCACAGATGTAGAGCATGGTCTGGAAGAACACATACTTTTTATCCCGGAAATAGTTACGGTTCCCGTAGGATACATTAATTTTGTTTTTTAATGTTTGCTCGATAATTCTGCAACGGATCAACATATCTTATTGAAATTTGGCACAGATATAAAAAAAAGTCTGGAGCACACATGAGATAAGGTCCATCGCCGAAAAATGGAAGGTTCCCGAGGAATGCGTAGCTTTTTGTTATTTTAGTTCGTATGTTTTCTGATACCACGTGGACGAAGTCGCGGGCAACAGCTAGTTCATAAATAAAACCGAAAATGTTAAAAAAACATCACATCATTGCCAAAAATGGAGCTGGTATTTTATTTCCTTTTCCTATCCTTCTCGCACTAAATATTACAATTTTATTGAAGATGAGCTGTTGCCCCCAAACTTCGTTAGCGCAAATTTGGACCACCTGTTACGCCATTTTGACAGCGCGGAATTTAAAAAAAAGCCTATAACACGGCCGTCTATGTCAGCTATCCTTCAGTGAAAGTCCGGTCGAAATCGGCCCAGCCGTTTCGGAGATTACTTGGAACAAACGCGGCTTGCGGACAGTGAGACAGACAAAAAATTTTAAATGCAATTTTCATTATTAGCAACGCAAACACATCTTCCCGAAATCTGGAAATTTTCTTTTGATATTACAAACGGATACTCCAATTTATTATATGTATAGATAGATATAGATATTTTGAATTTACAAAATTGCTTACATTTAACTACTGAACAATAGCAGCACAAATATGCTGAAAACAGATTTGTACAGTCATAAAATAATCTATATCAAAGTAAATATTGCTTTAAATTTAAAAATAAAACAATCATAAAACAGAAAGTAAAAACGGTAATAAAAAATAAAATGGTAATTATAACTTTAGTAGCATTATTTCGTTACATAGTAACCTGATTATATTTTACGATTTCTCAGAAAAGCACCGAAAGGCCCTAAATGAAAGGTTATTACAGTAATGAGACCATAATATGTATGAACGGTTATGATTGCGTAATAGAGGTATAGGGAAAAATATAAATAAAAACTGTCTTATTGAACGTTGCCTTATTCGACTTGCAATTTTTTTAACAATTCTCAGCTATCGCTAAAAAACGGCAACTTATCTCATAAAGCTATAATAAAATGCATTAAAGTTTTTCTACATTGATTACGTCATAGAGTGAAGTTTATTTGAATTAATAATTAATTTATGAATTATTGATGACTTTACATGTTTTAAATGAAATTTTATTTAAAGATATGTAAATTCATCGATAATTAATTAAAATCTTTCGAAGTTAAATAATAAAACAGAAAAAAGAAACCCAACTGTTTTATTAGTCGTAAAATTCCTAATTTAAAAAGGAAAATTTTTGTTTGTATTTGGTCCGCTTTAACCAGTGCTTGGATGGATGAAACAAAAGTGGCTGTACGGAATTAGATACCTCTGCGTTTTGCGTTTGAAGTTTATTAAAACAGCACCGAACGCATTCTCCCGCCAACATTATGTGATAATTATCGAATTCTCTCGAACATTTTTGCCAACATTCTTCACAACCCCGCAGTCTTATTCGTAGATTATTTTTGTCAATTCTTAATATTATATTTACGTTCTCCTTTTTATCAATGCGTTTTGTTTCATTTTTATCTTCAGTGCGTTTGAGATTACTTTTTCCTTGAGGACGATCATTTTTGTCAATGACCAAGTAGCAGGGACCGTCATGAAGGACGTGCAAGTCGCCCACCTCTGCTGCAACTAATTTCATGTGACACACAGTCGGATAGGTTTTCCCATCAGTGGCACAGACTGCTGTACGCAGTGGACAATAGAGCGCAGAGGCTTGTGAATAAATAACGATTATTATAGCGTATGTATCTGAAAAAGAAAATCTCTTCAATTAAGTAAATACTTAAATCAAAATTAATTGTATATTTGTTATCCGTATGTCCATTTGGACGTAAGTTTAGTCGACTAGCAGAAGGTGGCGTATCACAGGCAGGCTCTTATGTATGTCTGAGGCCAAGATTTACTTTGGGTCAATACGTCAGCAATGTAACAACAGGATAATCGCTTGTCACAAATGGATCAAAACGTTGAAGGCGTACTTCATAGTGAACTTGACTCAAAAAATACAATAAATCGGCCCACAACTCTGAGAAACACTTTCATATTTTTCGAAACATGATTTCAATATTACGGTTTACTTACATAATATCATACCTAAAAATAAATTGTCGAAATACTACTTTTAACGACGATAAAACATTGAACCACAGAAAGGGGTCCGATAAGTCGCAATAGTTTTAAGTTTTACACCACTTTTTTGGATTTTTTAAGGTTTGATTAAAACGAGTACTTGAAATATTAACGTCTACTATAGTTGGTAGTTGTTTAAAGATGATGAAAAAGTAATTTGGCTTATCAAGGCTAATTATAAATTGAGTAGTAATCGATATGTATCAATTATGCGGAATTACTTTCTTTATCCATGCCCACGACCGAGACGGATTGCGTCAGCCGAAAATAAATACATAATATTGATGCCGATGAAGGTTATATTTTATTTCGGTTGAAACTTGAGCTTTTTGAAACAGTAACCACAACAAAATACTTTGTAGGATTAGACTCTATTATTTTTTAATTCCTCAACAAATGCTTCTTTGAACGATATATTGACGACGATGATAAAAAAATGAACGATGCGTAATTTTAAAATTAGTTTTTTTTATTTTTGTTACTTGTACCAGCATGTTTTTTATACGGGACTTATCAAGCCGTATTAGCTTATAACTTGTAAATAATATAAATAAGGGTTATATGGGATAAACATTTAAATACAAGAATTTTTAACGAAACGGAGTTTAAAAAGTAAACTCCTAATCGATCTGAAGTTGATAACTCATTGTAATTTTGCAACTTTTCTCTAATGTTATTATCTTTTTTATTGTGTTCATTGAATTAACTTATGGATCTCGAATATCACGTGCTGACCACCTGACGATTAAGCGTGATGCCAAAAAATATGTTAGTGAAGCCTAGTTAGTGCAATGAGCCAGGTCTAGATAACAAAAGTGAATCTAAATATCATTTTTGCCCTCTATCAACTATAAAATAGTGCCACAAGATCTATTTCGGACTGATTTTATATATCTGACAAAATTAACTGCGTTGGTAGTTGATCGCAGGGTAAATTCTATTTCTAAAGAATAGGTTTGTACAATTAATGTGACCGCAAGCGAAAAGTTTTTCAAGGTTCCTTCAAGTTTTCACTACCTCTCATATTTCTCTTATTATAATAGAACCGTGAGAATTACTTTTTGTTTAATATTACAAAATCATTTTCTAATTTCAAAACGTATTTACAATAACAATATAACATTTCGTATTTTTTAAACGTCAAAAAAACTTCCGATCTCATTATAATAATTTAGTAGAGAAGAATGAGGTGAGGAAATTAAAACTAGCGTGAAGTTTCATTGTAATCTGTACCTATTCTATTGCAAATTGAATAAAAAAATGCAAGTGATAATATTCTTTGTTCGTTCATTAGACACGGCGATATTTCATCGCAGAGTAAATAGCTTCTGACATGCGCTTTTGGTAAATAATTCTTTAGTATTCCACTAGCAAAGAGAATATAGTTGTTTAGAAAAATATTAAAATTCAACCTGAGATTTGAAACAAATGCTTTAGTTCAATTATAAAATCAATAAGAACTGTGTCTTTTAAGAAAGCATATCTTCAATTCGATTACCGAAGAGAGGATTAAAATTATTGGACCCGCAATTATTTTAACGATTACAAAAGTATAAAGAAAAGAACATAGTATTTCGATTATCGTTCCGAACACTGTTTTTATATTTTACTTTGACTTCGACATTCTGAGCGAAATTTTGTAACGCAGATAAGGTCGAACTTTTAATCTTTGTCTTACATAAGATTTTAAAGGTCAGGTTATCGTTCTGCAATATGCACTTTTTACTTTAATCTTCCTTGAAAGTGTTGTTGTTGTTGATAATTACATTTACCTAATAATGTATGGATAAAAGCCTGACTTATCTATGGTTAATATCAATAATAAGGCAAAGTTTGCCTGCATTTCAGGCCTAGAGCTATAGAAATTATTATTATATATTTCTTCATAATTGATAACAGTTCAGGTCAATTGGTTTTCACTGATGTTTCACCGTAATCAGCTGCGGGCGTTTATCGTGACGTTGCGTTGGAAAGGGAGCTGAGATAATTCGGTCACGATTCAGTTTCGATGTTCGTAAATGTTAACGAGCGCTCGACGAAAGTGAACCGGCATTGTTCAAGGAACAGGTGGTTACAATGGTATGGGTGCGCCTTTACACCTACGGTAAAACTAGTTTCACAATAAACTATGGTGAGAGTCGCCCTTATACGCCCTTATAAGCGACGTAGGTGTGTAGTTTGCAATCGTTTTCATGTCTATTGTAGTCTAATGAGTTACGATATTAAAAAAATGTTTTAAAATTAGCTACACAAATTAAACATAAATACTGACAGCTGCTTGAAGTATCATATTGCGTTCGAAACGTTGCATGAATATTTTTTTACAATAATAGTCATCTCGTCCGTAAAATCTGCTCTCCCTTTCCACCTTTTCCTTATAGGAGGGAAAGAGATAAAACTTAGGCCTCTGACACACACACACACACATCAGACGAAACGCAGGCTTCCACTTCATACCTGTCTTCTGTGTGGTCGTGGTATTGTACCGACAAGCTGGTCGTGCTGCAGTTGGCGTCTACCACTGGTCTACTTTACCCTTACGTATAAAAGATGTCTTAAAAATCTGTTCGGTTATGTTAAACTCTTACTTATAAAGGTTAAAAGGCTATTATTTTTATTACAATAATCTTCGAATATATGATATCTGACTAAATGTATTACGTGTTGTCTGATTCGACGTCAGTGTCGCGTGCGCACCGCATGATTGCAAAAAGAAGCCGTAAAAATTTGTAATCGTGCGTATAATCGCATCTCGCAACACGTTAAATAATATTTGTTTTGTATAATGTAACATAATAAAAGGTAGATGTAATACTTTAAACTCAATATTGGAAACATTTTTTGCACCAAATGTTATAAAATCATTCGTGATCTATCTATACAGATAATAAAATTGGAGTGTCTGTTTGTAATATCAAAAGAAAAGTTCCAGATTTCGGGAAGATGATGTATTTGCGTTGCTGATAACGAAAATCGCGTTTAAATTTTTTTGTCTGTCTGTCTGTCCACAAGCCGCGTTTTTTCAGGTTAATTTCCGAAACGGCTGGACTGATTTCGACCGGACTTTTACTGAAGGATAGCTGACATATACAGGCATATTCTAGGCTATTTTTTTATCTTAATATTGTGTGGACGAAGTCGCAGGCAACAGCTAGTGTCGAATAAAATCAACACCGAAATTTAAACATTAAATAAATTTATTTGTAAATACGATGTTTGTTAATTTAAATGCTAATTTATTACGCCTTGTAAATAAGCTGGTTAGCTAATGAGTGATAGTAAATGCTAATACGTATAAATTAGCGAAATCACAAGAATTATTCATTTATACCAGACTCGCGGCAATTTGGACCCGGTCTAATCCGGCACTCCTTGTAATCCAACATCTTCATTTTGCTTCATAAATCGAATGATTCCTAATTGTGATTTTTATGCGTAGTTTTCAGACGTTTTAATACCGATGTCCATAATATTGTTTTTACACAATTATTTGCTAATTTAAACATATAAGTCTGTTTAACTCTACTTATTTTATATTTTTGGGAAGCAGATAGTGTAAAAGACTTGACTGAAATATTATAACCTAACTTTCACTGTGATGTCGACGTATAGATAATAGAATATATAGGTTTTGTGTACCATTAAGTTTCACCAGGCTGACATCAGAAGATGCGTCTAATGTACGGCTAATTTCTAAAAGCTCTTCATAGCACTGTAAAAGCCGACAGCCATTCAGCCTCGAAAGCCGTCTAAAGTGCCTCTAAAACGGTACCTACGCATTGTGCTGGAGTTAATTGAAGATCTTTGAAAGGAAATTTCAAGTCCTTTATCTTTGTAACACTTTAATAGCAACAATATAACGTCATATCAAATCTTATCAAGTATTTTTTATTAACTGCTTTACTTATAGTCGTTAAGAAGCCACTTGGGAAGTCTGTTAACATAATTTTAGTGTGAGAAATCTAACTAAGCAACTGTTTTAGTAACCCTTACTCTGAGTGTGATTGATGTTAATTGTTTGGAAAAGCGAATGATCTGTTTGAATGATGAAATGAATGAAATTATCGAGATTGCAGATTAACATAATTTAACATTATATCTAAAGTAAATGTTCGATATTCATCAATCGTTAGTGTGTGTCATCGCAAATACGCATTGCCTATCGTCGTTTATCTTATCCATTGTCGAATAAAAAAAAAGATTTATTGACTTATTGTAATGCCGATAAAAACTCAACACTTTCATTTTCCCTTGCGAGGAACTTGTTACTAACAATCAATTATCGATCAAAAGTTGTTCCTTTCGCTTTTTGCTTTCATAAAGCCGCCGTGAAGTCTAAATATAGAAGAGACACGATTGTCTAGACTCGACAGTTCTTTGACCAGGCCCTAAAACAGCGAGGAAAGTTGAAATGAAACATGTTTAACACGATTTCCAGTTCAAACTCCAATAAGTTCATAATTTTATATACTTTCATTGCTTAAAGAGTAAAAGTTAATAACTTAAACTTGAAAAATTCAATTTTGATCAAGTAAAATAAATATGAACAGATCTAAAGATGCACATAATATGATGTTTGCATATACTTTGACAATTTATGCAATTTTTATTATTGATGACGACAATATAGGTAAAAGAAAAACACATAATTTTGGTATTTCAAACGTATATACAGATATCGATGTCTGTTTAAAGAATATGATAGAAATCTAGACATGAGAATTAGTGTTAAAAATGCATTTACGAAGCCGTGCTCTAAAAGCGGAAAATATGTTTCGCATTCGCCAGTTGCGATGCGCTCACATTATATTTTAATGAAATATCATAGAAAGGTGGCTTTCTCCGTGTCGACTCGAAATCAGAGAGATTGAAAATACAAAATCTTACTAAAAAGTGACGTATCAAACGGCTGGCTTTTTACTAACAATATAATTAGATGAACATTCTAGAACGCGGTTTACATGCTGCTTTTAAAATTATATGCAAATGCGTGATAATTATTACATGCAAATTAGCACTATACAGTCTTTATTTTCACTCTGTTAATACATTTTGTCTAAAGCAATTATTATATTTGGGTGTTGGTGTACGAAAACGTGCAAGACATCAAAAATACATGTCAATCTTCTGATCCAGCCCCTCCAAGGGCATTGTAATTTGCTACATAAACAATTATTTCAAAGTTAAACATATAAAAAAATTGCATGTTAATTTATGTGGGGTCACCATATATTATAAATTAAATTCTGCATAGTTATATAATTAAAGCATTCATTTCAATGTCAAACGGTCTATTGAATCTTGTATAAAAATAATAAAACACGGCCTTAATTTGTTGTAATGTTTCAAATGATCTTACAGTCGCTTACATAATGACTATCTGTCTTGTTTGTAAATACTTCAATACATTACACTCGACGTAAGTCACGTAATGAACGAAAACCAGATCACCTTACAGATGAGCGTGAATAGAAGGGAAAAAACCATCTAGTGCGTGTCGCCTTGCGATGTTTTTTGGCTGCAAAGTAACCGAAGTTTCAACTTATACGGACCCATATCTATACTAAAGATATAAAAAGGCAAAATTGGATTTTTGTATGTATTGACATAACTCAAAAATACCTGGACCGATTTTAAAAATTCTTGCACCATTAAAAAGCCACTTTATCAGTTAGTAACATAAGCTACATTTTTATTATTTTTTTAAATTTAACGCGGACAAAGTCGCGAGCAACATCTAGTTTATAAAACATCTTACTAATATTAACTTCGGTGTGGAGATTGAATAGCTAAGAGTATTTTAGACTTTAACTTTTTTAAATCGTATAAAAATTGTAGTTAAGTAAGCCGACATCGTGGCGACACTCTCTAACTATGTAGTTAAAATGCAAATATACAAAAGACTTGATTATTTCCGGCACATTACTTTGCACATTCAATGGAGCCTACACAAATGTAAAGTGGCGAAAATAGCCTTGAAAACGTTCGACCTTTTTCTCAAGTGGGACAAAAACATCCGAGGCTCGGTGGCCTAAGCTTTAGTATTCCTAACGTGCAGTCTTCGGACTTGGAAATATTTTGCCGGAGAAAGTTGAACTAGGCGTATTAGTCTCCTGTTCTTCATTTGCATAAATCATGACTCGAGTTATGATAATTTACGCCATTATTTCTCATCCCTCGGGTCAGGAAAAGCTGAAATTATAGACTTCAGATGCCTAGTCTGTTTACTATTTATAAAATGGCGGACAAGTATCGATGAAATAATTGAATAAGTCGCTAGTTTTACGGCTAAAAAGAATCAGTCAAATAATATTACATGCCTCATTATTTTTTTACAACTTGTTGAATGTTTTTTATGCCTATTTTTTAATTAAATTTAAACAGAAAGACTTGTTAAATGAATGAATAATTAATCAGAAACTGATTCGAAATTAACGTCGGTATTTTCTCCATCTAAATAAATATATTCGAAATAGATAATAGATTCGAAACGATTCAATAACTGATGTTCGTGACTATCGTATCTAACTCGTAAACATTTGGCGTGGGTAGCGACAGCTTCGACGTTTTGTAAAACGTTGTTTCAATATCGTCCTAATTTATTTCAGTTCAAACATTGATTCACTGCCTTACAATGTCATAACGATGTTCGTCCCACTGCCCGTAGACTGGTGGAGATTATTTCTATAACTAGCTTTCGCCCGCGACTCCGTCCGCGTGGAATTAAAAAACAAAACTGAGTAGCCTATATGTTCTTACAGACTATCATCTACGTCTACGCCAAATTTCATTGAAATCCGTTCAGCCGTTTAGGCTACAAACTCTAACAAACAACCATCCATCCATCCATTCATCTAAACTTTCGCATTTATAATATTAGTATGAATAATAATGGCCACATTTAACTTTATCAGTGCAATATATTCCAAGCACAAATACAATTAATTAAGTCAGTAGGATTTATTTAATGTTTCCTTTACTATAATTTTAGATAATAATTTCTTTATTCACAAAAGTCTTTAAAAGTTATAATTACGTTGAATTTTATAGACCTTAAAGAAAAGACAAATCACCTAGTCAAATAAGACAACAAAATAAACATTTTAATTAATAACAATAGCACAGAAGAACTGCGATATCAACTGATAATGCATTATTGCATCGTCCAATCCGCAGTTTATAAAGATCATCTCAGTAAATAATTTCCCTTTCGCACGACGAACTAGAAACAAGCGAACAAATTGTTCACCTTTCAAATACAAGTGGATTTATCGCGTCGTGTTTGAACGGAGAGATATACGGAACGAACGAGGAAACCTTTTGTGGGCATAGATCAGGCTTGCGGACGGTTTCCACTGATTAATTTTATTCAACTACCTTAGTAGATATCGGATTAATAAATGTACTTGTACTAAGATAATGATCAGTATACACTAATGCCAATGCAGTAATAATTTAAAGACGAAAGTTCTTTACCAAACAAAGTTATTTAGGATGACCGTTTGGTAGTTAAAGTGTAAGTTTGTGGTATGGCTTGATATTACATTTCATTTATCTCACAACTATCTGTTTCTCGCGACTTCGCCCGCGTTAAAAAAAATATAGCCTATGTTACTCACAGATAAATTATCTTTCTAACGGTGAAAGAATTTTTAAAATCGGCCCAATAGTTTTTGAGTTATTTCAATACATACGAAAAAAACAAAGTTTTCCTCTTTATAATATTAGTATAGATAACGTTATGAAGCCGTATTGCTCAATAAAAAGTTGTTAGTTACAATGTTTTGCCAATAAAAACAGCAGATTTGACTTCACTATTATAACAGTTACTAAGTTAAACCAAACAGTAATCAGTGTTATATTTATCGATAGTTATAATCAACTTTTTAACAAGCAACATAATGAGAAGATTGGATATCTCGACAAACAGATTTATGAACATCGATTGTGTTGTAGCAATAGGGCTACCAACTGTTCAGGTTTGACTAGAATTTTGCGAATCAAGTCTTTGGGTGTGAATTCAACCAATAGATGTCGTAATTATCGTCTTTTGTCATTTGACGTCAGTTTTTTCTTTGTCCGACTGAGGGTTGAGAAGTCATAAGATCGTCGTGTGTTTTTCGCTACAAGTGTTCGTGGACGGGTTTACATTTACTGTAAGGTGCCAGCCCTAGGTAGCAATAGTTATCAGTGGCAGCCTTTAAGGAAGTGTTGGCTCTATAGATAACTGGATTTACATTTCGTTACGCACTAACTAAAACCACTAAAGGAAGTTCATTCTAGCCCTTACGTTTACTGAAATATACGAAGTTTTGTTATATAACACTTTCTTTTCTATTATAGAACGAACAATTTACATACAATTATGTCCATATATTTGTACTGTCTAAAGAGATATAACGTTTGTGATTTCTGAGAATTTTAAGAATTAAATGTCTTATTAAATAAAACTAATAATAAAAAAGACCGATAACCTTTTTCCATAGTCGTGTAAATAATATCTACAATGTAACAACATAGGTGTGGTAAATTAAGGTGCTATGTTGCGCAAAATCACAGTTGCACATAAGGCACTTGCAAGCATTCGCGAGAGAAAACTTTGGGACTATACGTGCCATGAGAAATATTTGTGGTGTTCACATTACTGCAACTTATATCGCCGTTATAAAATGCATGGTTATTTTTATTCGTTTTAATATAGAAATCGATACCATATTTGTTGTCATCAAAATACGGTGCTAACTTATATACTTCAGGTGTAAATAAATTAGAAATGCTTAATCTCAATCAAGAATCGATAAAATGTTTCGCATTTAATCTATCAAGTATGGAAAACTTGATATCTGGAAGGAAGTTTATTTTATATTGAAATGAAGGAAATGTAATAGGTAAAGTTCGCATATTAGTTAAATAAGTTTTCATAAAAATAGCATGTTGTAAAACCACCTCATAAAAATGAAACAGCGGTAAAAGATGTAAGAAGCAAAACATGACCACAGACTGTTACGCGGTGATATCATCAGAGTCCATAAATTGACAGTATACCAAATGAAATCAATCATATATAGACAACTTATTCGTAATTTTCGGAACTAGTACGCGTACATCCGATCGCCGTTCGCCAAAATTCAATATGGGCAATGGAACCGTGCTAATTGCGTAAGGAGATTCGTGCAAAAAGTATCCACTCAACCTTTTGAAATTACAATAATCATTAACTTGACACGACACTTCGTAAATGCTACTTGTTAAGTGTAATTAAGTTTTCTTTTACATAAGTATTTTTAGTAGGCATTCTTCAATTGTTTTTATCTTTTAAATATTTTTATCGATTGATTAGGATTTAACTGTTTCCGATAGATAAATGACAAGGATCTGCTATTGTTAATGTGAAGTTTGATCATTTTGCACTTTGAACGATAGCGTAATTTATTTGTATGATAAAACAAGGATGAAAAATTTGTATTGGAAATTTTAAAGCATATTTCATTAATGTTAGATTATTTATCAGTTTATTTTTTTCCTTTTGATTAACATTTAATTAATTATCATACTTACGTAATACAGTACACATAAGAGTGGATAACTCTTTAAAGGTAAGTGCACATGTTGAAGATAAAACAAAAACGTAAACTGGTCATTAAACCAGTCTTAAATACTTTACAGTAATACAATGATATTTAATGGAGTTTAAGTTATCAAGTACCTAAATTAAGATTGAAATCGTAAAAAAGTTAACGAATAAAATAAATAAAAATTGGTCATTGCAATACACAAATAACCATAAACTCTCAGATTCATTTTCCTTGTTTGTTCATAAATATACAAGACAACTGTCCCTTCTCCTTAGGTTTATTTAAGACATGATTGACAAGGATTATTAAGTAATCCAATGGTAACTAAGAACTTCAGTACGAGCATACATTAGGCAACCTTTTACTTTTTTTTACCTTATAAAATTGTAAGAAGTTATGTGAAAAGTGAGCGTAGCACTTCCACAAAGACCGGGAACGCATCTATAGTTCCTTTGGTAATCCGTATATCCATGGACGCGTTGATTATTTCGGTGTGCTCAGCTCGTATGCCCCCTTCTATACTAATATTATAAAGAGGAAAGATGTTTTTTGTATGTATTGAAATAACTAACACTACTGGGCCGATTTTCAAAATTCTTTCACCGTTAGAAAGGTACTTTATCCGTGAGTGACATAACCTATTTTTTCTTTAATTTCACTAGCAACAGCTAGTCTCTTGTAAAAACATGTACTACATCTAGATCACAAGAAGGCTTGTTATAGTTTTACTTTTCAACAACTTTCTACTAACAATTGACCTGCGTGTTTGTTGATCTCTTGTTGGCTGCATTTCAATGATAGCGTTCGAACATTTCGATTCACCTTTCCCTTCCGTCATCCTTAGACTTGGCGAGCGAATAAATTATCATTTTCTTGTATCTTAAATTATTCCAAAGGTTACACGTCGAATTCTAACAATTGCCAATATTTTCCCTTGATCGTTATGATTCTAAACACGAACGACTTAGTTTCTAAACTGTAATTCCAGAAATGATCTAAATTATAAATGTTTTTGATGTTTCAAATAATTTGATCAATGTTAAAAATACTTCTAATAATTTATGCTGATAGCTACCATATTGATTTTATGAAATGTTATATGTCTTATTCAAATAAAGCGTTCGTCCCTGAAGAAAATTCCAGTAAATAATGTGCCTTTCTATACTATTATAATAAAGCGTAAACACACACATCTTTGTTGCCTAAAATGTCAGCAATTACAGCATATTTTTGAATAATTCTTTTTGTAATAAAAAGCCCTACACTTGCGTCATGCTTTAGGCTACATATTTTCACGCCATTAAACATAGGGGGTTAATATTTTGGATAAAATCCCTAATGTGGGAAAGAGACCATAAGTTGCTGCCAACATCAAGAAAGCAAAATTGCCATAGTAAGGTAATTGGTATTTTGGCATTTGCAATTGATTGTTTGACACATGTAAACAATAAAATAAAATTTTCATAATTTTATGCGGATGAAGTCGCAGGGGAACAGCTAGTATTAAATAAAATTGAGTTTATTTGAAATTATAACCATTAATTAAAATGCCGCGGTCGCAATCCATGTCGGAGCCTTCACCTTATTTTAGTTTTATAAATGCAAATAAAGAAACAGTTCTGTTAAAAATATTTTTTAAAATGCTGTTTTTGTCATCATTATTTTATGAGACAATTCTAGCATGATTTTCATAGATTTATAGAATCTAAATCGATGCATTCACATTTCAACTCATTTCTTCTAAAACATTCAATATCTTTTTTCAAATCGGTCTAAAAACTTTGGTAAACCAACACATAAATGGAACGTATTTATGTCCACTTATAATAAAAGTAATTCCTTTTAAGACGAAAACTTATCTCTACTATGTATATCAAATGTGAATGTAAACAAAATATATACGGAAATAATACGAGAAATACTACATTCTAGTGACATATTGGGCACGTGAGCACGTTTTATATAACACTAATGGAATGCAAGACATTTTTTGTGGTCTAGTCAACGCCATATTGAGGTTCTTTTTATGTTACTTAAAAAAGCTGCATGCGCACCTTAAGAAAGTCGATACAGAAATATGTAACTGCGACAAAAAATATCATCACAGACGTAACATTACCCGGCTCGAAGGACCAGAAAGGGCTGTCTCATAACTTTTTTATGTTGATATCGAAAACAATGTCATAAGACTGTTCCAATGGTGGACGAGCTGTATTTTTGTTATGGTATTGCAGCTTGTTCAAATAAATTCATTCATTACATACACTTAAGGCCATTCACACCGGGCCATTTAGAACGAACGGCAAGGCAAACTGAACGCAAGAAAGCAAACATGACAACAGCCTTGACCAAGTTTGTTAATTGTTTTTGTAGAAATATTCATATGTGTTATCTATAACGTGCGTTGTATTACAAAATTGTTATTAAAGTGATAGGAACGTATAGAATTACGCTATAACTATGCTAAAACATACTTGGAACGGAGATAACAAATATTTTTTAACTGTTAAGCTTTGAGAATATACGATCTCAATTTTTCTTTGTTTTTTTTCAGGTGGGTTCTGCTTTTCCAAACACGTAAAAATAACAGCAAGGGAGGTAAGAGTTGATATTTAGACGATTTTCTATTGTATATATTTCTACTTATAAATTTTTTACACACTTTTGTCACACACCAATGCAATACTGCTATTTTTATAAGTACTTATGAAGAATCAAAATAGATAGTTAGTATTTACCAGTACCAGCATTGATAAATGCAGTACCAGAATTAGGGTACGGCGAGATGGAGTGGCTACCCAGGGCGCCCTTTATGCCATTTTTCGTATGGGCTTGTATTGCAGTTATGAAGCGCCGTAAAATCTCACCCAGAGTAGCGATAACGCTAAAACCGGCCTTAGATAAATGATCATTACATAAACAGTAGCAATAGCAATAGATTTATGACTTGTCTGTCTGCGAATATGTTTAATTTAATTAGACGAGAGAACAGCGGGTTCCGTTGGTTACAGCGAATGACCTTATGTAATCTAAATGGTGTCGATTCTTAAGCTTCCTAGCTTACATTAAGTACCTAAGCACCTTTGAAGTGCTGACATTTAGCGCTTGACATTTAGAATTTGTGAAACATTAGTTCGATGTTGTACCTTTTATAACACATTTTTTTACTCTAGTGAATGTTTGACCTGAAATTAAAAGCAGACTGTGAAATAAACAACAAAATTATACGGATAAAATACAAAGTCGATGTATTCATCTTGTTTATCGAATCGGGACATCTCGAAGTTTTCGATAGTTATTGCAATTACCGCGTAATATCCGAACAATTCAATAAATTTTTTATAGTTGTTTAAAAACGATTGCTTCATAATTTATCCCTTTTAAGTCAATAATCATTATACCGTATTTGGACAATGTTTGTTATCGAATCAAATCGAAAACGATCGAACAAAAACAAGTCTAATTTGACGTTGCGCAATTAATATTATATTTGGAATTGTTTTAGATCTCCATTTATGATCGATAGCCCAAGCGTTAAAAAACAGTGGACAGTCTCAGTCATTTAATCATACTTTAATACTTTCGTACTAATATTATAAATGCGAATGTATAGATGGATGGATGGATGGATGTTTGATAGAGTTCGTAGCCTAAACGGCTAAACGGATTTAAATGAAATTTGGAATATATGTATGTAGAGGATAGTCTGGAATAACACATAGGCTCTCTCTCGACAACTCACTTTTGTTTTTTTTTATTCCACGCGGACGGAGTCGCGGGCGAAAACTAGTTAAGACAATAAAATGTAAATAGATGATCGATGATATGTATCTATATTTACTTTGTAAAATGATGTGTGCGGAAATAAGTTTAATACATATGTGTCTGATAAGTGAAGACTGTAACTTAGTAATATCAACCAATCTTAGTCTTCCAGACGCACTAAAAGTCGTTAATTGGTCACAAAGGAAGGCATTTTTACGCCTCTCTTGTGCTCTAGCTTCAGACTCTAGACCACAGGAGTCTTTAACGCGTTTTTAAATAGTTTATTAAAATCGCTATCCGTTCTTAAACTACATTTTAAAGCCAATTTTAAGGCATGGCTGCTGAATCATTAAGCTGAGAGACCTCACAATTTTTCTTGGTTGACTAGAATGATTTGATGTACTGATAGAAAATAATTGTTATTTATATAAATATTCACATGCCAAGGATGATATAATGTTATGTATACATCATTGAATATATCATCATGAATAATAGCTATTGTTGGCCTGGGAAATTTTTGTTTTACATTTGATTATATACGCTATCTATTATAAGAATAAGAATTATAAAAACAATTAAACTACTATTAAATGGTTATAATATATTACTCACTGTTGTAAGCTTTTAAGTCAAATGGCAAATTTCAATGATGTCATTAAAAGGGGTTGTTAGGAGTGGCAAAATGCCAGGACGTTTCAAGTCGTGGGGTCTAAAGTACCTCTTACCCGTAGGAAGAGAAATAATGAGGTTGAATTAACTTTTGCGAAATGTTTTAATTATTTATTCATATATGTTAGGAATAGCTGTTGCTATTTAATGTAATTATAACTTCTTACGTCTTGAAAAGAGAACAATGTTTAAAGTCTTTGTCTCCTGAGAGTGACGTGGGAGACAAACATATTTTGTATTGAATTATCTAAGAGCAAGACAATGTTTTACGGCTATTTCATTAACAGCAATCTAATTTAACGCCTCATTCTTGCCTTCGGCATCTCTTTCGCATGATGTAAGTCATTAGGTGTGCTCGTTAATTATTTTAATACTCGTTTACTTGCACTTGCGCAATGAGCTTTCGCTAGCGGCCAATAAAATAATGTAGCATTGTCCTATCCCTGTGAACAAAGCTTTGTGAACGCCTAATAAATTGTTATAAACTTTCCTTATAATTTATTATACGATACCATCTGTTTATTGCATAACATGTTTCAAACTTCAAAAAGCTGTATCAATTTTTTTGCTTATCTTTTAATTGTATCACAATCTGTATTATTTATTATCTATCAATTATGTAACGACGTAATTTCTTTTTTATTTATAGAAGATGAAAGAACATACGAAACCGACTTTTATATGCTATTCTTTATTAACTACGTCCCTCCCTCGGTTCCTCTGATCCTGTCTAAAAGTTAAAGAAATTAAGATATCTTTACAGTGGGCTTTTACAAAACCACATTTTCAAGAAGAATAACCTATATGTAATAGGTGTAGACAGACAGTTCATCCGATAGACGCGACAGTAACGCCAAAGCGCCTGGGTAAGCATATCGACATATAATCCGTCCCGCGCATGCGTGCTAATATTTTCTCACAGGCGCTGTACGCATGCGCTGCGTTAGCGCGAATCAACACGAGGCTAGTTTACGACACACGGCTCCTCTTTACGCGGTTCTGTCGCATAATTGATTGTCCACTCGATACTGACATTGAACGGGCAGTGCGGCGGTCGCTTGCACGATTCGCCTTTTATTTATTTAAGTTATAAACAAGGTTTTATATCTTGTAGTCAAATAATTTTCGTATCCACCCTACTTTAGTGTCAGTCGCTCGTCAAATTACGTCTTCGGATGTATGCGTGAAATCTGTGATATGTGCTCGGTGCGGTATTAATTGTGCTTATGTGATGTCTTAGCGTGTGTTAAATAGTGGATGGACGTGGAACAATGGAGGTCGTCAAAGAAAAAACTGGAAGAATCGAGGATTTCGACGAAGAAGGTTGGAATTCTCGACGCTGCATGTTAGACGGTAAGAATTCATGAAATTTTGCAACACTTATTGATTTTTTGTTTACATCATTAAGTGTATTGGCTATAAGAATAATGTTACTGAAAATTAGAGAAATAACAAATCGAAAAACCAATCAAAGCATTGAGCACATACAGTGTATTGATTTTTGCTGCAGTTAACACGATGCGGACGGGTGTTTACATACTCATATGTACCACAGACAATTTAATCGTCCACTTTACACGTAAAATACTATTAAACAGTACATAGAAGTGGTTTTCATAAGTATTTTCACCACCATTGTTTCATTTATCGATTCTTACTGCAGTGGATAGCGCCATATAGTGATATAAGTGCATACTATAGCTTTATCTAGGCGTATCTCGGGTCTGCCCTTCACTCCAAAAAAGCTAACAACTATCTAATATTAAGTATTGTAGTTAATGTTATTATTCGTTATGTTTAACAATAGACTGATTTTATAACTAACAAGATATTTGAAGTACCCACAAATAAGGATGCTACGATACACCGATATTTGTGATTCCTTATTACTTGCGAAAGCATTTATATTATTAATCTTTCATAGAAATATACCGCAGACACTGACCTTGAAGTTATTAGGGTTTACTTTTTAATAATGTATTTACGAGTAGCTTAGGAACTAGCCTATCAACCAATTAACAAACGCTCTAGGAATGAATAAATTATTGATACAAAATCAATATTTTCAATAATTAATGCTTAAACTAAAACAATACGTGTTTGAGTATTGAGTCATGATACAAAGCGAATGCGAAAAATCGAGTTCGGCAACCGAAGGCAGATGGCATCCCGTTTTGGCAGCAGGCGAAACTTATTGTGATCCTTGCGGAGCGTGCCGCTGCGTGCGTTCACCCCAACATCCCTCCCCTCGCACTACTTTATAGGGTTTTAAAATCGATACCAACCCTCCCCATGCCAAACTCACTGAGCTATTACGACTACGCCTATTAAATAATATGTAGTTACTGATCTACGTTTTTAAAAGGCGACTTAACTGTACAGTAATATTTTAAAGATTTTTATATTTGTCACGAATAAACCCATAAACTACAAGACCGTTAAAAATAATTCATTGTTCCAAATTGTTATTTCTAAGTCTAGATTTGATGTTGTAAAATGTTTAAGAATGTTAACTTTAACCATTTCAGAAATTATTTAAGTAAATATTTTTCGACGCCATTTTATCATTTCATCTATGATCGATTATTGGCATTCAGAGGTCATAGTAACTTGCAAAATGGAACCTGATTACAAAAGATTAAAAAAAATATATAAAACCACTCCAAAGCATACAATATATAGAAAATAATTCAACATAAAATGTAGGACACATTGAATATGTCCAAAGTTGTTAATTCTTTGTTTCTCATAATCTTGTCACAGAGGGCAAACGGTTACTATGATATTGAGTGACCTTTTTGTCACTAAATATATAAAACCGAACATACACGTGATAGTATGCGTGATATATTATTAATGAAGTAGGAGTATGCATATTTATAGACAATCAAAAATAATTAGAAATAAAATAACTTTAACTTATGTAATCTATTTACTGTCATCTAAAGAAGGAAATTGATTACTAAGAAAATGATAATTGATTAGTTATATGCTTATTAGTATTCCGTATGGTATATATCTACAATCATAGATTAAATACAAACATACATCAGGTGATACTAATTCTATTCCTAAATATACGAACAAACACGGAAGATAAACCTATCTGTCAATATCAAATTGATTAAACAAGTAATAAACGTTTGTGGTCAGGATTACATTTTGCTCACGTTGTGGTAACATTGTTAAACGGTAAAAAAAGGTCTAATATCTCGATTATCATAATATAGTTACTATGAATTCTACCTTCTAACTATAAAGATAACATTTAAAAATAATGACACATGTTTACATACCAGCATACATGCTGGAACACTTCTGTAAAGTGTACTAAATATTTATGAAAAGACGCAACACTGTTTATCCATTCGTAGCACATGCAAACTTTTAATCATCTGTACACAAAATTCCCAAGTATTCTGTGGTCATAGATCAGACAATGATTAGTACACTCTTGCTCAATATGACTGATTAATCTAGTTATATTATACTTTATTATTATTGTACTAATATAATAAAGCGTAAACACATACTACTTCGTGTCGTAGGATGTCAGCAATCTCGGCATATTTTTGAATAATTCTTTCTTTAATAAAAACTACACTTAAGACACGCTTTATGCTACATATTTTCTCGCTATTAAACTTAGGGGGTAAATAAATTGGAAAAAACCTTCATGTCGGAAAGGGACCATAAACTACAAGCAGCCAACATTAAGAAAGCAAGATTATTATGGTAATGTTAATTTTAACATTTGAAATAGAGAATTTGACAAATGTAACCAATAAAATAATGTTTTCATACTTTCATGCGGATGAAGCCGCACGAGAACAGCTAGGTTAGTATAATCGCCAAAAAATGCTCTTTCATTTTACATTTACATTACATTTTTTGATATAGTGTTTCATATTTTAATAGTGCTTTCAAGATGTTTTAATAATTTGATTGCTTGTCCTGTAAAGTAATGAAATTGCATATCATATTCATACCTATGGCCACGGAATTATAACATCATCTAGACTAGATAGTCTATTTTCGTTAACGCGGCTTCAATCCGCAATGCAGTTGCTATCCATTACGCAGTTACAACGTATATTAGTATATGTAAATGTATATGTAAATTAATATAAAGGGTGTCTGCATGCAGATCGTTAGAGTGTATTTTGAATAGTGAAGGGGAGCCACCCCCTTACTTAGTGATAGGGGTTGTGTTATACCTAACTTAGCTTTTATACTAGACGTTTAAATACGACGTCATTTGTTCAATTTAAAATATCGGTGCAATCGGAAAATAATAATTATAGTTTAGTTAATAATTAATAGAAAAAAACTGTAAAGATGTTTAAAAATAGAGATAATCATCCTAGATATTTATTAAAAATCGTGAAATTATAAAAAAATGTGAAGCAAACAAAAATGAATTTCGATGTTTGTGTACTTTGATTGGGCGATCTAATTTAACGAACGATAATAAAATTTATCTCTCTTCCTTATAATAATTTTGACTGATAATTTTAGGAGGATTAAAAATACAAAACTTCATCCGTATTTATATCGCTTGAAAATTATTATTTCAATTTAAAAATAATCGTTTTATTTGTTTCAAAGATCTTAAAATCATAGCAGATTTATAACAAACACTAAATAACCTCCAGTTTTATTTTATAGAAGCACTGGCCATAAGTTTCAGTTTACGGCAAGTGCAAGAAAGGAAAGGTTTACCTATTAGATGTCCTTTTCTTATAAAATCAGTTTTATAATCAGCATTAACGTACTTATAACCAATCTAGAGTCAATAAAGTAACATAGCATATTGCAATACAAATATAGTTATGCAACAATGCGTGTGGACATTCCGAAAGTGTCAAATATCGCGGTTTTCACCCGTCGATTGCCACCGCTGCTTGGCGCCGTGAGTGTTCACATTGTACGGATTGTTCAATTCTCCTTAGTATTTTTCACACGAGGACAGATTACTACAGACATTGTTTGAACGCATACAAGACAGTACACTTTTTACAGTAGGTGTGCGTTAAAATAATACGAGTGCACTGCAATGCACTGGCTCACTGTGCTGCCCTCGTGTGAACTATTACCACCGACCTGACGCTGCGAAACGATACGTACGTCATCGGTGCCGCCGACCTGCGGTTATTTCCTACGTAAATTGCTAATTCAGGTGAAAATTTTCTTCTATTACTTAACCTACATAGATTTCTTCATAGATTGTGATGTTAATTGACAGTTAAGAAAGCCCTAGAACAGCAGATTTGTCAACGTTCTATATGGTATAGGAGTAGGTAGTTTAATTAAAAAGATAATGGAAATGAAAATCCAGCAGTATCTGACTGTACTTGTCTATTATTTCATGCCAGTATTCTACAATGTTGCGGTCAAATTTTAAATGTGTAAAGATGACTAAAGACGTGTTATTTGTAGATAACTTAACAGAACATCATTGACAGCGTTCAAGTTAAACTTGGCCACAGAACCGGTATCGAACGCGCCCTTGAACCGCACGGACGGACAGACATCCGGTTTTGCACTTTTCCATTACACCTTACCGTAAACATGAGTCTAACAAAACCTATGTAACTATAATACTAACTAATAATAGTAACTCATTCGTTTTAATTAGTTTGTTACGATATTATCTTATTGAATAGTCTACGATTGCCAGACAGTAATATCTTAATATAAAGTTACAAAACATTTCTGACAGTCTATTGATTTATTAGTTTATTTTCTTACAACACTTAGGGTCTGCCCCATCAAATTGTAAATTGTCTGATAACAATCCAACGTGTAAAATATGTGAGGGAAATATTGGATTTTGTTCCTTTATCTGACAGTGACGTCATTTTTAAGCTATCTGAGCCTCTATCAGCCAGTGGTGGGACACGCCTTTAATATGCGTTCTATTTGACAAAAAATGACTAGCTGTCTTTTGCCATGCCATTGTATATATTTATATCTATACTAATATTATAAAGAGGAAAGATTTGTATTTGTGTATGTATTGAAATATGTAAGTCAAAAACTACTGGGCCGATTTCTAATATTCTTTCACTATAAAAAGCTAAGTTATTAGTGACCAACATAGGCTTTTTATAATACATTTTTTTTTAATTCCACGCGGAGGAAGTCGCGAGCAACAGCTATAGTAAGTTATAAAGGGGTACGTTTAATAGAAAAGAGGCCAAAATGATAAAGTCTTATTATCGTGATGTAATGACAATATCGATGTGTCTCCATACAGAGGAATGATTTCGCGTCATGGTCGATTGAATTAATTAAGGACAGCGTTGCCGGACGTCCATTTAACGATGACGAATAATATTTTCCTCGATTAAAAACTGTACAAACGTATCATTTGCTTTAGTTCCGTATTTTTAATACATTACTCTCTTTATTAAATGACTAGTTTTTGCACGTGAGTTCTCCCGCGTGAAATTAAAAAATAATAAACCAGCCTATGTTACTCACTGATAACGTAGGTTTTTAATGGTGTAAGAATTATTGAAATCGTCTCAGCAATTTTTGAGTTATTTCAATATATCCAAAAATACAAATCTTTCCTCTTTATAATATTAGTATAAGTATAGATTAAAATATAATAATAAGAATTAACAAATCTCCCTTTTCGATATTTATTTCTCCCGTCTGCTTCCGCTAGACTCAAAACCTTGTCACACTTCTAATAAACTCTTACTTCTTAGTAATGTCTTCATTGATATCTCGCTCATTCTCCTTGGAAAAACTGAAACAACAATATGTTACTGTAGAGATTTTTGGCAGTGGAAACTTGTAACCGTGAACAATCTGTACTTTACTTGAGTACAACGCAAAAAAGTATCAATTAGCTATGCCATGGTCATTTTGCAAACATTAATCTTTAATAGACATTCCACGAATTGTAACACTCAGATTGATGTTGTTAATAATGAAGATTTTATTTAAAATTACGTGGAAAACTTATTAAATTGCTTTTTAGTTATAAAAGGCCTTCGTAATATAAGGCTTTAAGCGCTTTACTAAAACAATCTAGCAAACTGTCAGCATATGCAAATTGGTAATATCTTCTTGTACACTGGAATGTATCGAAAGCCGGATCAATTTGTTTTAGAAAGTAGACAATTCTGTTAGCTTTTGCAAAAACGGATCTTACACACGTATCTTGTAATCCCATCCGTTTAATTATGTAATACACTAATTTAGGCAATCAAATCATAATACTCGTTTCATTAAAAATAATAAAAATAATAAATTACAAAAGGTTGGTAAAAAATTAAAATAATTATGTCAAAAACTTTAATAAAAAACTTGAGATTTTTCGATTGCTATATTTTAAATGGTCAATGGTTATAGCGATGGACGGTGTTATAACCGACTACAAGGGCTTTGAACTCTTGTATTAATTTCCGTTTCCGTATTCAATATATGGATATAGGTTATTTCTGTCTGTTGTGTAAAAACAAGAAGTTATTTCTTTATATACAACACTTGACCAAGTATTTCGGCTTAGTCACCCAAAGCGAGAAGGTTAATGCACATTTTGCATAAAATAAGTATTGCGAATGTAAAACACGTATTATTTTATAGTCATGACTTTTGTATCTGACATTATTTAACCAGTCAGTTTGAGTATAATAACGAAATCTGCTATCTCGTAACAAAAAGTAGAATAACTCAGAAAATATTAAAACACGTCACACCAATGTTAATCTAAGGTTGTTAATTTAAAAACAAACCGAAACATCCACAAGACTATTTAAAAACATATTGTTAAGTTATCTTACTTCTAACTAATATTATAAATGCGAAAGTTTAGATGGATGTTTGTTAGAATTTACCGCCGCTACGCTGAACGGATCTCGATTAAATTTGGTATACACGTAAAGCAATCTAGATTAACACATAAGCTACTTACTTTTGTTTGTATTAATTCCACGCGGACGAAGCCGCGGGCGACAGCTAGTTAATAATAAATACAATATGCAAACCGTTACAATCAATTGTTACAAAGAGAGTTCTCGTTTAACAACCTTAAATAATACTATTTCAAACAACTACATATTACGTTGCAAAACAACATTTTATTAAACGCCGTATAATGACAATTATACAGCGACAAAGTTATCTGACCTAGTGGACGTACTTTAACTAAATTAAATAAAAATGAAAAAGTTCGCGTTCTATGTTAATAAAATTATCAAACACAGTTATCGTTCTCCGTACAAAGAATGCCGGAAGAGGGGTCGAAGTGGGTAGGTCGCAGTCCAAACGAGTCTCGTTTTAATTCTGAATCACATATTGTGGGCACAACTTATTAAATAAGCTTTAATTTGAATACATATTCCAATCTTAGCATGATTTCCCGTGCCTTTGCTTAAAATTTAAAAAAAAAATCAGTAATAAAATACGATTTATTGTTTTCATAAACATTTTATAGACGTTTAAATTTTACACACTCAATTATCAAGTCGCACATAAATTAAGATAAAATTAGCACAGCAAAGCTATTGCAATATCGACAAACTGCACGCGTTTCGACATACAAGAGTGATTATATTCAACTTAAGATTGATACGTCGCCGGTGTAAACATTTTGAAACCTCTTACATAAACACTGTAATATTTAGCCACGTGACCCTGATGACGCTACTTTAAAAATGACTACCTGTATACATTCAATACAGCCTTGCTATTAACTACTTTGCAATGCGTAATAGACGTTTCGTAGGATAATATTAAATTGTAATACACGACCTGTTTAATGTCGCCATATTAAAATTAATGAAATGGCATGTTTCTATAACAGAGCCTTCTTTTATAATATGGTAATGCCATCTATCGGTAAAAATCCAAAACTAAGAAGAATCCCGGTCTTTCATAACCTATTAAGAAAAAAAAAAAAAAAAAAAAAAAAAAAAAAAGATTGGTTGTATTAAAGTAAATATTATTAATAATTATTTTATTTTATTTTATATTATTTAATTGTAAAGTCTAGATGTCATAAGTTTAAAATTTGTACAAATGTAATAAATAACATAGTAAATAAATATAATATAAAGATAAGTAGTAAGTATAAAAAAAAAAAAAAAGATTGGTTGTATTAAAGTAAATATTATTAATAATTATTTTATTTTATTTTATTTTATTTTATTTTATTTTATTTTATTTTATTTTATTTTATTTTATTTTATTTTATTTTATTTTATTTTATTTTATTTTATTTTATTTTATTTTATTTTATTTTATTTTATTTTATTTTATTTTATTTTATTTTATTTTATTTTATTTTATATTATTTAATTGTAAAGTCTAGATGTCATAAGTTTAAAATTTGTACAAATGTAATAAAGAAAAAAAAAAAAAAAAAAACCTATTAAGATAAGAGTTTCAGTATCTTATTGGTATGTTTAAATAGGATAAACATAAAATCGGAACGAGAACAATTTTTTGGCATCAAAATATTAAAAATCTCATTGCGACTAACACTACACTATTATTTATTATTATAACTATGTAGAAACAACTTTTGTGCTAGTTTCTCAAATTATCAGGTTTATTACCAGTTTCGGAATATGACATTATATCATTTTGTTTAATAACTGTTTCTACATACATAAAATACGTATTTATTTCGAGAACAACGTAACAGAAACTTAACAACATAACCAAAACATTCTCTTGTATTTTTATTGGCCTGTCTATATTTAATTTGTAAACAAAACTGACTTACGGACTCTTATCAAATACACAATAAATAGTGGACATAAATATTGGAGTTAAAAGCCATACTATATGTAACTAGTAAGCTACTTTTAATTCTTGACCCTTTAATAAAATTTAGTTATCTTAAGCATAAATACATTTTGTATAGGGCATATTTTTTTCTATATCAAACAGCAAACTAATCGCGCCTTCATTCACAATGTCAAATATCTTTCCCGAGTTTAGGGAATCTTAATTTTCTGCTATCCAAATAAAACGACAATCGATTACCGCATTCAGCTAGCTGCGATTAATAAAATCATTTTATTGATCTTGTTAAGACAGACCGTTAATTCGTACCGCTTCAAAAAATCTGGAATAATAGTTATAAAATTAAATGTTACACCTGATTATAGCTGGGTTTTTATTGTCTTTAAGTACTTGGTTTGTTGATCTAGTCCAGGCATGGAGAACCACTGGCACGATGCCATAAATGGTACGCGACACAATATTTTGGGCACGTCGATGATCATAAAAACACTACGAAAAAGTATGAAGTAGGTTTTTATTTTCATTACATGCACCATGTTTGACGTAAGAATCAGTCAAAATTATTTGATGGCACGTCTAAGACCGCATTAAACTTTTTTTTTAAAATGGCACTTTGATGCATAAAGGTTCGCCACCTTGATCTAGTCATATGCGACAGTTCTTCATTTCTTTAAAGCGGTAACAGATGGCAGCAGATTTGTAAAAATACAAAATATATAACGAATATTAAAGTAGGCGCTACGATACATTTATTAAGTGAATCGCATGATGCTAACGGAACTTAATGGAATAAATATTTCATGCTATTGGTAATAATAATCAATGCGACTTCTAGTAGAATCAATTGTCGATTCCTTTTATAGAATCGCAACGAATTCCAAAAAATCATAGCGAAGCTATCATAATCGTAAAGTTTCATTACCAATCTATGATTACATGCAACGTACACCCGACCTTAACCTCGCTACACGTCACAGCAACTATGTCGTAAAACAAATCGTCGTCTACCTTCGCAATAGTCGATTAAACGGGTATAAATTGTAGATGTTAAACTGATTAGTTAAGCAAATCATTTAATCAAAATTATCTAACTGTCACACTCAGGGTTATTTATTAGTTACTTTTAGATTAATGGTTAATATACATTTTAAATGTATATTTATCGCACTAAATGAATGTTAACATGCTCACTGCGTAACAGGTCGATATCGGCCTGACGCGGTACTTAAGCTGGTGCGGACGAAGAAAACTGTGTCCTTCTCTCTAGTGCGAAACGATTATGTCAGGTGTATACATTACATAAATTGTATACATTATGTTACTACAAAGTTATAGGAATTTAATCTATTCTGGCCGGTGGGTCTAGAAAGACCTGCCATGCATTGGCGGAAATATTGGGGGCGCATTTTGGGCCGCTGCCGCACCAGATGAATATTTTACTTGCCGCAGTAAACGTGTTAAGGAACTTTCTAAAGGATTATCAATCGTCTGTGTATAGCAGTTTGTATGCTTGAGTTAATATGTCACACGTTTCAATGAAATTAGAATATTATGCTTTTATGGCAGTGGAAATTCACGGTTACTTCAAGTGATCCGCTTTTAGTTTACGTTCTTTTTTTCAAGATTTCGCGATCAATGATAGGTAAATGTTTAGAAACTCAAGTCAATATGTTTAAAGGTTGTGTGTTTGCGTCATATTTAAACTAAAGATGCACTTCTCAACCTCTCCGACCGTCATAATATTTAATTTGCAACTAATTAATTATTATCAGTATTGAAACGAGATTTTTTCCTGTATTGCTGACGTATTTTGTTAAATTAAACAACTTTTTGCATTGCTTTTAATCGACAAGAATCTATTAATGTGTCAAAAAGTTTTTGTTTGCTTATCTCTAGTGATAAAATACTAATGTTTTTTTGTCAATAACTTTTAGTATTGAGTGGTTAGATTTTTTTTTAAAAGAATATTTCTTACAAGTATTATATCTTGTTTAATATCTTTTAAGATAAGATAAATAATGCAAATGTTATCTTCGTTAACAAATTCACTTTCTATGCTTTTACATAATTTCATTTGAATTCAGAGTGACCTTTGTAATTTGATTCGTAGGAATTCACGATTCTGACCTTATCAATGAGTTGAAAATATTAAATAATTTGTGCATCTGAATAAAGAAACAAAACACATAGAATATATAAAAGTATCCTACTCTAAATAATACTTCATGAATATAAATGGAAAAGTTAGATGGATCGATGTTTGTTAAAGTTTGCAGCCTAACCTCCTGAACGAATCTCGATGAAATCTGGCATATGGATGTAGAGGGTAGTCTGGAAGAACACATAGGCTATTACTTTTGTTGTTTTTTAATTCCACGCGGAAGGAGTTGCAGGCTAAAGCTAGTAGTAGTCTATAGATATTGTACATCTATTTACATATAAAATTGGGTTCAATTCATTGTTATAGTTTTAAAATGTCAATGACCGCTGCTGTTCAATAACGATAACACGGTTTGTGTAGGATCGATAATTACGAAGTTAAATAAATAGAAAGCGGAAATTAATATAATAAGATAAACAATTACGTCTTGTTATTTACTCCTAAATACGATAAGAGTTGGAACAATATCTTTTGTAAAATTAGAAATTGTTCCTTCCTCAGTAAGGCAGTGAAAACCTAACTCTATCTCTTCGTAGACCTGCCTTAAAGCAGTCGACCGTTACAAAAAGACCCCGTATAGCAGCTGACGCCAAAACACGGCAAAATACGTTACATCCATCTATTTAGTGCAATTTAATTTAAGTTATATAACGATGGCAATAAAAACTCATTTCCCTCGTTGCTTCCGTCATTTCATGTAAAAACTTTTTGCTTGTTTTATTAGGTCCACGACCTTCTAGTAATATACGTGATCAGACTATGGTTTTTTGGTTATTTATAAAAATAGTCAAATATTCTCATGTAATTAATTAAAAAAAATTGACAATATAATTTTTTGATATGTGTTTTCACAAGTATCTCTGAAAAATTAACAAACTTAGATAGTAATCGCTGTAAAAACAAAAAGAAAGTTTGTTAAATATTTAACTTTTTATTCAAATTAACACTTCGACGTTTTACAACTTTTTGGCACAGAAACAGAAATCTTTTATGATTTCGTCTCTACCTCAATAACATTGATAGCTTTGGTTACACTTTCTACAGACTTCTGCAAACATTTGCCTCTTTAATATAAAGTACATTAACATTAGTTTAATTTCTTTTAGTATCGGTGTAATCGAATGAGATTGAAATAAGATTGGATCGTAATTACTTCGGTCGAGTGATCGTGGTAGTGGTAGGAATGATCGTGGGTGAGTCAGTCCGAGGCGCGCCGCCGGCAGCCGCGCCGGCTACCAGCGTGCAACATGACAATCACATAAATAAATAAATGACAGACGCGTGTTCCATGGATCTAAAATGACTGAGGAACAGGACACTTTCAATTCGTGGGAGCTGAACGGACTTAACTCTTTGGACCTCTGGGATTACACTGTCGAACTGGAGTGCCTGCAAGGAACTGAAGGTTAGTTGCTTACGCAAGATTGTGAGAGGAACGTCGCATTTACCACTCGGTAAAAAACTACAACGTGGTAGTTGCCATGGAAATTATAGTTGAACGCTCTGACTGGACGCTTTCATGTACCATTATACTCAGATCATTATTGTATTTTTCGATTTTAAAATGCCTGAAATAAATTATTCCAACAAAAACGTAGATTAATCTCAAATATGCAATAAAACTTTATTATTTCCATACCGGCAAACATTATTCATAATCTTATCTAAGCTTGATTTGAATGGATTTGATATACTTTCAAATAGACTAGCTATTTATTCTATTTCTACTGTTATACCAGTATTAAAGAACGGTGACTAGACAAATATAGTCAAACTAATTTTTTTCTTGTCTATAAATATAAAAAGTCTCGTCTTCAGCTTAGCGCAAAGTTCAGTATTGACTAAATCTACTTATCTTTTAATTTGAGCGTCATACGATGTATCTAAATCTGTTTTATCAATTGGTTTATTCATATTGATGACGAATTCATAATCTATTCAAATAGGATTGAACACGTGAACATTTGGCCAATTGAAATTAAATTGGTCGCTAAAATTAATTCTCAAAAGATAAGTTTCACCTAATGAGATCGTAAAGAGATGTAACTCATGTTGTCGCTGTTTGAAACATTTCTCAGACTACTTCATAACATCAACAAACTGTAAAAAACGAAAGCAAGAATACAAAACACCAGTAAACAATGCAACATTTAAAATGCGTATCTATTTAGTGTCAACGAGGCACAAGTCAATTTACATATCTGGTTATTGTAAGCAGCTTAAGAACAATACATTGAAGAAAAAAAAGAAAATCTCTCGCAGCACAAGTGTCAAGTACTTATGTTTTATTGCTTCATCGTCGTGAAACAATAAAACCAGTGATAATTGTCGAGACACTTAACCACGCAACAGCTGTCAGACTGCATCTGCTTGTTCTAGTTGAATAATTTCTTGAACATCCAATTAGCCTTAATAAGGCATTTCGTAATCACTTACAACTACACAGACGAAGGGCAAAGAGAGTTGATTGCGTCTAATGTTTCACTTATTATAAACTTTATTGATTTATATTCGGAATTGTCAATGAATAAGGTATAAAACTAAATAATTTGTCTATAAGATGTGTGTAGAATAGTATAAAATATGGACATAAGCGAAATAACTTCAGTTTTCTTCAAAACCCTTCTCAACGTTATTCCGGAATGGAATCCAAAGGAATCTAAAAGTATGGAACTTGAAAACGATGTAACACGTTTACTCTTGGTACAGATATCTAACATTATTGTTACTCTGTAATGTTTTCATTACGTGATCTAAATTGCTTAGTGATCGACTACTTGATTAAGAAGACGAAGGTCTTGTCCAGCCAGCTATGACTAACGCTTGTTTTACATGCTACCTCAATACACGTACATAATAAACGGCCTCTTTTACCACCTCTTTGTCAAATCATCACGTTACATTTTAATTTACTAATACTAAAGTATTGCATCGTTGTGCGCTCACCAGACCCGTATCTCTTACAACATTTATAGACACGAGTTTGTAAATGTAGTATTTTGTTTTATTTTTCATTTTGTGCTAGCTGTTGATCGCCACTTCGCCCGCGTGTAATTAAAATATATAGCCTATGTTACTCACAGATAAATTACCTTTCTAACAGTGAATTTTTTTTTAAAATAGACCCAGTAGTTATTTAGTTATTTCAATACATACAAAAATACAAATCTTTCCTCTTTATAATATTAGTATAGATAATAAAATGAAGTAACTTAACTATTAATGCCGCTGCGTTGAAAAAGAAATATTTCAATCAGTTTAAAAGCTTAGAGGATAGCTTTTTACAATATTAGTATTGGAAAGTGTTAAACTGTTTTGTTAACGTTACAATTATTATAAACTCGTTTAGAATATTAGATCTAACATTAAAATTTCTTAACTCTTATATAATTTACCATTATTATGAGAGTTTTAATATAGTTATAATATAAAAATTAGCGGGCGTTTTGAAACTATTAGGCTGGTATGCGTTCACATTACGAATACGAAACAACCGCTTTATTTGCTTAATTACCTTCAGTTACTTTGAGTTTCTGATTTTTTTTAATTCACCTTAATATATGTATATTTTAAATACGTTTAAACAAGTTCTTTGTTCTGATGTTTATCTTTCACAGTTATAGTTTCACACATTCGTTTTGGTATTTGTTACGACCGGTTGTCAAAAATAAGGGCGCGGGTTATTGTGTTTTGTGAATTTGTGCGGTTAAAATGCATTGCAAGTGTTGCGGTGAGTGTATATTCAATCAATTTTGTTATTGTCTACAATATACAAAGTACGGTAATAGGCTGTGCAAAATATGGTTTCACTGTTTTCAAACAATCTGTCTTTGTACAATGTATTTTTCGCAGCTTAAAAACATGGAAACATTGATTACATAATACTATAGTATTAAATATTTAATTTAAATAATAATGCTGACAATAGTTATTGCTTTTAACCGGGATTGCTATACTCCTAAATGGGAGAGAATTCACAATGGAAACTAGCAATTTAGGTCAATTTATTACTACGCAATTAACACAGTTTTACATTTCCTTTTATCAAATTGCACAATAGTTACGATGCTTTTTTCATAATTACAATTTAAATGATAATCTTTAAATATTAATAACAGTTTTTAATTATCATTCATATTATCAATGATTTAATTACTTGATTCGTAACGTAAAATTATTATTATTTATAACAATTTACGAGATTTGTTGAATAATACCTTTTGACTTCATAAGTAAACTACTTTTTGTAATCTGTACTTGACACAACGTGCCTCACATCTTTATTATTTAGCTAAATCCATATATGTGCAGTGTTTAAACTGCAATAATGTCAAAATTCATGAATTTAATACCAGAAATCGCATACAGACAATATTTGAAAATCCAACTTTACTCGTAAAGTGCACACTTGTAACTTTTTTTTAAGTAATCGTATGTAGGACATTAACCTAACAATTGTGATCTTGCGTTCATCGCCTCGAAGCAGTCCGCGGTTTGTCTCATTATATCACTCATTTCACAAATAGCAAACTCCACACCGGAACGTAATGTGTAGTGTCTGCTTTACAACGCATAACCATTATCTAGCCATAAAAAATCTGATGGCAAAACAAAAACAAACTAAAGGGATTTAATTTAATGAGAATCATAGTAAAAATTCATTTTGAAACCAAAAACATGCATGTTTTAATGCATTTAATTGTTCTAGGTAACTTGTCCTTTGTTTTAAAAGCCAAAAATGATATCAAAATATTGCTCATGATAAAAAATGAAATGTTTTATTCGCAACTGTTGCCTTGATTTAGAAAAATAATTTTCATTATAAACTTGATTATCGTGACTTCAATAACAGAGACTAGGTCGATATAAAAAAGATATTAAATAGAAATCATATCTTACCGGTAACGCATCACAATGATCCGAATGGACCGAAGCGCGAGAAAGTATCGTGTCATAGAGACCTCTTTTCTAAATAATAAGTAATCATTAGAAATCCACTGAGGCCTTTGTAGTGGCATTGTTTCGATCAAAAACGATTATTCAAATATGAGGACAATTATCTTAAGATTCGATGGATAATTTTCCTAATAACACACAAGATCGATATCTTTTAATAACATACATTTATAATTACAAAGTTAACATGCAATAAAAAGTTACAAATGAAAGTTTATGTATGGATACAGTTTAAGATTATCCGCTAACGCAATTTCTATTTACTTCCAATATAATAAGTAGTAAGGAAATAAACTAAACACCGTGATGTTTAAATATTTTTATTGCATTAATTGATGAAAGTATAAACACTACTATAAAATCACTTTCAATTTGTAATTTTAAGGATTGAATTAAACATATGAAATGCTGAATTTGTTCTTTATAACCCTCTTAACTTCATACATGGGAGGGCTCAAACAATGCGTGCTAACAAATCCTAAAAAGGTTGATTTCAATTTTGTTAAACTTATAGAACATTTTGTATACAATCATATTTTTGATTACAAAGAATTAGTGGAAAAAATACACTTTAAGATGTTGATGACTCCTTTAGTTGCTTGAAGTGTTTTTCTTTTTGTTGAAGTCTCTAAATTATTTCGCACATTGTGAACCGGTTCTGCTGATGTGTGGTTGTTATAGGAAACTTTACTCACGTCCTCCATTGTGTTAAAAATCCCTTAATTTTTAACTAGCAAACTGCTGACAGAAAAAGTCTTGATTTTCTACTAAGTATGTAATATTAATTAGGTAATTCATTTACAATTTATCATACTTAATATTATAAATGCGAAAGTTTAGATGGATGGATGTTTGTTAGAGTTTGTAGCCTAAACGGCTGAACGGATTTCGATGAAATTTGGTATAGATGTAGGGGATAGTCTGGACGAACACATAGGCTACTCGCTTTTGTTTTTTTTTTTAATTCTACGCGGACGGAGTCGCGGGCGAAAGCTAGTTGGTAATACATAAAATTACGGTCAAACTTAATCACGCAGCCTGAATTAAAATTTTAAATATCAATTTGAGTATCCAACTCATTTCTTATCTTGAAATTATAAAATTGTTCTATGTTGTAGTTCGTACTTAGGCATTTATTGCAGAAATTATTTTAAATAACTAGAATGAATGTAAAATTTAACGTTCCGTGTAAAAAACGCATCGAGCAAGAATTATATAACTGGTGGCCGAGTTCGAACGGCATAACTAAACTTAACTCATCCGAGGAAATATTTTTTTTTTATTACATTTTAGTTAAATACGCTAGAAAGGCTTAGTGGTTTAAGCACTTGACTTGTAATCTACAGGTCTTGGATTCGAATCCCGCCATGTACCAATGTGATTTTCGATTTTTCGAATTTTCATATGTACATAATTTACCCGTCGTTCTTACGGTGTAGGAAAACATCGTGATGCAACCTGCACATATCGGCGAAGAAATTCAAAGATATGTGTGAAGTCGACCAACCCGCACTGGGCCAGCGTGGTTGACTATGCCTTAGTCACCCCATACTTAGGGTAGGCTCCGAACCCCCTCGGTGGGGACCTATAGTGCGCTGGTGATGATGGTGATGATGATGACGCTAGGAATGTAGCATAAAATATCGATAAAGTTATCGAAGTTTGATTGTAATGTACAACTCTGTAGAACTTCATTACGCCACTGTTGTAAACAAATTATCTGTTCCTTGCCTCGTTGATCTGACGAAATCGCCTGCGCCGTGAAATTCAGTACTCAATTGTAAATAAGAATTAAGTGACTTTATATCACAACAATGACCTTGAATTTTAAGTTAGCGTGTTCAATGCGATCCATTTTTTAAAAAAAAACTTTGACTTTAGTCTTGTCTCATTTTTTGTGGTTTAAAACCAGTACAAAAACATTTTACAACCAGTAAAAATACATTTTTATACATTTTAAAAAGAAAATAAGATATATGAGAGTATTTTTTGTACAAGTATTTCGATAGAGACCACCTTACCAACAGTAAGGAATACAAGGCGTTGAACTTAACGCATGGAACTGTTTTTTTTAACGGTGCATTATTTTGTTGCAGATTTGCAGCTGGCTGCTGAACTTGGGAAGACTCTTCTGGAGAGGAACAAAGAGTTGGAGACGGCGCTGCGGCAGCACCAAAATGTCATTGAAGATCAAGCGCAGGAAATTGAGGTAACAATTACAATTTAAAACATATTTTCATAATTTAATAGAGTTTGTAAAATATAGTTCTGTTTTACTTATATCGAAGTAAATATTAATCTTAATCCAGCAAGAAGGGCGGCCCAAATTAATTATTGTTATTTGTTATTTCCAGTACTTAACAAAACAAACTGTCGCGCTGCGAGAGGTGAACGATTCAAGACTGAGAATATACGAGCAGCTGGAAGTGAGCATCCAGGACCTGGAGCGCGCCAACCATCGGCTCGCCGTCGACCATGCAGCCGACAAGAAGCACATCAAAACGTAAGCCTCTATATTTATTGCTACATCTGTGGGCCTACTTTTCAATCCATTTTTCACCTAACAGTCGCCTTTAGTGACCATTAAATGTATCTGCGACGACTATTGCTTGAACGAAGCTTGTATTATACAATTTCCACTAACACGACTCAAATATTCCCCTGCAATACTCCTAGCTTGTTTAGTAAAAATGAAGGACCTATTAACCCTTGCTCTAGGATTTGCTATTTCCTACGATGATGATATTTTGATTTATAATTTGTATGATAAATTAAAGTATGAATATAATTGTATCATTATTCTTTATATTCGCACCATTATTTTAAACCGGATCTATATCTGGCAAGGACACAAGAATTTGCTAGAGAATATTTTGGTTCATTTTTAAATGATGATTTTAGTGGTTGGTGAACCAAGCAATGTACTTGGACTAGATTTTTGTCTAAATTTTGATAGTAAACAACGGATTCTGTTTATATAAGTTTACAAACTGTTTTACTCGAATCTTAGATATTTTTAAGCGGAATTCTTTTCTCAAGCCTTTTACAGTTTGGTTAAAGTAATCCGCTTATCAATGGATTAACAGTTAGTTTGCGATTAGCCTACATTCATACAGATTCTAGTGGACCACGTTACAAGGTAATATCATTATACGTTAAGCCGTTTGTAAACAATATCTTTATAGGGGGCTACATAGTGTTACGTATAAGCTTACATCCCAACAATTATTACATTCTTGTTACGACCTCCAAGGTTGGTGTTTACGGCTAATTATACACGTTCTTTACGAATGGTGGCCTTTATTACGCCTTTCAAAGTCTTACAGCCAACGCTCATGATGATTTGTATAATATCTCGTTATTACGACACGGTATTGCCGACAAACACTATTTCTGCCTTTGTATTTGAAAGGGAAAAATTACTTAATAAAACGTTAACGTAGAAAAAGTTTATTCAAAACGACAACAAAAATCGTAATTAATTTGAGTTTTATGAATTTAATAAATCAGACAATAATGACGAATGTTGACATGTTTATCATTCTTTTCCAGTTTATGCTCAAACATCGAGACATTGGAGGGGAGATGCGAAGAACTTCAAAAGACTGTGGACGACCTGAACGCTCAACTGGAGATCGTCAGACGAAGAGCTGAACGTAAGCCTGAGAGCAGCGAGAAACCTAAAGAGAAGATTCCAAAGCCATTGGAACAATCCACGCCAGATTCTAAGAAGCCCACTTCAAATAGCACGCCAATAAAAACTATTGCACCTCTTCCGGAGCTTACGAAAGAGGATGAGGATTTACTCAGATTGAGCGATGAACTGAGGGAAAATAAAGTGGCGTTCGCACAAGAGCAACGGCGTGTGACGGAATTAGAAGAACAGCTAGCTTCTATGGTGCAGGAGAACAACAGATTGCAAGATCAGCTAAGGAACTGGCATCAGCGAGACGATGAACCGAAGTCGATGCACGAAGAGTTTTCTATCCTTGAAGAAGTGAGGTAAGAGTTGTTCAAGAATACGGTATATAAAGAATTATGTGCGCTAAAACCGCTTAATAAATCTCCGCAACGACCAATAGTCGTAACACAACTTTCTTTTAAATTCAATCTTTTAACTCTCTCTTATGTTCTATGACAGACAAGGACAGCTTTGCATCAGATGTCTACGAGGCGTCGAAAGGGGCGATGATATGTCGTCTATACTAGACGGTGATGATGACGACAGGAGTGCGATCAGCTCGCTCATCCTTACACCCTCGGGACAAGACAGTCCCCGAGAGGACCACGTCACAAGCAAACTCGTCAAGTTCGACGTACGTATTACAAATGCATGCTCGCTTCAAGACTAACCAAAACCCTCCCTTTACAGCTTTCTTATCTTGTGTGATATAGTATTCTTTATTAACATATTTTTATGTAGATATATAGTAGTATGTATGTGTATGAAAGTAACAATATTAACTCACAATTCCGCAATGATATGTGCAAACCAAATTAACACTTACTAACATAATAAGTATAAAATAGAAATGAAACATTCAGCAGATTCCAGTAAAAAAAAACTAGTTACGATTTGAAATTCCATTTACGATTTTATCATATCCCAGCACCAAATTCCATTGGTAATGATCAGGATTTAAGCACGGATTTAGTTTAAAAATCTCATAAGAATGTTTCGATCGTTTTAGGCAGCAAAGCTTTTCCAACTGCCCTTGATGTTGTTGATCACGCTTTGCATATGCATTATGAAGCGCATTTGCAGTAGTTTTCTTTGGATATATCGTATGTAGTCGAAGGTACGTCCATTACTGACACATACTCTAGGCGAGTGGACATCAAACTAACTAATCATCGGGTGACGGTCATTAGATCATGTGTGAATTTTAATGTTGTAACGTTTCTAAATTAATAATCACCTAATATGCAGCTTTATCGGAGATTTGGCTAATTGTTAATTATGCTTGTACTAATTTGTATAAAAGTATTTTTATCTGTGTTGACTGTTCTTGTGGAGTAATGGTTGTATTTTTGACTAATTAATTAATTGAAAATTGATACTAAGTCTAACTCTGAACTTGTATCTAATAATTCATTAGAAATCTTTTAAGACATTGACTTTGACATTAAATAATTAATTTCTATTTAATAAAAGACGTCTCGTCTTACCTTCAAAATAATCTTATCTTCACGACATAGTAATCGTAATCATTAAAAAAGTAACAAAAGAATCGATTCATCATTTCTTTTTAATATGGGCTTAATGTCTACTTCTTGTAGTGTTTGTTACTTCACCGTAGATATATGTGTAGAGTTTAGAGTAAAATAAATTTTAATCCTTTACAGAATGCCAAGGAAAAATTGCTTCAAGGTATTTGGGCCAATAAGGATGACGACCAAGAGAATCCTTACAGAGAGCTGGTCCAGAAATATGAAGCTCTTTTAGAAGTTCAGTTGTCACAGGGGAAGAACAATAGGAAAAACAAAGACGGCTCGCTGCCCGCACAAAACCAATCCGGCCCCCTCTCACTACAAGATGAGTTGCAGACCTCTGGCGACTTCAGTCAGTTCAACGTCAAAGATACCGATGAAGAGAGCGGCCACGGTGGAAGCGAGGAAGCCCACAAGGACAACCAAACTAAGAAAACTGAGTCAACCTCGCGCAAGAAGATCATCCAAACGCCGGACTTCTCAGAGGCGGAAACATCGAGCTCCGGATTCTCCGACGAAACGAGCAACAAAGCTACACAAACTGAGCGAGAAAGGCCAGGCTCTTTCCTTTGCACGATCGCAGATGGTGAACATTATAGATTCAGCATTTACGACGACGTCAGCCCGATGGACAGTCGTTTCAGGAACCGACCGGAATATCGCGAATTGTTCAAAGAAATATTTACCATTCTCAAAAAGGCCGCTGAAAACAAAGACGAAGGAGAGAGGCTGCCTCTTCTCGATGATACTACAGCTGGTAAAGTACCTCCAGTAACCCCCGCCACGGAGGAACAGCCCGGCAACTTCACAGACGATACTCAAAGCGTCCTGTCTTCAGTCATGTCTGAACAATCTCTCCCAGTATCCGATATAACCGCACCGGAAACGCCTACCTTGAAAGAAATGGAGGTGCCGCTTCCAGAACCCGTTAAGGAAAAGAAACCCGAAAAGAAAAAGGAAAATAAACCGAAACCAGTTGAGCCGACAGATGAAAAAATTAAAAAGAAGGCTACTAAGAATAATGAAAAAGAAGTAAAGATTGCTCCGAATACTTCTACTGAGAGAGAAGAGGAAAAGGACAAAGAAAACGATAAAGAGCGCGTATTAACACCGCTCGTTCGTCAACCGCTGGAGTACATCGCGGCTACTAGGAAGAAGTCGCGTCATCGCAACCGCAAACACAGCCAGGATCGGCAGGGCGCGGACTCACCGGTCTTCCCGTCGCCGCCAAAAATCACCTACCAGAAGCAGTCGAACAAAAAGAGGCGGGATTACAGACCGATCGAGGCCAGCCCGCTGGTGAGAGTCAACGAAATGGAATGGAACGGAAACACGATGCAGTTCTACAACCGCAACATGCACTCTCCCTCGCCGAGCGTCAGTGGCCGCACCGGAAAGATCTACCAGGGATGGAACTCGGAGACCGATTCCTGGGACATTAAGCAGAGCACCGCCTCGCAGGAGATACACAAGCTGAGGAAACTCGAGCTCTCCTACGCCGAAGTACTCAGGAATGCGGACAAAACAAAGAACAGGCGTAAGAAGCATCAGTAGACTACAAACTAAAGACTAAGACCCTCTTGCAAACTGCAGGAGCCGAGTGATCCAACCGCCATTTGTCTTTGCCAACTGGACGCATTTAGTTTAAGAGTTTTTGTGATCTGCTAGTGTTACACATAAGTTTTACCTAACCTAACAATCATGAAATTGCCATAAGTGTAGTCGATACACATACAATAGAACTAAATGTTAAAGCATAACTACATTACATTCCTATAATACAATAGATAAAAAGCCAAAGATTTAAATACGTGAATAGGCTCCTAATACGATATCAAGCTGGTTATGATGAATTATGTAGAAATCTTGGTAAATATTTGAAATTAATGTAGAGACGAACATTTAAAAACACATGTTAATTTTATCTTATATTTGTATGAAAATGTATGTTTTAAATTATGACGATGATTTAATTTTCTTAATTATGAATAATATAATAATTAAATTGATCGAATATATGTTCATCCGTAATGTTTTGAGGTTATGTGCGTATTTAAATCTTTAACGTTACCCCTCCGATATTGCATTCCATACTCTCCACGTAGAAAAGTATCAAAAGATATTAAAATTGCATTTAAATTATGTATTTAAAAAAATGAAGCATGCATGAAGTATTTCAGCTGAATTTTTATTTAGCTTTCGTAATTCTATTTAATTCGATATTTTCAACTGAATAGTTTTTTATCCTTTAACTCTATTCCGTTGCTGCGTTAGTCACTATTTTAAATGTATATTCTGTATTTGAATTTATGATTTGTAAATATTCATTTTTTATAAGTTAATATTTTTTATTGCCATGGTAATGCGAGTATTTCTGATTCGTTGTGGATTTGTATGCTAAATTTTTATTTAATGAAGACAGATGAAGGAAGGTTAAAGGTATGAAATAAAAAATTGCATAATAATTATTGGTTTTTAATTTAACCCTCCCGTAATAAAATATTTAACTAGAAAATAAATATAAACGCTAGATATTGTAAGAGTTTAATCTGAATTTCGATGTATTAAGCAGGTACTTGAGCTAGTACACTACGATTTAAAATTTAATATTTTAATAAATTAAAATGAGATACCTCAATTTACTACTTACTACCTATTTATTATTCGCTTTTCGATATTTTTTAGTCAAAGAGCAAAGAACATATCGAAACTCAATATGAATGATCTATATAAAATGACAGCTGACAGTCGTGACAGCTGTCAAAATGAAAAAAAAAACTCAAAAATCAATATTTTACATAATATAATTTAGGAATACTTTATACAGAGGTTAGATTATGTATGAATTATTGTTCATTTGTTCTGGGCGTCGAGTTCTCTCTCGACAATCTTGCGGTACTCGTCGAAGCCGCCCTCGACCGAGGCGACGCAGCCGCCGCCGCACACCCACAGCTCCTTGCACACCATGCGGATTAACCTCTCGTCGTGAGATACAAGAATCACGCCGCCCTGTGACAAAATTCATAATAATAATAAGATTATCATATTTTCTTATTTTCTTCTTCTTTTAATAAATATTGGGCCCCATCGTTATTTCGATGATTTCGCCACCGTCAAGGTTGAAGATAATTGAAAGTATAGAAAACAAGATTAAAATTTTGAATAGCAGCTAACTAGATAGACGGAATCCAGTGTGATTGACAAATGACCGGTAGCTGATTATATCAATCGAGGCACTGAAATAGGACAACACAAATGTTATTATCTTATTTTATTTATATATAAAAGCCAGTCTGAAGGAGACAAATAATTTTAAAAAGAAAAATAAGGTTTATTTAAAATAAAAAGTTGTTACAAAATTTGCTATAACGAAATAGTGGTCAAGCGTCTGGTTCCTACACTCGGACTCTAGACCGGTCTTATAGGCGCCAGGATTCTTCCGTATCTATATCTATACTTAAATAATAAAGCGTAAACACACACTTTGTTCTGTAGGATGTCAAACACAGCATATTTTTGAATAATTATTTTTTAATAAAAAGGCCTACATGCACGATAGGCTATATATTTTCACGTAATTTAATTTAAAAGGTGTATAAACTGGAAAAATAGTCGTGCGAGAAAGGGACAAAAATTACAAGGCAATTGCTGCTATTGGCTTATATTTTTGTATGTCGTAAGGGTTTTTATAAAAAAAATATTATAATTGCTGACATCTTACATAACAAAGGTTATGTTTATATACATATATAGACGAATAGATAGAATACAATAAAATAAATAGGAGAGGCTGACACTATTTTTTAAATAATAATTAAAGTACCGTATATTTGTTGATTCCTTTGCCTAATGCCTCGATAGTCTCAATATCGAGATGGTTGGTAGGCTCGTCCAGCACCAGGAAGTTGGGTCTGGCCATGCACATGGCCGCGAAGGCGACGCGCGACTTCTGTCCCCCCGACAGGCTGGCGATGGTCTGCAGCGCGAGCTCGCCGCTCACACCGAAACTGCCCAACTGACGCCGGTATTCCTCCACTGATTTACCTGATTAATCATACTAATATTATAAATGCCAAAGTTTAGATGGATGTTTGTTAGAGTTTGAAGCCTAAACGGCTGAACGGATTTCGATGAAATTTGGAATAGATGTAGATGATAGTCTGGAAGAACATATAGGCTAATCCCTTTTGTTTTTTTTAATTCCACGCGGACGGAGTCGCGGGAGAAAGCTAGTTAAACATAAATTTATTAGTCTATACTAATATCATAATGAGGAAGGATTTGAATTGTCGTATGTATTTGATTCTAACCTGGGCCGATTGATAAATTCTTTCACCTATTAAAAGCTACACTATCGCTGAGTAACATGGGCTACATTTTACATTTTTTTTTTAATTACACCTAGACGAAGTCATGAGCAACAGCTAGTATTTTACATTATTCGTGAGATTGCATATTAAGGAAAGATTAACTAATTCCTATAATACATTTAGACAGTTATAAAAAATATTTAAGTTTTCTGGAACATCACATTCTTTGCTTGGTCAATATTTTTACATGATGATCAGCACTCACCAGGGTAGGTCTTCTGCAGCAGCTCTACGGAGTTGACGTTCATGTCGAGCTGGTCGACGTGGTGCTGCGAGAAGTAGCCGAACTTGAGGCCGCGGTGCACGTTGCGCACGCCGCTCGTCGGCGACAGGATGCCCATTATTATCTTCAATAACGTCGTCTTACCCGCGCCGTTGTCACCCACCTGTAGTTAATCATTTTAACCCTTAAATACGCAACAGTATATAAACAACAGTACCCATTTTTTATTCTGTATGTATGTATGCATATACTAGGTTTCGCCCGCGACTTCGGCCGCGTGGAATTAAAAAAAACGAAAGTGAATAGCCTATGTGTTCTTCCAGACTACCTCTACATCTATACCAAATTTCATCGAAATCCGTTCAGCCGTTTAGGCTACAAACTCTAACAAACATCCATCCATCAAAACTTTCACATTTATAATATTAGTATGATTGTATGTATTTATGTATATTGATAAAGTACTTATGTATACTTGTGCACACTCTCATTACCCGCCAAACAACCTCTCTGTATCGAATGGTCAGCTGTAAGATACTATAACAAAAAAAAATCTTTTAAAGTTTAAATAAATAAAAGTATAAAAAAATATATAACCTTGGATACTACATTTTTTTATTATAATATCGATCTTGCATTATATATGACTAGCTTTCGCCCATGACTTCGTCCGCGTGGGATTAAAAAAAAACAAAAGTATAGTAAAGTATATAACAAAAAATCTATCTAAACTTTCGCATTTATAATATTAGTATGATTATTTCGAAAGGTTTGGAAATAAACATTTAAGGCTTAATCAAAACTAAAACAATCGACGAGTGCTATATGAAGGATTAAAATAAATGCCTATATGATGTCAATAAAATGCGTTGCTCACATTCTTATTATAAACTGACTGTATGAATAAAGTTGATAAAATTGTGATTTATAAATCCTTGTAAAACATTTTGCTCTGTATCAAGTTGATGAGAAACGGGTAAAAACCCGGAAAAAACCCTGATGTGGGAAAAAATATGGAAAAAACCCGGGGAAAACCCCGTATGGGTTCGGGTTTTTTCCTATTTAGCAGATGTAACACAGTGGTGGGGGGTAGGCGTTGGTGATATCAATCTCACGCTGTGTTTTGGCTTCGTACTGTGCGCGCTTGTGTTAATTTGTTTGTTTATTGACGACTTGGATTTTGTTTTGTGAACTTTTGATTGCCTAGTGATTAAATACGTGCTTTACTTTGGATTGACAACTACTGCTACTCTTACGGACTACGATAACAACTTTTTATAAACTGTAATTTACCGCTAAGTTTGAGCTTTAATAATTGTTATATTAGACTGTAAAAGTTTTAGGTACTATATTTGTGGATTCCTTGCAAATCTTGTACTTTTATTCATTAAAACTGATATATTTTAATTTTCTAAGTTTATTTACTGTAGCAAATAGTTATTTTACAAAAGTTGAAATGTTTCGTGTATAGAGATGGCCAAACGCTCGGGCGTGTTAGACAAATTGGGCAAAGTATAAACTACTTCTTTTGGCCAATAAGTATATCTTACTGATATTATAAATGCGAAAGTTTAGA